>CABFWB010000093.1:227580-243074 GCA_902151455.1 Timema bartmani
AGCCAACTACCGAGTCGCAGATGGCTGCGTTATCCGATGGCTCGTGATATTAATATAATCACATACTTGTAGCCGACGATTTCCGCCAGTCCATCATAGACTCTGCCTTAAAATATGAGTGAAGAATGACCCAGGGCACGAGACGAATCCTGGATAGCTCAGTGGTTAGAGCATTGGCGTACTAAGCCAGAGGTCCCGGGTTCGATTCCCGTGTCCAGGTGTCATTTTCAATTTTCAGAACAGTATTAGATAGAAAACATTTATTGAGTGCCCAGTGGGCCAGTGTATTAAAGTGTTTAAGTGTGTTCTGTTTCGTTTGTCCTACAATATTGTTGTTAATCAATTTAATCATTAATATAATTATGTTGAATTAACCTCACTGTGTTTTATTTACAAGTGGATTAGTCTTATTTTGTAAACAAATAACGGGGGGTAGTAATCGAGTACCAAATCCCAATTAGTGGAATCTTCTCTGTCAGTGAGGTGACGTGACTGTGTAGTGACGTATTGGTGACTACGTTGTGTCGGGGAAATGTACCTAGTGGTAACAAAAGGGTGCACTCTCACACATTAGAGTAATTTAGTAGGTCTACGTAGGTGCATAGCCCGTACGGGTAGTAGATGCGGTGCTAAAACAAACTACTAATAAAAATTGTAAATTCGATCAATAGTTTTATTACTACATTAACTAGTGTAGTCTTTTACCAAAAGAGTTGGCTCAGTTACACCGAGATCGACTGGTGGGATCAACCTGACACGGGAAACGGGACATGCTTATAGTCCAGTCCAGCAGGGTTATGCATTGAACATAGATGTTGAAGGTTCGATGTTTTCCTCATAGATGATTTTCAACCATCAATGTTTGTTTTCATTTAAAAGTATACCTATTCAACATAAACGCCTAAAAATAAATAAAAAAATACCTGATATTAGCCCCTTAACCCATTAGTTTATTAGCCTATTTAGTGGCCTTCCTGGGTACAAAGGTTTTAGAGGCGTATTCTAACAAAATGTATTTTTTTAAATAAATATTTAAATTAAATAAGCTAATAATTATTTCTAAATAAATAAATAACACATAAAAATCTTCGTAATTTATTAAGAAAAAAGTAAGTGAAAAAGGAATAATATTTTTGCACACATTGATAAAGGGGGCAAGGGGCAAGGGGCACTTTTTTTCCTTGTCCGGTGTTTTGGCATCTCATTATTATCATTTTACGTCCCGCCGGGGGTGCGATGTATTTATATTATACAGAATACAACTAAGGTGCAAAGTTTAAGTCTCACCTAGGGTACATGAAACCCTTGAGCTGTTCCTGTCTAAGAATTACTCAAAAATGGCATAAACCAGTAAAATATTACCTAAAAATACAAAATAACTCAAATCGACCTATAAGAAAACGTTTCCTTAAACTACGTACGTAGATAATTATGAGCATTGTGTGCATTGTATGTGACGTACAAAAAAAAAAAAGACGTCATAAAAATCCGGGCCGTGGTTACAAAAGTTAATAAAACATTTTTAACATATTTATTGGTCAAGTCATTTGATCCGGCGCAGCTTTCATCTTTTTTTACTTTTTTTAAATAGATTATACCAATATCTATGAAATAGTACTTTTTCATTTATTTGAGACATTTAACGTGTACTTTCTGAACGACTAATTAGTAATTATATCAGCACACGACTTGTAACTAGCTTATATCTAGAACAGACACAACATCCAGCCCACCGGTCATTAACTTATCACTGTGAAAGAGTAAACCCACATTTCACCAATGATATATTTTTCGGTCATACTGGGAATCAAACCTGGAACCCTTAGCTCAGTAGACAAACATGCTAGCAATGTTGACCGCAAAACAATGTGTTTGTTTTTTTCTACAAGTTTGTTCCAAACAAAATCCTGACTTTATGATCTTGTCTGTCAGCAACATCCGCCCATTACTATATCAACACCCCCACGTGGTAAGATACCTTGTTTCTGACAGAGGGGTGTAACCTGTCATCAATCCCATGATCTACCCCCCTTAGGAACATTTGGGACGTAATTTGATTAGGACAGCGTTATGCTAGTTAGTGATTGTGACTCTCTATGTTCCATCGACTAATTACTACCTGTTCAGGATATACGCATTTAATTGTGCTGATTACCCACACCGGTGTGCGCGCAGACTAAACGTCAAGCTCATCTAGTCAAGTTTGTTGGCGCATGTGGAGGTCGAGTGTTCAGATCCATGTTGGCTATACTGAAGGTAGATTTTCTTAAATGGTTTTATCCTTTACCTCCACAAAAAATACCCGCCTCGGTGGCGTAGTTATATAACGCGCTAGTTTCATGTTGAGCTAGACTGTCGATGACTGGAAGATCGAGGTTCGAATCTCGCTCGGATGAACTGGAGGTGGTTTTTCCTAAATGTTTTTCCACTCCCCCTTCACTCAAATGTGGGTTCACTTCCTTTATATATATTCAACCTTCCCAATTCCTAGCCCATTAGAGTAATTAGTATTTAAGCGTATAAACCAAACGGGTAGTAAGACGCCGTGCTAAGTGTTATTATTATCCACAAAAATGTGAATGCATTTCCTTATATCCTAACTGCCTCATCCCAATTTCATCAGTGTAGTTAGAAGTACTGATTTGGGATTTGGACGGATTAATTTTAAAAGAAATTTACTCGCATTTACGTGTACAGTGATAAATAATTTAGGGAGACAACACATTCAGTAGATAGTTGACACAGCCGGGATTTGAATTCCAACCTCCCGGTCACAGGAAAATCAGACTAGATAAGCTTGACGTTTATTCCGTTCGAACATTGGTGTGGGTCACGTGATAGTTGCCTTACTATAGTAATATTGACACAAGAATAATCTTTTTAAAGAAAGAACGAAAATAAAAATCCAAAACACACATACTGTACATTAACAAAGGTTTGTTACATTTTCCAAGATCTGTTAAGTTTGACACCGCCTGTCAAACGAGGGATCTACACACATATCACAGTAGCAGTCGTATTGTTAGTTTTGTTTTCAACCACGTCTTACTACCTGTTTAGGTTGTACAGCGTACGCCCATATAATAATTGAGGGAGTTCGAATAAAAAACATGATAATCCTCATATTATGGAAAAGTGTATTAGCAGTGATTTGTGGTAGCTTACCTCTTGAACTACAAGTGGTTCTATAGTCAGTCAAGGCATTGAGGTTAGCTAATATCAACGAATGTCTTATTTATTTTTTATAATTACTGTATTTCAGAACTTCATGGAAGTTTAAATAGAGAATATATCCCCTCTATATCTATTAGGGTTATCTTGTGTTTTTTTTTTTGCCCCAACCTCGTCAATCACTTTAATGGGGTAGGGATGAGGAAGGAAGCATTTTAGAGGTATTTAACGCTCATTTTATTAGGAGAGTGGGAAATTATTTAGGAAATACCACCCTCAGTGTGCCTGACCAGGATTCGAGCACCAGTCCACCCAAAAGTAGGCCTGAGTCCGGAGTCCCTTTAATTAAGTTGTTATAACCAATTCATTTTGCATATCAGTAAACAAAAAATCTAAATGTAACCTAATCAATTCCATATTTACTTAGACATTTTACATAAAGGCTATTAATTAACAACTTTAACGAATGAGTATCATTATTCTCTAGGTGAGATAATTTCCAACAGATCTATTAGAAAAGGAGTCCCTTGACCGTGATTCAAACTCATGCTCCAACCTCTCTAGTGTTGGTCAGGAAGCAGCATTCAACCGCACTATTGCTGAAATAATTCCATCACTTGCCGGTAATTGCTTATCATTCTAATTTAAGCCACATGCAAAGACAAATAATTCCTACGTTTGATAAATTTTTCAAAGGATTTATGCCAAATAAAACCAAAGTACTTGCATCTATTGCTTCGAACTTCAATCTCGTTGTCATTGGCAGTCTAGTCTAAGACCATACATAGACCATATGGCCATCGATGCAGGCGACATCAACTATTGATGTATACATTATTAGGTTTTTTTACGTAATAAATTATGATAAAGGTACACATGTTGAGTAAATTATTTTCACATGGAATCTAACAGGTTTTGTGTTTAGATTTTTTTGACAAAAGTAAACCAAGATGTTTTCCTAGTTATATATAGTTGACTTGACCAATTATATGACATTATGATTTCAAGCAAAGGTCTCATGTTCAAAGGTATTTACTTATTAGCTCTACTGAAAATCTGTTGTGACCAGTCTACTTCAATGGGTCTGTCAGCTTCGTATTTAATTTAATCTAGATGTATTATTAAATTTAAAAAATTGCTCCAAACAGCTGGATTCAATCAATATTGAAAGGAAAGTTGGACAAGATCTAAGACACCAGAAAAATGTAGGCCCAAACCGTCTCAATTAAAACACATCAAGCTTCTTCTCCAGGATAAGAAACAGTGGCCTAATGCTCCTAAGAAATGACTGTGCTGTGTGGTGTTGTATTGATTGTGAACTATTAGAGCTGCATTTTTCTGGTGTATTCTCCTTGTCCTTCTGTCCTCTTTATCAATGTTTATTAATTGATAGGTATAATCAAGAGTTCTTAGCAAGATGTATTTTGTTAGAATTCAATTTTACCTAAATTTGGGATGGAACAATAAAGAGGGTTGTTTGATGGTTGTATACATATAATTTTTTATTTTTACTTTTCCAATAAAATTTCAATAAAATATGGTTATACATAGCTTAGGAACTAAAATAATCCACAAAAAGTACAAATAAAAAATGTAGTTCAGAAATATTATATTAATCTGCTTATTAGGTTAAATGGTCAAAATTAATATTCAAAATTATTACAATTTTGTAAAGCAGATGTTAATTATGTAACACAATTAAGAGGATATTTTAAAAACACACCCACTTCCTTCTTGTCTATTTTATTTGATAGTATTTTTATTTATTTATTAAAAATAGATACACTATTTTGCCATTCACATACACAGAGAGTAATTGATGTTTCCTTTATTGCCTCCTGAAAATTTTATGTTAAGGGTGTTACATGGGGGAGCACTGATAGAAAGCGTCGCAGCTGTTTCGAAATTCTGGATTATTTACAAAGTGGTTTGATATTTCTTAAAATGGTTTTCAATCAAATTTAGGCTTAAGTTTTGACCAGTTAAAGAGTTTTAACTTTAAATTTAAAGTTTAAAATTTAAACTGATGATAGCTTTCGCCTACAGTTTATTGAAAACCATATTTAAAAATATAAAACCACTTCTTCAAAAATGCGGGATTTCCAAATGTAACCCATGTAACAGCATAATGATGAGTTAAATATATTGTACACATCACAAAAAAAAATTGTTAGTATAGTCAAACCTAGCAGATTATGATGGGCAGGGCATGCAGTGTGCATGGAAGAATCTAGAACGGTGTTCCGGGTATTGACTAATAAATCCAATGGGAAGAGATTAGGAAGACCCAGACGCAGATGGGAGGACATTATAATGTAAGTGTGACAGTGAACTTCTAGTTCTTAATATCATAGTGTAAGTATAACAGAAATATTTGCATAGATATTATTGTCATCTTAGTGTAAATAGGCTGAATTATTTTGTGTATCTGGGCAGAATTTTCTGTATAAATGGAAGGATGGATGGTGAAATCAACAAACAGGTGAATGTGTCTTGGAAATTAGTTGGATGTATGTGGACTATTGCAAAAAGTGAAGTGGTATCGAAAGAGGCAAAGATGACAGTATATAAAAGTGTATTAACGCCAACATTGTTTTGTGGATAGGAAATGTGTGTTTGTCAGGAGTAACAAGAGAAAGGTGAATGAGTTTAAAATGAGACATCTAAGAAATATATGTGGAAATAACGTATAGTCAGTAATGAATGGGTATTGAAGGATTGCAGTTTGAAAGGGAATCCAATAGGACAATGAGAAAGAAGTGTCTTAAGTTGGTTTGGAAATGTTGAGAGGATAAGTGTGGCTCAAGTAGCAAAGGAAATATATGAAGGTAGAATGTGTGGATGAAAGGAAAGAGTAGGCCATGTAAGACCTGGCTGAATGTGTGAAAAAAGAGAAACATTAAGAGTTTTAAGAATAAAAGAGCATGTATGAGTCGGTGTATGGAGGTTGTTGAAGCAAAGAGCGTATGTAAGGATAGGGAAGTGTGGATAAAAGTTAGTGAGGATGAATTAAATACATAGTAGTTTTTTTAGCTATAGGCACAGTTTCTTGCATACATCGTAAGGGAACGGCGTGATTAGGGTAACTATGTATAATTGTATGTATGTAATATTGTTTGAACATTTCAAAATTTATCAGGTAGATGGGATTTGCCTTCCCCCCCCCTTCCCCCCTCTTCATGTGCACATTCAAAGGAAGGAATTACTTTTTAGTCTAATGGCAGCAGTGTTAAGTGTGAACTATGTTTCTTGTGAAGGTCTTGTTCTATTTATCCTTCATTTGTTTCTATAATTCTTCAATACAATTATTTTTTTAAGGTATTTTCATTTCATTGAGATATATATTTCTATAAAATAATATAATACGTGCTTAAATAAAGCTAATATAGGTTCCCTTGAAAGTGGTTTTTTCTTGGTTATGATGTGATTCGACAATGATTTCATGTATCTCCCTATATATGTAGTTTAGTCATAAATGTATAAAACCTAAGTCATTATTTAAAATATTGTATAAGTTATTTTACAAAGAACATATCAACTGTTTAGCTTCAAATGTCTCATTTAATTAAAGACTTGTATGACAACTTTATCAATACAAACCTAACCTATAAATCACAATCTTATAAAAATATGCAGTTCTGAAGTTAAGACTTCTACATAGATAATAATGAGAAAATAAGATACTAGGGATGTGAAAGACTCAAAAATATCTCAATCATGGCAATACAAGTAAACAACTTCAATCAAGGATAATTAAAAATGGATGACAATATCGAATAAATATACTGGTTGAAAGTAGTTTTAAAGCTCTATTACATTCGTAATGTGAAAATTGATATTGATTTTAACAATTTAAGTAAACAAATGATTTTTAAGTGGAAATATTATCTAAATTAAATAGCCTATGCTTACTATTGTGTGCTTAAAAATTGATTATTAATTACATAAAGTGAAAGCTTGAAAATGACGAGCCTACAAAGTTTTCAATCTTGATCTCGAGCTTAAAGGACAAGCTCGGCTCGAAGCTCGAAATCCTAGTACTAGCAGAGCCCTAATATATACTTTAATAAACATAATGTACATTATTGTACTTTTAAAGTAAATTTTCTCATCTCATTCTCGCATTTTTATATTGTTTCATCTTCTCGTCTCAATATTGTCTTGAAGTGAAAAAGTGGTTCTCGCACAACCCCAGTAAGATACATTAACAGTAATATCTTAATAATATGTGGACTCCAGTTTTTCATGTGTATTCAACACAGTTTTTAGCTTTGATTAGACAATTCAATAAAAATATATTCTATAAATTGTTACATATTTTACCAATAAAGATAAGGTCATATATAAAAAAACAAGATATTCATATACTTAAAATAGTAGCATAATATATTATCCAACACCTTGACTCAGTTGATAGAATGTCTGTCTACTGAGCTAAGGGTCCCGGGTTTGATTCCCGGCATGGCCGTAAAGTTATCATTGGTGAAATTTTGGTTTACCCTTACATAGTGATAAATTAATGGCCAGGGACTGGATGCTGTGCCTGCCCTAGTCTCAAGAAAGATTATAAAGGCATATGAAACTATTACAGGCCTAGCAAGCTGCTAACAGAAACTATATAACTTGAATAAAAAATAACATGAAGCTCAAAATAAAAGCTAAACAATATCACTAATAAACAATTACAAAATTTTAAAATTAAAACTTAAGTCTTGAGCCTGATACACACAACACAATTTTTTGCACAAGATGTGGCCACAAGAACGGGCTATGTGAACATCCAACAAGGTACAAGATTGGTCTGCTTGACACTTTTTAATGAATTGTATTTTTTAACAGCTAAATATTTGGTCAAAGTCAATATAAATTAAAGGAGATTGAAGGAGATTGAGCCCATAATCTAGAGGTTTTTGACTTTTTTTTAAAAGAAATATATACAATTTGTAAATAATCTTTCATTCATATTTATAGCCTCTAGGAATTTATTTATAGTAAATTTCATTTTTTTAAATATAATCATTACTTATTTAACCATAAAAAGAGCATATAAGACATCATATTGTTCAAATATTGGATGAGATTGTGTCTTATGTGAAAAGTCTCTGGGTAAAAAATATGTGCAATCAATGTGACTAATATCTTGTACAATAAATAATTGTACAGTGAGTTCTGGGCTTTACAGAAATATACTAGAATTAAGTAAGAGATTGAAGCAGAATTAGTTAAACATTACAAAATAAAACCTATTTAATTAAACAATGAAAGGAAGTTAGAAGGGTAAGTAAGGCCTACAAACTTACCAATGTAGGCATCAAAGTTCACAATTAAAATAGAACAAAACAAATAATTATCTACATGAGTTTCCTTCTTCAGCAGAAGAGAGTAAAACATAGGCTGGACTAGAGTAGCAAGGTTGTAGGTTGATCACAGTCACTTAGATTCTGTTGTTACCTGTTTCTTGATTCAAAAAAAGGATTAGGCTTGGATTCTGCAGTTGCCTGTTCAAACTTGTGTCTTCATTATTTATTCTACCAACTATTCTACAAATTGTCATGATTGTACACTGATAGTTTCACATTTGCAATATGGCATTTTTTTGTATTAATTTTTTAAGTGTGACAAATAAAGTGCTATATTTAATACACATTTAAAAATAAATGCTTAATTTTGGTTAAATAAAAAATATACAAAGATATTAAATATAAGATCACTTAAATATATAACCATGTTGTCCGGAGTAGTAGTAGTTATATCTCACTTTTTTTTCAGTCTTCATAAAAAAACCTCAAATAGTTAGTGTATCTTCCCTCTTGATTGAATCCATCTGACAGCTGAAATGAAAGGAAATGTGAGTCATCACCATGCATCAGTGAATAATTAAATATAAGCTGTTTTGAGGAAAAGATTAAAATTGTGACAAATAATGTATCAAATAACCAGGAAAAGTTATTTTATAACATTTGATTTTTAAATTATTTGTTTCCTCTTTTAGGGGATTGCATAGAAATGTTTCACACTCCTCCTTAAAGAGATTCAATAGTATGATACTTGAATCAAGAGAATATATTGTAACATCCTAAAATCTAGGTCAAATTCCCTTTTCATTCTTTATTACTTTTGTGTTTTAATTACTAATATTGACGAAACTTTGTTTGCGTCTTAAATAATCTAGCAAAACATAACAAAATGTGCACAACACAAAATGAAATATAAGACAAAATTAGGTTGTTAATATTGTTAATTATTATCTAGAATATAAATTTTTTCTTGATGTTTTCCAAAGGCACTAGTCTCACTTAACTGTTATTAATCAGCATTTAGAAAATGGCCGAGATTTTTATTTATATTATAATGTGCATGAAATAATGAACATTTTTATGTAACGTCTTAAAACTTCATATTATGGTATATTAAAATATAAATAAATATCAGTAAAAGTTTAGACATATATAAAATAACTCCTAAATCACCTCAAGCATGTCGGGTTGGTGACTCCAAAAGTTGAACACTTTCTGGTTGTGTTTCAGTCATATTAATGTTAACACGTAGACTCTCAATGACTGCTGGTTGATGCCTTTCTTTGATCTCCTGAAGCTTGGTCTTCAAAATGTCAGACAAATCCAGAGGCTGGCCATTTTGATCCGAGTCTGCCACAAATAAACATAGGATTATAATACATGGAAATTGAGTGGGGAAAAAAAAGGAAAAATAAACTCATGAGTGAAAAGGAAAGAAGAAAGAATGTGGGTGGACTACAATGCACTTCCTTTCTGAATGTGGGTGGACTACAATGCACTTCCTTTCTGAATGTGGGTAGACTACAATGCACTATCCTTTCTGAATGTGGGTAGACTACAATGCACTTCCTTTCTATTGTTCATAGTAGAAAAAGTCAAGACACATTGGAACACAAATAAAGTTTCTATATTTTAAACATTTTGGCATTTATTGCCTTTGTCGAAGAGGGAATATGGGGAAATGATACGTTGAACCAACACTATTCGGCTCAATTTTTAATTCAAAGAAAGATTTTTAAAAACAGTAATGAACATATGTAGTAGGGGTCTGCGAGCTTGGGCTTTTTCATTCGAGTCAAACTTGAATCGAGTATTTCTAAAAGCTCCCGAGTTTGAGTCGGGTTCGAGTATATTCATAACATAAACTTTTTTTTTCAAAGGTATTTACTCTTTATTTAAACAATGGAAATATCAGTTTTCAAATTAGAAATAACACTTATAAAACACAATTTAAAAATAAGAACAACACTAAAATAAAAATCTAATAAAAAAAATAATTAAAATGATTTCAACACTCATGTCTTTAAGGACATTAAAATTACACTAACAACTATAAAAAAGTTAATAAAATGAATAATTGCATGATAGCTTGGAAATGTGCATTGAGAGAGTGTAGAAACACTACACAATAATGTAGTAAGTGATAGTGAAGGAAGACAACCTGAAAGGATAGTTAGGTTAGGTCTAGATATAAACAAACACACTTCTTTTTTCATGTCTTCTTAAACTTTTACACTTTCCACTTCTTCAAAACTTCCACAGTTGCACATTAGTTTGCATTTTCGGGAATTTTACTTTTTGATTAATGTCTCTTCATATGAAAAATAAATATTTCCGAAAATTAAAAATAATGTGCAACTGTAGAAGTTTGAAGAAGTGGGAAGTTTAAAAGTGTAGAGAGAAAGTAGAGAAGTGTGTTTGTTTATATCTAGGCCTAACCTAACTATCCTTTCAAGTTGGCTTCCTTCACTATCACTTTAAATTAGTGTAGTGTGTTTCTACACTGTCTTGATAAAAAGTTAATAAAATTGTTGTTTTAATAAGCTAATATTTCCACAAAATATGCTTCAGTAACTTAATTTACCCTTATAAGAAAATGCAAGAATCATAAACAATTATAAATGTTAAGTGTTTTGTATTTTATTTATTATTCCTTTGTGTAATCGTGCATGATCACGTCTTCTGTTCCATTCCTCTATAGGCAGTTAGACATGCACTTTGTACAAACTCTCGTTAGACATTATTTATTGAGAAATTTACTTCAATTCAATTTTTAATGCTTAAAATAGTTTATGCTGATACTTTAAAATTAAAAATAATATGACTAAAATAATATTTCTAGCAAACAATATGAAATAGTAAATGCTTTTTTAATATAAATGTGGTGGAGTTTGGTAAAATATGTAGTGCAATAAATAAGATCGACATTGACTTTAAACAGGTTAGCCAACATAATTCTATAACTAAATATTAACTAAACTAGAGCTAGTTTTGTAGCTAAACGTATTAATTAATACGAGTTTTAAATATTTTAAGTTTGAAAACATTTAATATAATAATATATTCTTGATATTACATTTTTAATTTAACATTATTATTTTAGAAAGGGACAAGGTAAAAATAGTAAAAAGAATCATTCAATTATTTAGTAATCTTCTTAGCTATTTTTATTTCCATTGCTTTGTCATGGCAATAAAAGTAAACAACTTCAATCAAGTATAATCCAAAATGGACGACCATATTGAATAAATTTACCTGTCAAAAGTGGTTTTAAAGCTCTATTATGTTATTAATGTGAAAATTGAAACTAATTTTTAACAATTTGTTAAGTAACCGAATGATTTATAAGTGGAAATGCTGATATTATATCAATTAAATAGAATATGCTTATTATTGCGCTTTAAAAATTGATTACTAAGTACATCAAGTAGAAGCTTGAAAATGATGAGCCTACAAAACTTTCGATCTCAATCTCGAGCTTAAGCAACGAGATCGGCTCGAAGCTCGGAATACAAGTACTCACAGAACCCTAATATGTAGTTTAGGCAACTAGGAAAGTGCAGAAAAAACTTCTTTTTTTTTCAGTGGACTTGGAGCTTGCACAAACCTTTATAGTAGACAATTTCACACAAGTCACAACAATCCTTGTCATTTTTTATTATGTCCACAAGGGTTTGGAAAAACCTCAATGATATTTCCTTTTGGTATTTCTTGAAGAGTTCTGCAAAAACCAAAAATATATACATAATTTGGCTCTTAATAAATCGAATCATAATATTTGTTACCATAAACTATAGTAATAAGATAATGTTAATAATTTAAAAGGAACTACTTTGATTAGCCAACAACAATACGTCACCATTCGGTTTTCAGTCATGGAAAAAAAGTTATTTTAATAATACTAGTTATTAAAGTGTTTGTCTCTTTTATATGTTTCTATCCACCTTTCCTATACCTTCTTCCAAATATAGTACAATTTATCTCTTTAGGGAAATTATTTTTCCATTATTTGAAATATTTTGTTATATTTGGAAGAAGGTACATGAAAGGAGGATTGAAAACTTACTCTACAGAATTAGGAACTAAAATGTTCATTGCTGCACTTACAAAAGTAAACCACCTATTCCTATCTTGAGCTAGTTCAATCCAGTCCTCATCATTACACCCTAAATACTCTTGGGTATTTAACACACTATCAATAAAGGTTGTTGTCCTCTTTGGAAACATTTTACTTACATGTCTTGTATTACAAAACTTCAAACTGGGGGAAAACACACACAAACTGCTAAGAGTTCAGCGCAACTAGGGGGAAGCTAAACTTAAGTACAACTTTCTCAAAATTATTTTCTTACCCTGTCATACTAGACCTAATTCTTTTTACCAATAAGGGTTTTATTTTGTCTTACACCAAACATTCATTTTGTGCAACTAAATGGTATCATTAGAACCATGTATTGTCCACAAACTATCTTAAGTGCGCATGACAATAAATCTGACTTTCAAACAGTATGAACTAATGAGAATATCTTAATTTCTTCTATCTGGTCTAGCCTTACAATATAGGATTAATCTCATATTGAATAAAGAAATATGTAAATAGATTACATTAAAAGGTTAATTTCTGATAAAATGGGGGCGGAAAACTTAACATTTAAATAAAAACACAAAAAAATTAAAAAGAACAAAAATGTTAACCTCCTTTCTGTGGATCCTGTCTCATGACATTGTAATATGTCTTTACCGGGGTGGCACCTTCGACAGCTAAATATACTAGCTCTGTGTTGTCTGGACTCCTTATCTTGTATATAGAATTTTTATAAGAGCGCGCCTGAACACCCGCGACATTGCGGTTTTCTTCATCCAAGCTCTGAAAACATTTATAATCAAAACATAATTTGAATCGAGTGATTTTACAAATCAGATGATCATTATGTTTAGGTACCCTGAAAGATAACAAAGGTATCAGTATTACCATGACAAATTACAATATGACAAATAAGCTACACCATGTAGTGGAATCATGAAAGGTAGGTTTGCCACCTTTCAAGGTGAACAAAGAGTAGCTGCTTATAAATATAGAAAGAAGTAAAGGTCATTAAGTATTTTTGGGTCCCATGATTATCTTGAGTGAAGGATCTGAAATTAATTTGTTTTAGTATGAGATAATAATAATGGCATGTCTGGGCTACATCAATCTGTAGTTCAGTTTGCAGAAAGATTAGGCAGTACTAATGTACCATTTTCCAGGGAATGCATTAATTGACATACTTTTCGTGGGGGATTTTTCCATATCCCGATGAGATAAGGGGGCAATGATAGTGTGAAGCCAATGAAAACCTTATCCTAATTAAAGCCTAATCTACCAAACTCTGGTGACCATGGGAATTATTCCCCTTTCAAGAAAAAAATCCCCTGGTTCCCGCTAGGAATTGAACCTGGGACCTCTTAGGTCAGCAGCCAGGGGCTTTGACCACTCTATGACAAAGCCGATTTAATATGAGATATAATGATTGCTGTTTTTCTAGACTCTGATTCCTCAATATTTAGGATTTAAATCCTTTTCCATGCATCCAATATTACATTAAATATTATTTATTTATTTATATACCATAATATGATGTATTTGAAAGATCAACATATAAAAATAATAAACAAAATACTTCAACAAAACGGCAGTGTTTGATTTGTGCGAGATTACTACAACCCAAAGGTCATGTTGATTATATGTGTATAATGCCAGTACTAAAGTGAACCTGCAAAATAACTAATAATGACCAAAATGTAAAATCCCCTAGTTCTGAATTCTGTCCTTTTGTTAGAATCCTATAGCTTCCATTTGTTGGGATTTGAGAAATAAGAATCAAGGTATCAAAAATTGTGATACTAAGATTGATTCACAGTTCTTTAAATACCAGTAGGAATTGATGGTATTGAGGAATCGAGTTTGACATCCTTAGTTTTAATATTGTTCTTTAGTGTCATACAGCTGGCAATAAAGCAACTGAAGTAAGGATTAAAGACTATACTGTATTGGCTTAAATATAGTACAACCTTTTTCTCCTAAAAATGTATTTCTGAAAATATACTCATTTATATGAGCAACTTGACATTTTTCTTTGAGGAAAAAAAAAGTATATTCATTCAGAGGTATACTTTGTAGCATACCATGGCAGATCTGCAAGTGAGTGTTCATGTTGAAAAGAAGACTTCCACTGCATCTCAAGTAAACATGGGAATGAGAAGAAGCTATGATATGGATTTTTAACTAAGAGCAATTGCTAATATACGACATTGGAGGAAAAATGAAGAAATGTTTAGTCGTGCCTGCGCATCAAGAAATGCATTCAGAGGGCCTAATAAAACTGTGTTAAATTTGTTAAGATTTTAACTCAAGGTATATTCAAGACCTTCTATTTTTCATGTTGTACACCTTTAAATTTTAGGGTCGTATTATGTGCGAGGCTGTACTATATTCGAGCCAATATAGTATTTTGGGTAGAAAAACACCCCCTGTTCACTCGGTCGTTTGAGAAAACCTTGATGTGTTAATTCAGAATAAAGCACACTAAAACACACACACCTATTGCACTGCCCACTTTCATTACCTTATTTTACAGTGTTTCTATACTGTTTTCATATCTCGTAAGATTAAAGTATAAGAGAGGTGGATAGAAACATATAAAAGGAACGAACACAATATGGCTTTTACAATGAAAAGAATAAGAATCTTGAAAATATTATGAACATAAGAGGAATCTTTTTTTTATCACCTTGCTTTACTAATTGTTCAGGTTATCTGCAGGAAATATATATATATGATGGAATATAAAACACAAATAGTAACTAAATGTTTAGCTTCTTTCTTATAATTCATTCATTATAACATTAATACATTCATTCAAGTGTTAAATTATTGGTCTGTGGCCTGGTTGTTAAAGTTAATCCTTTAATATATTGGTTCTGAACCACCAATAAGCAGTATTAGAGCTCCAAAACTTTTAACTTGAAAAAAAGAAAATAATTTTT
>CABFWB010000093.1:256146-300758 GCA_902151455.1 Timema bartmani
TCTGTGCATAGTAGGATACATAGTCTAACTTGAGTTAAGTTTTAAAATAATACTATAATTCCACAATACCAGTTGAGGTTAAATATAAACTGTCTTACCTAAAAGTGACACAGCCATTGAAAGGGAGGCGAAAATCTGCGCTTTGCATCCTCTTTCTTTGGGAAGGTCTGGGGGGAAGATGAGTCGACCACGACAGTCTTCCCTCACCACCTGGAAGAAGCAACAATGTTGGCGGCAATTAAGACTATTTATTTCTAATAATGTTAATGTTTATTTGATAAGGAGTAGTAATAATTGATAGTAAGGTTAAATCATTGTTTTTATTCCCTTCTCCTTATTCTATATATATTTTTCTTCTGTGACGACGACATGTTTCGGTGATTTTACACCATTTTCAAGTCTTATTTGTATTAAAGATGATTGATTTTACTTCATACTATTGGAAAGTTTGTGAAATTTTTTATGGTTTTATTTGGAATAATTATTAGTGAGATCATATCCTAGTTAAATATGATCAGGTTGATCAGCTCACTAAAAATTATTCCAAATAAAACTATAAAATTTCACAAATTTTCCAATAGTATGAAGTAAAATCAATCATCTTTAATACAAATAAGACTCGAAGATGGTGTAAAATTACCGAAACATGTTGTCGTTATAGAAGAAAAATATATATAAAATAAGGAAAAGGGAGTAAAAACAAAGATTTAACCTTACTATCAATTAATACTATTTAGTTAAGGTTGTAAGCATTATTAAGTGATGGTATTAGACAGTTAAAATCGAGAATAATCGATTATCATGTGCACCCATCAGAAATCAAACTCAGCACTTTTCAATGGTGTGTGCAAGGTCTCAATAATTTAAGTTTGAGTCGAGTTTTGGTATTTGTTAAAACTCAACTCCACATTTTTTTTTAGCTCTAAAATTTCAGATAACTCAAAATTTCTGAGCTTACTTTGACGTTTTTTAGTTTAACTTCTTAGTAAAATCATAAAACCAAAATGTGTATTTTAAATATTTATTCTTAAAACCTTAATTAATAGTTTTATGCCAGATAATTACTACAAAGTCAATATTACCAATAAAGAAAACCATAGAACAATAAGGTTCTTACAGTTCCAATTAAATGCTTTGGTAATAACCACCTGAATTACAATTTTGCTCCGCCTCATTCAACTTCCTCATAGTTTAGTCAGACTCAAACTGTCACCGATATTTACCAATTTTCAAAAAGATTCCCCCAATTTATAGTCTTAAGTTATTTTTTTAAATCTGTATCTTTCAGCTAACTTTAGAAGTAACTCAGACCTATTTACTCCTCTTTTAAAATGTTACTTCCATTATATTAAATAACTTATCATTTGATTCATTTATTCATGTGCTTTATTATAATATTTGTTTTAACTACCCTTTCTTTGATCCCATAACTCCCACCAAATTCACATGACAGATCAGCTGTAGACAATGTTAGATCCTGAAGTAGCAAGGCCAATTTTGCAATATTCTGTTGGTTCATTCAATTTGTACTAAGTGGACTAAAATCATAAAGGTGCTGATGGTTGCCCCAGCCCACAATTCTCTCAAACACACACACACATACACACAGACTACTAAGGAGAAGAATACTCTAAATGTTGGTCCGTCAAATAACTTACACTCTGAGTAAATCTCGATACGACCACCCACCACAGGTAAAAAGGCAAAAGATCTTAATTATATTTAGTTTTGAATTATTTATACATAAAGGGGAGTTTTATATTTGGGGTGAATCATGGTGAAGTCCCACTAAAGGAAATATAAAGGATTTATTTTTAATATATCAAATTCATCTTGATATAATTAAAGGTGTTTTAACACAATTGGGGTTGTAAGTGTTGTGGATTTTATAAGACTCCAATAAACTTTTCCGTCCATTACTGTTCAAGCCTATTTCCTTGGTCAATTTTTTATTTAAGCCATATATTTTCCACTACCAGTTTGCTAGGCCTGTTATAGCTTCATATGCCTTACAATCTAACTTAAGACTAGGACGGACACAGCATCCAGTCCCAGACCGTTAATTCATCACTGTGAAAGGGTAAACCCACATTTCCCTCAATGATTAATTTTTCGTCCATGCCGGAAATCGACCCCAGGACCATTAGCTCAGTAGGGAAACATGTTACCGACTGAGATAAGGTGTTGGATACTCAAATAAACCACTTGCCTAAATTTCGAGGGGGTAGTATCAAGGGACCCGCCTCGGTGGCATAGTTAGCTAACGCGCCAGTCGTATTGAGCTCGACTGCCGAGGACGGGGAGATCAAGGTTTGAATCTAGGTTGGGTGAAGTGAGGGTGGTTTTTCCTAAATGGATTTCCACTCTCCCTCCACGCAAATGCGGGTTCACTTCCTCTAAATTCAACCCTCCCAATTCCTAACCCATTAGTGTAATTAGTACTTAAGCGTATAACCCGAACGGGTAGTAAGACGCAGTGCTAAGTATATTGGTAGTATCAAAATACATTATTAATTATACTTTCAGCAGAAGAGAGTTTGAACCCCCAAAACACCCCACCTTTCCCATGCCTTGCTCTGAAAAGCCTCATGGTGGAAGCCAGGGTGTCACCTTTTGAAAAGACTTTGGTTTGAATCCTGACCTATAAACTTAAATTTCTTCAAAAAGCATAGCCTATAAAAAAAAATTAAATTGCTCATCATCTTCTGTTGAAGGACTTCAGGTAAATACACTCGTGGTTGTGTATGTGTATGTGTGCATACAGGATCGCTTCCCTTAACATCCTAGATACATTTCTGGATATTCCATGCTAGGAGCTTGCTAATATGAATAAAATGTGAGCATCCCCTCTCTATTCACTCAGTGATGTACATTAAGTCCTACTTGCATTAAGAGTTACTGAAAAGTTGCTTGATGGGTGGGCAGACCTCTGGGTTATCAAGTTAATCCTCCATCAATAGATAAGATTGATGAAGTAACTAGTCCTACACAGCAAAAGACCACTTGTTCAAGAATGGTTGTGGCTCATCTGTAGCAAATTCATATTGCCAGGAAACATTAATTGTTTGTATTCAGTTCATAGGAGGTATTATATATATAATCCAAGTATAAATCATTAAGATTATAAAACATCTTCCATGTTTGTTGAATAAAATACTAACTTACACGATGCCAACCTTTTAAAGATTATTCATGAAAAACACTATGCCTGCAACCAGTAAAAAAAAAAGTATTTATTATTATTATTATTATTATTATTATTATTATTATTATTATTATTATTATTATTATTATTATTATTATTATATATTCAAGAGGATGCCCCAATTTCAGCAATGATATATTTGTAGAAGTTGCTGGGAGTTGAGCCTGGTACCCTTAGCTCACTAGGCAAAAAGTGCTATCAAATGAGAGAAGGTTTCAGACTTTAAAATTAATAATGTTCAAATATTTCTTGAGGTCAGTTGTTTTAGAAAAATGACAGGGAGATCAGGGTTGGAATCCTGGTCAAGTGTATAGAGTGTTGTTTCCTAAGTGATTTTCCACTCTCCCTTCATGCAAATATCGGTACACTCCCTCTAAATTCAACATTTCTCATCCTTAAGGGGGCGTTCAAGTATTATGTAAGCACATTTTTGGCCATTTTCACAGGAATAATCTTTTTTTTTCATACAATTTTGCCTATATCCCGAACAGGTAGCAAGCGATGATAAAGAAAATTAAAAATTCATGCAATTTATAAATTGTTGATTTTTTTTTACCTTTGCTTTACTTTACTTCACTTTATTATTATTATTATTAATTTATTTTTTATTATTATTATTATTATTATTATTATTATACTAATTTATTTTTTATTATTAATTTTTTATTTATTTTATTATTTTTATTATTATTAGCACTGCATCTTACTACCCATTCGGGTTATACACACTTACGCTAATGTGTAATGGTAGGGTGATTATGAGATGAAATGGAGGACCTACAGTTTAACGTGGACTGGCATTCCTCACTTTCACAAGTTGTGATTAATACACATCTTGTCAGAGGTGAAGGAAGGGTTTGGAAATCAGATAAATATGTGCCGGGACCGAGGATTGAACCCCAGACCCCCAACACAAAAGTCTGACACCTTACCCCTAGACCGCAAGGTCACCTTTATTAATTTACTCTTAATTAAAGTTATTAAAAAATGTATTATTAGTGAATACAGGAATATTATATTTATAAAACAAAACACCCTAAGCTCCATTTAATACAATGACCAAGGTCCTTGAATCTATGTCTCAACACTTCCAATTATTATATTTCTATTGGGGGGGAGGGGGGGGCCTAGGTCACTCAAGCTTTGGCTTACTTCTATAGGCGTCTCCACTTCTTCCTTGTTTAGCCACTCAGCATCTTCATTGCTTCCCGACGCTGCCCGAAGTCCAAGCCGCTTGCGATGTGCCCTCCCTCAATTGTGCCAGTCTTTCTTTGTCTTACGTAAGCATTGTTCTGATCCCTCTCCCTCCTTGTCAAAAAAAATAAGCAAAGCTCGAACCCCATCCACCCCCTAAGGTGCTTACATAATACTTGAACACCCCCTAATACATTAGTGTAATTTAGAACAGTGGTGTATAATCCAAACAGGTAGTAAAACATGGTGCCAAAAAAAAACTACTAGCCTAGTCATTTTGTAGCAGAACAAAACTATATGATTAATAATATTTTAAGGTGGGGAAGGAGGGGGGTTGAATCAGTTAAACACCCCTTTTGGGTAGGGCTTTTATGATATTGGTTAGCAATAATGTCATTCCAACCACTCATAACTTGAGATTTGGGTAAACACTTCACTTTAGTTTCATAAATACGCTGACTATAAGTTATGTTTTGAATGTGGATGCTACGGAGTTATTTTGCTATGTCCAGGTCTTGTTTTAGTACAAATGACATTTGTGCATCGTTTTAGTAAAAATGACATTTTCATACCTTTTTTATAGAAACTTTAAAATATCCTTATAAATATTGGTTGATCATAACCTATAGTAAAATTTGCACCAATGGCTTCTATTGTAGGTATTAGTCATTTGTGTAACCCTCAGTAGAGGCGCATTGATCGAGATAGACAATTTGTCGTTGTGTAAAGAGTGTAAAATTATAGTCAATGAAATATTTAGAGAAAAGGAAAAAATATGTGTTGGCAACAATTGTGTCAGACGTCCGTTCTGTAGCGTTAGTTTTTGTTATGTGTGCTTGTTGGTTGCAGCATACGTATGTTGCATACTCCTAAATTATTTTACATTTTTGAAAGTTAAAAGCCTAAATTTTTGCAATTTTTTTTTTAATTTGTTGCGTAAAGTAAGTTTGTCTGAAATATACTCATGGTATGAACATGATTAAATGCAGTCCCCCTCTAAATCAACCTAAAAGTTTTTTGTGGGCTCTGTGAATAATTATTGTACATTCAATATTTTTGTGTAATAAAACTTTTTATTCAATATTCTACTCTTTATGAGCATAACCCCGTCCCGTTTTTGTTTCGCAGGAATGATCCCAATCCTCTGAAACCTTGTTAAAGTGTTAGCTGTGCTGACCTTCAGCCTTGGTCTAGTGGTAAGAAAGCTAAGTTCATCCTGGGCTTGCTTCTTAATACTGGGTTTATTTGTTGTGCTATCAATGAATAATTATGTCAGAAATAAAATATACAACTCTAAATCAGATATTAATTGGATGGCGCCAATAATTAAAATCTAAGAAATAGGACTGGGACCCTCAAATCCTTAAGGAGATTTGAGACTTCAAAGAAAATCTTTAATTCGAGACTCAAATTCTTAAAAAAAGAAAAAAAATCAATTTTTCAAATTAAATTTGTTTTAGACCTCTAATAATGATTATTTGTGGTTCAGAATCAGTTATAATTATAGAATGAACTTAACAACCAGGCCCCAGACCAGTGATTTAACACTTAACTGAGTGTATGAATATTATAATGAATGGATTATAAGAAAGAATGTTAACATTTAGTTATTATTTGCATTTTATATTATTCGATTATATTTATATTTCGTCTTATGTTCATAATTTTTTCCAAAATTTGGATTCGAAATTCTAAATTGTAGGTAAATTGGAGATTTGGATTAGATATTCGAATACATAAAATAGTAGATTCGACCCAATTCTAGTAATAAAGGAATCAAACAAAATTATTTCATGGTAGCCATGATTGATTCTTCTCTTTAAATGGTATGAATGTTTTAAGTGAATTGTATAGATTGAATTCAAAATTTAAATTTTAAAACTGTTTTGTTAAAATAAATGTAGGTAGCAACATTACCATCCCTTCACACTTGGTCGTGCTTAATTTCATCCCA
Source organism: Timema bartmani (assembly GCA_902151455.1). NCBI lineage: Eukaryota > Metazoa > Arthropoda > Insecta > Phasmatodea > Timematidae > Timema > Timema bartmani. The sequence goes on from CABFWB010000093.1 coordinate 262,500, forward strand.
CATTATATTTTCATTTCACAGCAAACATCAAAATTATAAACATGCAATTTTTGGAGGTTTCTCATAAATTCCTATTTGTTGTCACCACTTTAATGTCACAACTTCAAAGAATGAAATATTGTATTCAAAATGTTGACAGCTGGAAATTACTATATGGGAATTGATATTTGATGCAAAATACAAACAAAATCTGACAAGAAAACGTGAAACTATAGAAACCAAAATCAACTTTAAAATGTTGATTCAAGACTTGAGCAATTTTTGCACTTGGGTGTCGGACTGATAAATAAAATTATTCTGGTAGCACTTTGCAAAGAAGATTTTTTTATCTGTTTAGATAACAATTTCATAGAAATAACATTATGATAAGTCCACTATCTTATCTTATTAAGAGTGTGAGCCTTATTGCATTTTATAATTAGTTTGACATCATCTAAATTCTAAACTACTACAGTAAGCAAATGGGCTTTATGTAAAAATATGAAATTTTTTATTGTCTTTGGTATGGCTTATTCTCATTCAAAGGTCTAAAAGCATATATTTGATGAGAAAAGATATCACACACACCAATAAATAACAGTGTGACATGAATCCTTTGTCAATAATAATTTACACTTCTGTGAAGATTTAGAAAAAAAAAGTAAACTTTACAAGTCACAAAAAAGCTTTGTTTTGTTGTTTTGGATCAAATCTATTTGAATAAGAACTAGATGTTCATATAAAAATAGTCTAACATTATTTTGTAAAAAAAAAAGCAGTACTGGTAGCCAATATTTAAAAAAATAGCCAATACTATAAAAAAAATTAGTAAGCTTTTGCTTAAATTTTCATAAATACATTATTAGCAGCTAGAATTAACAACATTTCATTGAAATTTGTAAGTGAGCCAAGAGAATTCATTAAATAGATAAAGTTCAATTACCGTAGAAAGAGCCTTTTAAAAATATACATTGTTCTGTAGGAAACAATTTATCTATAATGTTAATGTTATTTTAAAGGTACCTATTGATACTGTCTATCAAAAGTGACAGCTGCAGTTCACATGTGTTGGCGTATGAATAGCAGTATGTGAAAATAGATCTAGTAGATTTTCTATCCCTGTCTATTAGAATTCTACTGTCTTCAGTTCACAACATGTTTACAAATTCCTAGATTTTCAATTCTTGTTCAACACTCACAGCTCTTTCTAGCCAGTTTGCCAAAGTGGTATTTCTATTTTAATTGTAATACATTAATGTTACAAAATTATATAAGCAAAATATGTAATCACAACACAAAATAAGTGAAGAGGCTACCAATTACTAAGTTATTGAAGATACTAGTTTATGTTACAATATAAATACCATGGTGAATATTTACCTCAGTTTTAGCTTATGTGGTGCTGACTGACAGCTCACAGCTGACTTCTGATGGCTTTAAAAAGCTACCAGACCAAATTATGTATCCCTATGCCGAACCATATGATCTGCAAAAAACATGACTTTAGCAGTTGTCACTTCTGACAGTCAAAATTTAGGTATATACCTAAATGTTGACTGTCAGAAGTCAGCTGTGAACTGTCAGTCAGCACCACATAAGCTAAAACTGAGGTATACACAAAATGATTGCTATTTGGAAGCCTGTATATATAAAGATTTTTAATTTCTACTAAGAAAATATAGGGTCTTTCTTATTGTTTTATAGAGGATCTTACACTTTTTTTTTGTAATGATAATATACTAAGTTGGAATTAAATTCTTTTTACTTAAAAATATCAAAATATTGATTTTTTTTTAATGTGGCCCCCTCAATTGTATTTTTCATTTCCATGTCCTTTATGATCAAACGAGTTTGACACACCTGGTCTAACGTGTCAATCTCATGTAGACTGGATTGCCGATGAAGGAGATATTGAGATTTGAATCCCAGTTGAGTATACTGAGGGTGGTTTTGTAGCTGGCTAATCAGTCAAGCCCGTACGACTTAAAACAAACTCCCAAGAACAACCTGTCTTGGAGTAAAATGGATATGGACTCCTTAATGTGTACTTATTTCTGCACATGTGTTTGTTACATACCACGCCTCGACGACTTCACTGAACGAGAATGGCTTCATCGAACAGACTCTACTTGTCCCTCGGCCGACGACGGGGCACTATACCGCTCCGAGCTTTCTATTCGACTGAGATCTTGTGTAGCGCGCCTGCTCGCAGTGCTGGTGTGCGTGCCGATTCGAGCATCGTGGGACGTCATTCCCCCTTCTCCTCTCATAAATGGTTCGCTTAACTCAGCTGCTATAAAACGCCAGGGTTATCGGGGCAAAAGCACATTATTACATCAGCCGACCCAGGATTCAACACGCTGCACGTGCCTATGTTCAAGATGTAATCTCTGCACTACGGTGGACACGACGATAGTGCCGACGGGCTGGCCCGACTGGCGGAAATAGCCTGCCATAACGTTATACTTTAATGTTGCTAGGGAGTAGGCGGCTATGATAGCCTTGTTGTAGGTCTTAGAAGTAGTCTCCAAATACTGGAGATAATTAGTAGCTCTAATGAGCTTATTTTAGGTTAGGTAGTTTTAGCTTTCATGGCACTCTGTACTTACCATAGGTGAAGTTTCACATCACCCCGTATGTTTGGTCCTTTATACCAGCAACTTAGCTAAAGTGTGTTTCACTCCAAGGCCTGCATGACCATGTTGTAGTCTGCAGGGCCTCCGTTTAGGATGTTCCAGGCCTGATGGCATACCTTATTAGGCATTGGTCGGCTTTCCTAGTTATTTTGGGCGCGCCTCACGCCATTACTGTTGTTCACCCTTGGTGCTCAACTCGTGGGTCTTTATGCCCATCTGGCATGGCTCACATTTGTTGTATAGTTTGGTAAATGTTGTTCACCTTTTGCTGTGGTGCTCAACTCGTGGGTCTTTATGCCCATCTGGCATGGCTCGCATTTTCCATGCACCTTAGATATAATCTTGTTGAGGGGTCGTTTATACCCCCCATCCCCATGTTTTGATTGCCGGCCCTCATGGGTTTGATCTCCTTGAGCCTGGTTGAGACCAATTGGTTGCTCCCCAGGCCTTGAACCCTGAATTGGAACTTTCATTCATAATCCTACCGGGACATGTGTGTCCGGAATGAACTCTCATCTTTTCATCGTGATTGTAGATTGGATGAGAAAATTTAAGCTAGCTTCACTAGCATGAGTAGTCCTTTCCTAAGTGTAAGGTAGCTGACTTGTCTCACTAAATTGTCCCTATATTATTTAGAAGTAAATAGTTGCAACTAATTATCTTTCTATTCTATCATGTAGCTCATTTTTGTAGATCTTATTGTATCATAACTGATGCAACAAGTTTGTTAGAATGGGGCAGCCCATATCAAGCATTAACAGGAATTTGTCTGTTGAGCATTAACTGCGGCGCTTCACGCCAACTGAACTATTTGGAAGAGGCCACTAGCTCACTCGTATTAGATCAAAGTACTGTCAGGTTTCTTAACTGACCTAATCTGGCAAACTGGAGTGTGCTTGTAATTTATTTAACCTATGTATTGTTAAACTTGCCACATTAAATATTTATATAAATCTTTATCCTTTGCTTTCACATAGGTTTATCTATGTCTTCCCTGTTTACGTATCCGGGGTCTCTAGAGTTATCTAGAGCCACGGTACAGTTTTACCTTAAAATGTTTTTGCACTCTTCCTCCAAGTAATTGTGGATGTAATCTCCATTTAAATTTTACCTTCCTCATACCTATTTCATTAGAAAAATTAATCCAAGTGAAGAACCCAAATATATAGGCCGCACTAATATGTAGCGGAAAAACAACTATAGAACCCACCTGAAGAGGTGTGCTCCACATCAGGCCGAGGTAAGATGCAATCTGTAACAATAGAAATAGTACATATAAAGGCCCCAACAGAGACTCCATATCCATAGATCCGTAGTCGGTACTCAGTGTTCCTGGTTCATAATAAATTCTACTCATGATTACAGAGTTAATATTCGTAGTCACGTGACCGTTTCAACCAATAAGATAGTAAGAAACTTCGTCCAATAAAAAAAATTTGAAACAAAATTGTCTACAATTGCGCGCGTCAAGCAGTCAGCTGATAATAATCTAAGAAATAAAGAAACAAAAAACAACTTTGTTGAGAAAACTTACAGTATAAGCCTATACTAAAATTTAGGTAAAGTACAATCAAAAGAAATATATTTATAGCTCAATTTTAACTATCAAACTTAAAATAAATGTTTGCAATAACCTGAAAATGCAAAACGAATGTTCTAGTATTTTGGATGAAAAGAAAACAAGCACTTTTAATATTTTTAATAATAGGGGTGTTGAACCTACAAAAGCAAAGCCAGTATTTCTGAGAGCCTGGTATTTATCAGAAAACATTTTCCTAGAAGCCACTCTTCTCAAGGTGTTTATATTTTTATAAAAATGTTTATGAAATAGCTCCACGTGTAGCCATTTTTTCATTTTGTATATGTTTTCATAGCGATTGATCCTCTCACTGCTATTCGTTCTTTAATTTCAATGCACATGCACATAATTACACGGCTGTGATTGGTAGTCCATAGAAAGTTATTATTATTAGCACCGCGTCTTACTATCCATCCAGGTTATACACACACTAGTGTGTAATGGTAGGGTGATTGTGAGATAAATGGAGGACCTACAGATTAACGTGGAGTCCGAACCACGGTGGAGGCCTGGCATTCCACACAATCACAAGTTGGGATTAATACACGTTTTGTCAGAGGTGAAGGAAGGGCTCGGCAATCAGATAAATCTGCGCCGGGACCGAGGGTTGAGCCCCGGACCGCAGCACAGAAGTCTGACACCTTACCTCTAGACCACTAGTTCACCTTAAAGTTGGGCAACTTCTACGGAGTAAGGACTTAAGGATAAGGCCTGTGTGGCCAGTCATCCAATATTGTGGAATTAATTTCTTACAAATACGGAGTCTGTGTCGGAGCCTTAAGCCTAATGCATGCACAAAAAAATGTGAACTTCAGTAAATCAATGAAATTAAAAATTATTCCATAAAACACAAGCACTAAAACTTTTTTTTTTCGTAAGGCTCTCTGACCAGTCTTTTATGCAGAATTTATATATTTTGAGATTATTATGACAAAATAGTCTATACTGTATAAAACAAAGACATACCTTTGAAAAACAGCTTGACATGATTTTAAGAAAAAATAAATTTTAGTAAAAACATATAACTAATGTTCAGCATTAGATATTAAAAAAACTTTTTCAAAAATTTAAAGGTTCAAGATCATTAAGAAGAAAAAATAGATCCAGTCAAATAATGCTAGATGGTGGCAAAAGGACAAGTGTACCGGTACATGTAAGCGCCAGTTCCGCTTCTAGAATAAAGTAATATTTGGAACTACACTTCTTCCCGCCTTGTGATCAAAATCAACGGGTGTTTTAAACTGAATACGAAGCAAACTTAAAATGTGCAGGAACGGGCTTATTTGTGTGATTATATGCGAGGTCAATATGTAGAAACGATCTTATTTGTGTATGAAAACCAAGCCATTTCATTTAATTTGAATTGAAATGAATTATTCACATTTTGAGCAGTAAAAATTTTTAAATTATTTAATTGCATTTGGACAAAGTATTGCAAGTATACCTAACTCAAATAAACTCTTAAAACCAATGTTAATTAAAATACATAAAATATATTTGTAAAAACTGTATTATTTAGAATACATTTTACCAAAGTATGTCAACAAAAACCACTACCACAGATCCAGTGTTGCCAAGCTTATAGTCTCTAGAGATAGTAGATGGACATGAAATGGATTGTATTTTGACAAAGAAAAAATAGATCCAGTCAAATAATGCTAGATGGTGGCAAAAGGACAAGTGTACCGGTACATGTAAGCGCCAGTTCCGCTTCTAGAATAAAGTAATATTTGGAACTACACTTCTTCCCGCCTTGTGATCAAAATCAACGGGTGTTTTAAACTGAATACGAAGCAAACTTAAAATGTGCAGGAACGGGCTTATTTGTGTGATTATATGCGAGGTCAATATGTAGAAACGATCTTATTTGTGTATGAAAACCAAGCCATTTCATTTAATTTGAATTGAAATGAATTATTCACATTTTGAGCAGTAAAAATTTTTAAATTATTTAATTGCATTTGGACAAAGTATTGCAAGTATACCTAACTCAAATAAACTCTTAAAACCAATGTTAATTAAAATACATAAAATATATTTGTAAAAACTGTATTATTTAGAATACATTTTACCAAAGTATGTCAACAAAAACCACTACCACAGATCCAGTGTTGCCAAGCTTATAGTCTCTAGAGATAGTAGATGGACATGAAATGGATTGTATTTTGACATGTAGGATACTACTTTCTGGCATTATATTGATAAGCCCTGCTATTTTCATTAAAAAAAAATTAATGCAAAATGTGTTACTAGATGGCTTTTTTTATTTGTGATAAATTTTTAAATAAAAATAGCTTTTTTTATTTGTGATAAATTTACGTCTTATAGTAATTTTATTATAAAGTGATACTCTTAATATTAATATTTGTTAGGATAGTGTCATTCTTTTTGGTAAATTTAGTTGGTTATTCTGATCTTGTGATGTGGGGGGTGTCGTGTCGTTTTATCCATGTTTAATATCTAATCTGTGCTTATTATAGTTCAATACAGTGATCTCTATACTATACTGGATGGACATAAACACACCCCTTGTAATGGACCAAATCTTGACGCTAAATTTGTTGTCTGCTTGCAAGCGAGGGAACAGATTTAACGGTTTCTTTCAACGCTCTTGTGCAAAAACATGTGTCTCGTGAATAAAAGTACCAAACTTTACATTAAAGGTTATACAATTTCGTTTTAATGGTGATATTGTACAAATAAGAATACAATCTTTGATGTATTAAAATATGTAGCTAAAGCTTATGTTGTTTACATTCTGCCAACACTACAATATATTTAAAATTGGTTATTAGCTTATTATATAATAGTCGCAGAAACCATATTATATTCAAAGTTCAATAGTTAAAATGAGAAAACCTAGCTTCAAACTTAATTACATTCGTTTGACTGACTAAATTTGTGTAGTAGTTTTACATTCAAACTATAATTTAGGTTATAGGGCTTGTACGAAGTATTACTATATTACAATATATTTAAAGTTGCTCTCAGCTTGTATATTACTTTAAGAAACCATATTATGTTTAATGTTCGATAACTATAATGAAATAATGTCGCTAAAAACCTGGTTACTTTTGTTCGAATGTCAAACTTTGTGTAGAAGTCTTACGTTAAAACGATTATTTAGCTTACAGGGTTGTAGGAAGTATTACTATTTTAGCCTAAATTGACTTTTTATATAAGAAACAACTCATGAGTGATGAACTTAGTTATGCTCTTCAACACTTTTACTAACCCATTTATTTCGTTTAGTTAATCATACATTGATATGTCTCATATATTCACAAAAATTAGCGAATGATGTCGAAATGCCACATTGCCTCGTATGGGGGTAGGAGAGAAAGAGATACCCGAAAGTTTCTTTCTCTCTTACACAACGGTGTGCAGATGACAGCTCGTAAATCTTAGCCGCATTATGTATTATGTCCATCCAATTATATTATAGAGATCAATGGTTCAATGTGAGTGGTGTGATCTGTGCAGTGTTACCAACTGTGCGATCTGGATACTACTTTTAATATAATTTTAACATGTGTACAATCCAATTTTAGGATATTTTCTAAAAGTAATCTCCTGTGGCCCTGCCATCTAGTAACACGTTTTGCATTAAAAAAATTTTTTTTATGAAAATCGCAGGGCTTATCAATGTAATGCCAGAAAGTAGTATCCTACCGGTCAAAATACAATCCATTTCATGTCCATCTACTATCTCTAGAGACTATAAGCTTGGCAACACTGGATCTGTGGTAGTGGTTTTTGTTGACATACTTTGGTAAAATGTATTCTAAATAATACAGTTTTTACAAATATATTTTATGTATTTTAATTAACATTGGTTTTAAGAGTTTATTTGAGTTAGGTATACTTGCAATACTTTGTCCAAATGCAATTAAATAATTTAAAAATTTTTACTGCTCAAAATGTGAATAATTCATTTCAATTCAAATTAAATGAAATGGCTTGGTTTTCATACACAAATAAGATCGTTTCTACATATTGACCTCGCATATAATCACACAAATAAGCCCGTTCCTGCACATTTTAAGTTTGCTTCGTATTCAGTTTAAAACACCCGTTGATTTTGATCACAAGGCGGGAAGAAGTGTAGTTCCAAATATTACTTTATTCTAGAAGCGGAACTGGCGCTTACATGTACCGGTACACTTGTCCTTTTGCCACCATCTAGCATTATTTGACTGGATCTATTTTTTCTTCTTAATGATCTTGAACCTTTAAATTTTTGAAAAAGTTTTTTTAATATCTAATGCTGAACATTAGTTATATGTTTTTACTAAAATTTATTTTTTCTTAAAATCATGTCAAGCTGTTTTTCAAAGGTATGTCTTTGTTTTATACAGTATAGACTATTTTGTCATAATAATCTCAAAATATATAAATTCTGCATAAAAGACTGGTCAGAGAGCCTTACGAAAAAAAAAAGTTTTAGTGCTTGTGTTTTATGGAATAATTTTTAATTTCATTGATTTACTGAAGTTCACATTTTTTTGTGCATGCATTAGGCTTAAGGCTCCGACACAGACTCCGTATTTGTAAGAAATTAATTCCACAATATTGGATGACTGGCCACACAGGCCTTATCCTTAAGTCCTTACTCCGTAGAAGTTGCCCAACTTTAAGGTGAACTAGTGGTCTAGAGGTAAGGTGTCAGACTTCTGTGCTGCGGTCCGGGGCTCAACCCTCGGTCCCGGCGCAGATTTATCTGATTGCCGAGCCCTTCCTTCACCTCTGACAAAACGTGTATTAATCCCAACTTGTGATTGTGTGGAATGCCAGGCCTCCACCGTGGTTCGGACTCCACGTTAATCTGTAGGTCCTCCATTTATCTCACAATCACCCTACCATTACACACTAGTGTGTGTATAACCTGGATGGATAGTAAGACGCGGTGCTAATAATAATAACTTTCTATGGACTACCAATCACAGCCGTGTAATTATGTGCATGTGCATTGAAATTAAAGAACGAATAGCAGTGAGAGGATCAATCGCTATGAAAACATATACAAAATGAAAAAATGGCTACACGTGGAGCTATTTCATAAACATTTTTATAAAAATATAAACACCTTGAGAAGAGTGGCTTCTAGGAAAATGTTTTCTGATAAATACCAGGCTCTCAGAAATACTGGCTTTGCTTTTGTAGGTTCAACACCCCTATTATTAAAAATATTAAAAGTGCTTGTTTTCTTTTCATCCAAAATACTAGAACATTCGTTTTGCATTTTCAGGTTATTGCAAACATTTATTTTAAGTTTGATAGTTAAAATTGAGCTATAAATATATTTCTTTTGATTGTACTTTACCTAAATTTTAGTATAGGCTTATACTGTAAGTTTTCTCAACAAAGTTGTTTTTTGTTTCTTTATTTCTTAGATTATTATCAGCTGACTGCTTGACGCGCGCAATTGTAGACAATTTTGTTTCAAATTTTTNAGGCTGAAATAAAAAAAATCATTTTCATAAATGAATCAAAACCATTTGGATCTTTTTGGAGAAATCAAAATGATATTATTAAGAACCAAAGAAAAATGTAACAATTACAAATAAAGGTAACAGGGGATACACATTTTCAAGAAACATAAACTCATCTTTACTCTGGGAGGGCAATGGGAGATTTCAATCGTAATTAACAAACCATGAAGTTTTGCAAAACAAGATCAATAGATATAATGAAACAGCTTTTTTAGTTACAAAATATTGGTCAACTGAGATTTCAAGCTTAAGGTTTTTGTTCACACAGGTTGTTTTGCCAAAATTTGACACAGCTCCACAAGCAAATCACTTCAAATTCAGAAACTGTTCAGGCTGCAAAGATTTATATATAATTGGATCATATTTCCTTCGTTGTACTTGTGTTTCAGCATATCATCTGTTTGAGATCAATCATTTCAATTTGAAACTGACTTGGTAGTGATTCAACATTGCAGTAAAATGGATTTTAAAACAGCCTTATTTCATCTGTTTTACCATCAAGATCAGATAATTGTCCATTAAAATTGCTTTTGTAAGTCAGAAATGAATTTTAATGCAAATGAAGAAGGAAATTCTTCTTCACGTTCTTCATAAAATCTTCACATAGGAAATGAACCCAACTATGATCATTTACCTGTTCTTCTAGTAGCATCATTTTTATATTGAATGCCTTGACATGTGCAAGTAGATCATAGATTTAATTTGTTTCAGCTTGCAACTTTAGATTCAATTGATTCATGTGGCCAGTCACATCTGCAAAAAAATGCCACTTTCCATAGCCAGTCAGTGTTCGATAAAAGTGATCGAGGTTGATTTAGCTCTGTGAGAAATGAATCGATTTATATTTATAATAAATAATCAACTTAATTACTTATTTTTAAAATTATGTATCATCTTTTGTGACCTTCCTTTTATAGCTCTCTACCAGGAGACTTGGAACTACCTAAAAATTGTCACAAGCCGTTCTGTTGTAGGTTTAGGGAGTGACACCAACTGTCTCTTTCTTACACTTTTACTGTGTGGTTAAGAAATAACAAAGAGAAACAATTTATTTGTTTATGATAAAATATTTGGGGTGGGCCGTATATAGACATGTGGGCCAGATATGGCCCGCGGGCTGTAGTTTGGAGACCCCTTATAACGTTTCGGTGTTATTGAGATATAATTGTTATTTATAACCCCGTGATCGAGCGCAAATTATGATATTTTACTTGAATAAATACAACTGTTAATGTTGCACACGATGTATTGAAGTGATGGAACTGGTTTATTACAACGTTCTTTAGATTTATGTGATTAATCTGTTTATGTCACCGACACACTGTAGATTTATGTGACTACTCTATATATTCATACGCACAAGCAGCTTATATATGACATACCCCTTACATCTCTTGTGACCAGTGTCAAAACCAACCAATCGAAAGCGTCCCTGCGACAGGTGTCTTGAAGGCTAGCTTCCTATTAGGTATAGGGAGCTGTCGTCTCTTGCTTGTTTGGTAAATACTACGGAGTTTAATTTTGAAATAAAAAATAAGTTTTGAAGGTGAAATCCTTCTACGTTATTTCTGAAAAGCGCGTGATTCTCCATGGATGAAGTCTTAAAAGGATAATTTACATACAATTTATTGAAGAAAAATACCTTCATCCATGACTTTTTAAATATATGAGAGGGGTCCCAATCAGTATCGGTACACCCTACTCTAAACCATGAAACCTTTGTCTGGCGCTGAAGTTTCTTTTACAGCCTTCATAGTCCTTAGACTTATGCTCATCAGAATACAAAGATATAGTTTTGGTATGCATAGTAGCTAAAATAACCTGATAGCACTTGTCTGTTATGAGTATTATTACAGAAAAAAAAGAGCATTTTCTGCTTTTCAATGAGCTTATTTCTTGTGTGCCTTACCTATGTCACACCAAGTCCTGAAAAATGTTTCACACTGCACTTAATTTTGACGGTCTTTGTACCGAAAGTGTAAACACTACTTGCAATTAAGCCCAAAGCTGCAGCAATTTTTACACAATGCTGACCAGATTCGAGATGCTGTTTCAAGTCATTTTCACGGCTAGATTATTTGATTGTCTGCTTGACTTTGCAGCCATAGATAAATTATGAGGATGTTTAGACATTATTCCAGTCAGACAAAAACTAGTGTATAGCAATACACACATACAGAGGTAAATACAAGTCGTTAGAGCACCTGAACTTAACAGATCATGTGGTTCACACCACCACACTCAACAAATTACAGGAGTGGGGGGAGGGGGTGGACATGAGGGAGGCAATGTTAGCTTTTTATATAACTATATGAAGAAAATTAAAGTAAATATTTCTACTGAAGCATTATACTTATGGCATCTAAAAACATTATTATGAAATTTCATAAATAGTGGCCTTGACTCACCTTCTGTTCCATTCCACCTTAACGTATTTAGTTCAAAATCGAATTTGAAAAAAAATCAAAAGAAATAAATTGTTCTTCAACCCTTTGCAGCCCAGTGTAGGTAGACATATGGCTATGTTTCTTTTATTTGATTGTTAATGTTTTTTATCTCCGATGTAGCAAGTACACATTAAAAATAATTTTCAAATTATATTAATAAATTTTTTTTTTTTGCAAGCTATACATAGATTTTAAAATCAATTCCTAAAAAAATGTTCTTGGTTAGTTTGGGGTGGAAAGGTAAACATGTCTAGTTTTTACACTGCCTATAATATGATGTGGGCAGATAAATTTATTGATAGGAAGTTAAAATAATGTTAATACCAGTAACAGAATTTAAAACCCAAACAATGACACAACCGACCAATAATCCTTGACATGTGGTTGACCCATTTAAATAAAACACACATAAAACATTTAATAAATATTTATTAAATACAAATAAAACAACAATAAATACTATAAATTATAAATGTAACAACAGGGTTTTTATAAACAAAGTTCACTCAGTTGTTTTGATATCCTAAAAAATGCAAATGTTTTTGGGGTGCAAACAACAATTTCAAAGAAACTAGGCAAACATAATTTTAATACTCGTATTAAAGTGAAAATAAAGTGGTCTAATTATAGTGCCACATTTAATAAAAAATAATTGTTTTTTAAGTAAATCAACAGAGAATATTTGGTCGGATGAGATTTAAGGAGGTTAGGTTTAAATGTTGATGAATTAGTACTGGAGCTACTTTTTGACATAACATACACAATAATGCCATTATTTGGTTTTAATAAAAAATCTACCAATTTATACATAATACCAATGAGTTTCTGTTTCTAGACTACCGGTTAGAGTATTTCACCCATTAACACAGTTGTTCGCTTGCTATATATTTCTAATTTTTAGTTAGACTACAATGCATAGGGCTCCGAAGATTTTCCAAAATTTAAATTTTGAAGGTATCACAGCTTAGTTCAAATTTTGAATCAGACGATAGATTCATTTGTGAACTCTGAGAATGTTAATTTTTATTTTGTAAAAATAGTGTGCTTGTTAACAATAACAAGAAACGTTGGAAAAATTAACTTAATTTATTTTTTTAATTTGGAATCCTATCCATATCCATCCTAAAAATACAATATTTCTTTGATTCAAAGACTCCATCGATTTGTAAGACTCACCTTAATTTTTCAGTAGCACCAACAGAAAAAAGCTTTGATTCTAAGAAAATAAATAAAAATAAAAAGCTAAGCTATTACTATAGAATTAAATCTACTAGCAACATAAGTATTTTTTTTACCAGTAGTTGTGTTATTCATCATTCCCTTCTGAATCAGTGTCATCTGAGCTATCAAGAGCATTGGTCGAAAAAGAACTGCGATTCTAGGACGCCATCAATTCTAAGACGCAAAAAAAATGTGAGTCTTAAAATCGAAGAAATATGGTATATCAAGTTTGGTGTAATTTTACAATCCTTATACTCTCCCTCAGATTAGCTAATGTAAAGTGCAGATAATCAGAATGGACAGGTCTAGTGACATTAGGGAAAAAATTCTTTTTCTTGTATTGAAAAGAAATAGTCAAAATATACTAAGAAAATAATTTTATTTAATAAAAACTCTTTAACGACAAAAGCAATTAACTTTAAACAACTTCTTTTGCTACAAGGTCTCTTTTGGACGGTGGTATAAGATGTGAGGGTAACTCTGCTGGGAGATCGTAACCTTCAAGTTTCACATTTATTAGGTGCATGACTAGAGCAAATTCTTCAGCATCAAGTAGGCCATCCTCGTCAACATCCGCCAATAAGTAGATCTTACCCAAGACTGTATTTGGAAGCTTGGATTTGACCATCTCAGTCTTTGCAGCTAAAACATTAACGTGAAATAAGAAAATAAAAACAGAGTAAATACAGCTGAGAGTGTGTCACCAATACCCCATTTTTTTTAGGATCATCCTGAATTGAATGTGTATGACCTCTGTACTCTGACAAAGAAGTGTTTATGGGACACTTACTTAATCTATGGTGTTAGGAACTCGAAAGTTAACTGCTGCACTTACAAAAGTATGCCACCTATCCCTATCTTGAGCTAGTTCTATCCAGTCCACCTCATTACACCCCATCTTTTTCAGGTCCATTCTAATTCTATCCTCCCATCTGTATCTAGGTCTTTCCAATGGTATCTTCCCATTGGTTTACCAGTCAATACCCTGAACAAAGTTCTAGATTCTCCCATTCGTGCTGCATGTTCTGCCCACCGTAATCTGTGAGATTTAATTACCCTAACAATGTCTTGGGATGAGTACAGTTTATGTAACCTCCTCAACTCCCCAGTATCCTCATCCCTTTTAAGACCAAATATCTTCCTAAGTACCTTGTATTCAAAAAATCTAAATCTTTATAAATCATGTAAGGAAAGAGACCAGGTTTCACACTCATAGACACTAATAGTCCCTAATATCCAATAAGAATAAATGTTAAGTTTTCATAAATGTCAAATTATTATTTCTACGCCATAAAATGTCCTTGACAAATTTATAACAATTGCATTAATTACATTCTTCCCCAAATTACCATTAAAAATCAATGTGTATATAAATTCTGTTCATGATCCCCTGGTTGGGGTTGGGGGTGGGGGGATGTCAGTGGCACCAAGCCTTAAATTACATTTTTTAAGTTAAATTTTATTTTTTAAATATTAAATTAAATTAAATATTTAAATTTATTTTTTAACAAAAATTGTACATTTAAAAAAATTCAAGATTCAAAAGCAATTTTAAGATTTGTATTCGAGAACTACAGGATTCAACTCCTCTCTAATCTTAACAAATGAACACATTATTTAAAAATGAGCTAGTTTAGTCTTACCTGTCCTCATGATCTTGCCTTCCACAGGTTTGAGTGCCTGGAATATTTCGTTGTACTCTGTCAGTTTCTTGGCCACAACCCATTCAGGGTCCCCTGCACCAGCATCAATACCCTCTCCACGTTTATATCCAAATGGAGTGCTCTTATCACTCACAACTGAGAATGCACCCCCTATAGCACAACAAGTCACAAAAATCACCCAAAAAAATAAGAATATAAATAAAGAAGACACCTTACCAAAACTGAATACAGTAGAGACCTGATCTACCAACCTAAAAAAGACTGAAATGTCTGATATTAAGGAAATAAGGGGTGGGATTGGAATGAAACAATTCAGAATTAGGGATGTGCAAAAAACAACTTTTTCAATTTGAGACGATATTAATATGAGAATATGAAAAAATATCGAGAATAAGACAAGAGAACTTCCTTTGAAAAGAGATGTAAATTATGTTCATCCACGTAAATATATAGTTTATAGAGTGCTATAAACTTTATTTTGACATTTGGGCTGACACTTGCTCTAGATTATCTTATAAGTCATTCAAACAAAAATATAACTCAACACATTTTAAATATAATTAATAAAATAATGATAATTGCATTGTACATTATTTATAGATTAATTTTGTAGTGTAACAGTTTATAATGTTTGATATTGAGAAACAATACATATAAGCAAAACATGTCTCAACAAAGGTTGTTTTGGAGGGGAAATGCAGCCTATTTTTGGGTTGTTATGGTATTATTAGAAATATACAGTAAATTCTCAGTTTGGTTTTTTAATTTATTAGGGCTGTTATTTGCTATTTAATTTTTTTTTCAAGATCCATTTTTAACTTTTGAGATGACACCAAAATTTTTTTTGCTGTAATTTTCATTTTTACTGGAATTTTCAGGATATTTTTGAGTCTTGTACATCCCTAATCAAAATTAAATGGAAATAATCCACTTCAGTGGCTGAATGACCTTGGGCATCACTCTCATGATAGATTGGCCTGCTGATGAGGGTAAGATCGAGGTTTTAATACCAGTCAGGTCTACTGGGAGTGATTTTTTCTTAATGGTTTTCCAACTCTCCTTCGATGCAAATGTGGGTGAATTACCGCTGGAATAGCTTCCTTCCTCATCCCTAAACTTATAGAGTAATTATCATAATATATACAAGTACCTATAACCTGAACAGGTAGTAAGACATGGTGATAAAAAGGTAAATAAGGTTTATTAGTAATTACTATAGAGCAGAGGTGACTAAACAGTCGATCACAATCTACCGGTAGACCGCAGCAGCTAGTTTGGTTGATCGATTAAAAAAGATTGAAAGAAAGTAAATGAAAGAGAGGGTTTGCAGATTTTCCTCAAATCGACATTAGAAAATATTAATATCGAAGCTGTCTGACTGAAGACCATTTACAATCCTGCCTTCGTTTATGACAGAGTAGTTATGAATTCTTATACAACAAACTATCATAAGATTATGCGGCGTCATGCATCAACTTCAAGGTAAGTGTTTATTTTCCTACTCTGCAGTAGATCCCTAGATCAAAAAGTTTGGCCACTCCTGTTCTATAGTATAAATTATGCAATAAATTATAATAATATTATTGTATACATGTAAACAAAACAATGGATTTTAAATTAATTAAATGCAACTTTTACTATATGATAAGAAAAATGCAAGTCACTGTTTAAAAAATTAATGATTTAAGATTGTTTCCCAGCTTTGCTTCTTTTTGTTGTGGCGATGTCACGCCGGTGTATTAATAACATGATATCAATAGCATGTTAGATGGTTACGTCGAATAATATAGAAAGTCGTATAGTCGGAACTCTACTGTATTTAGTATGTATGTGCGGTATCTAGAATAAGAGTCTTCAAATGGCATTAAGATGAAGGCATTTTACTAAAGTGACCCGGTCACATTCTGGAAACAGTTGATGATGATAAAATGGCATTAAGTTTTAAGAAAAATAGTACAAACTAGATTAGCATCCTTGAATCCTGAAGGATATACAACTAATAAACAAGTATTTTTCAAATTTTTAATCTGAAATTTTTAGAGCCGATTCAGTACTTTTTTAGTGACTGAAGCCCGCTTGGTTATAGGATAAGCTTTTATAACTAAGAGACCTTTAAACAATTAATATACCACTCAAATATATTATAATTAATAAGAAACTAAAGAATTTGTGTTAACTCAGAAGAAAAAAAGACAGATTAGAACCTTGCTCTTTCAGCTTTCAGTTGGTACTCTATATGGGTGTGTGAAGATCACTTTTCCAATTAAAATAAATAAAATTATAGAATATTAGGAAAATGGTAGAGCACAAATAAAAGTAAAAAAACTAACACATATTTACACACACTTCAATATATCGATGGTATTATAGCATCTTCTTCAGGAAGTAGAGCCAGAATTTTTTTCGAAACAAAGTCAATATTTTTTTGGAAGCCAAGTCAAAGTTTCAAAGCTTCGCACATCCCTATTACTCTAACAACTAAGCTATCCATGTTTTAGACGCAGTCAATATATCCCGCAACCATTTCAAACTCCCAACATGCGTATAACCTAAATGGGTGGTGAAACTAAAAGGGTAGGGGAGAGGGGGAAAGGATAAACTCTCGACATACTCAAACAGGTTAGTGGTACCTGCTTCAGTGGGTGAATGGTCTAAGGCATCACTCTCATGTTAAATTGGCCTGCTGAGGACGGCAAGATCGGGGTTGAAACCTTAATTGGGTCTACTGAGGATGGTTTTTCATAAAATGATTTCCTACTCTCCTTCCAAGCAAATTCGAGTAGATTACTTTTAAAAATGCTTCCTTCCTCCTCCCTACCCCATTAGAGTAATTATCATGTATGTGTATAACTTGAACAGGAGGTAAGATGTGGTGATATAAAAAAAAATCTTAATGCTACTGTCCTCTGAAGCAAAATTTCACTATAGGCCTACTCCACCATTTACTTAAAACTAAAGAGTTAATTGTAATGGACCAGAGGATCAGGATTCACATCCCTGTCTAGGTGTACTTTTTCTTAGTTAGCATAAATTGTAAGTTCTAACATTTGGATTGAGATTAAAATAAAAGTATGTGTGGCCCCATATTCAATATATACCTTCAATAATTCGCTTGTCCATGGTGGAAGCTTCTTCTTGAGGAATGAGTGCCATCAGGTTGGCAATATCATTGGCCAGCATCTCGTCTACCACGTCTAAGAGACGCTGATTCACTGTTCTGAACCGAGAAAAGTCATAGATCGCCAGTTGCATCTGCAATTGACCAACGTACTCTCAACAAATAAATATGTGACTTTTAATGACAATATTTTTGAACCAGTTCACTCACATTGAAAAATATATTTTTTAAATTAGTATTGATTAGCTTGAGACCAAATAAATAAAATGAACTTAAAAAAGTGCACCAACTTTATAATACTTGTAAATTGTTCTATCAGTAACCTGCTGAATGGTCTAAGCCCAAGGCGTCACTCTCATGTTAGACTGGCCTGAGGGTGGTTTTCTCTAAATGGTTTCCTACTCTACCTCCTTCCAAGCAAATGCGGGTAGATTACCTCTAAAATGCTATCTTCTTCATCCCTACCCCATTTGAGTAATTATTATACATGCTTATAACCTAGACAGGTATTAAGATGAGATTGATAAAAAATATCAGTACAGTAAGTAGCTTTTTTGACTCATAATAGTACTATTATATATGCATAGGATAGCTTAACTTAGAAAGTTTACATTTATTTTTTGGACTGTGCCTTCCCCTCCAAAAAAATTATTGATTTTTCTCAACCATAGGTTCTACTTATTTATGAAAATATTCAAGCCTGTAATAACGAATAGGCTTACTCAGTTAGCTACTAACATAGTGTGAAAAGTATAATTAAATTTTTAAAAAGTCACTCTACTCACCTTCATCTTTCTTATGTCTGGCAAATCTCCTGGAGATACTTGGTACTGCAATAGAACTTGTTTGAAAATAAGGTCCAACTCTGATATTAGCTTTTGTTTCTTAGCTTCTTTGCCAAACAAAGAAGGCATTTCTTTTGCCAGAGTTCCGATAATATATGCATGAGCCTTTGAAAAAGAGTTAGCAAAGGTAAATACTTTATAGGCATCTAAGGTGAAGGCTATGTTCTTACACAAAAATAGTAAACTTGAGAACTAAAAGTTCAATTTAAAAAGAAAACACTTTTTAGAAAGTACAACCTGTATTATTTGAATCCAAAATTGATAAAATTTTAGCCTATCATTCAAAAGGTGTTATTATATAGATATTGATTAGTTCTATCAAAAATGACAGATGCAGATCACATGACTTTACATATGAAAATAGATCTAGTAACATTCTCAACTGTCAGATAAGGTTCTTCTTATGAAAGACTTTTATGACTATCATCAGTCCTTAATGAAAGACATTCTATTCAAATGTTTTGAATCATACTTATAAAAATACAAGCGTATGAAGTGTACCTTGGCTAGCCTTGCTCGCTTGCTAAGATCAGTCAACTTTCTAAGGGCAGCATTTCTAGGCAGTGACTTGAGATCGGCAAATAAATCTTGTTCTTCGTCTTCAAATAGTCTGCAAAAACAAAATATGAAGGTTTTTTTCAACCTGATATTTTAAAAAAAGATGTATTTTTTATTTTCAATAGGATTTTAAAGTGAACTCCGCCAATCATGACACTACGCTTATGGTCAAAATTGGCATAGGGGTAAATGTTTATAACGAGAGTCCAGGAAATAAATGGGGGTTTTAAAAAAAATAATTAAGAATGGTAGAAAGTCTAAATTTTGCATCTCATAAAGGTACGGCTTCAGATAAACAAATAAGTCTTAAATTTGAGATTTTTAAGTGGGAGTTATAGAAATGGGGAGGGGGAAGCTAATATTTTCAAAACCAGTGGATAAACTACTTTTATGTGTGGTATAAAACTGGAATTCGTCAGACTATAAAGGCTGAACATTTTAAATTTCAAAATGAGACTACAAGAAATAGGAAAGGAGGGGGTGGGGGAGGGGATAGGGGTGTACAAGGAGGTAGAAAATTTAAATTTGTCAGGAATGTAGAGGGATAACTTCAAATAACCACAAATACATTTTAAATATTAGTTATTTATAAGGAGGCTGGTGATTTAGGGGTCTCAAAATTTTAAAACTAAAAGACTAAGCTACTTCTCAAAGTGTTAGATGATTGATACAAGTCAGGCAGGTTTAGAGACCAACTCAAACTGTATCAAGGCTTTAATTATTAAATTTCAAGATGAAGGCTTGGAAAATAGAGAGGGATGGTCCATTCAAAATGTTTACAAAGCTATATAAATACAATTTTTGTAGAGATAAAAACTTGAAATATCACCATATAATTTAATAATAAAACAGGTTTGAGTCACTAGTCAGGGATACATTGTTCACGTTAATTCATTTAAAAAGTTTCTCATCTAATTTAATTTAATTTATTTTTAATTTAATTAAATTAAATTATGCTCATGACAGATATTCCAACAACCGTTGATATCACCAAGTGAAGAAAATTAAACGATATATTTCTACTGGAGCGATATTTGTTTATTTTGTCCAAAAAAAATTTGATAAAAAAACTGCAAAAACAATGGCATTTGCTCGCATTTCCTACATTCTTAAACAAATGGAATTTCAAAATTAAAGCCCAGGAAATGGTAGCGATTAAAATGTATTCAACCAAAATACAACATTCTTTACGATGTGGTTAGGTTAACATTTGGTAGCCACGTAAAATATCATATAAGATAACCAAATAAGTCTTAAAAAGTGATTGCCATGGTTAGCTTAGGATTGTACACGAAGGAACTTTCAAAATTATGACAGCTGGATGTTCACCAATAAAGCAAAAATGCTATAGCTAAATACATCAAAGCTCGATCTAATACATTATGAAATCAAAGTGACCAGAATATTATGAAATATATCAATGCCCAAATTAATTAGTGTAACACATTTTAATCAAATTTATGTTAAATCTTATTTCTGTATTATTACTGTATTGATTTTTTGATGATAGTAATCATAATTTTATTTTCAAACCTATCCAAACTACATAATCAGAACTTTTTTCTTTACTTTAGTAGATAATTTCTATACCAAACTCTTAATAACTATAGATGTGGTTAAAACAATATTTGGGTATAGTTAAGAGTATCTTTTTCATATACTTTGTATTGTCAACAATTTTACTCACTTTACTAAACTCTATTTTATTGTGATGTAATATTTATTTTTTAAGAAAATCTGCAGCTATTAATTGTATACAAATATTGTTTTATTATAGTCAAATAATCTTATACTGAAAGTGTTTTCAGTGTTAATTTTTTTTTCTCTATTCCCCTTTACTAAAATTAAGAGATATTTAATTTTCTATACAAACATGAGAAGGTGTTGGACAAAACATTATGAGTTTTCTGTTGTGTAATCCTAAAATTGCGTTTAGAGAGATACGCTTCATTTTCAGACTTGATTTTACTATAAACTGATTTAAAACTGATTTGTTAACTCTCATTGCACATTAATATAAAATGGTACTAATACTTAGTACCGCGTCTTACTACCCGGTCGGGTTATACGCTTAAGTACTAATAAATTATGTTAATGGTTAGGATTTGAGAAGGTTGGATATAGAGGATGTGAACCCGCATTTGAGTGGAGGGAGAATGAAAAACCATTTAAGGAAAACCATCCCAGTTCAACCAAGCGAGATTCAAAACTTGGTCTCCCCGTCCTCGGCAGTCTAGCTCAACACGAAACTAGTTTGCTAGCTAAATATGCCATCAAGGCGGGTATTAGTATAAAATAATGTTGAATATAATCATTCCAGTGTTTAAAATAAGGGGGTATTACCTATATCAAATATATACTTAGGAAACTCTTTTTATTGTATTTTCTATGCATTTAACTTTTTTTTAGTTTATAAAGTAGCATATCACTTATATATTTTGTTTGTATTGATTTGACAACAAAATGTAAAGATAAATGCAACCTTTACAACATAAGTATTTAATTTTAATTACTGATATATTTTGTGCATCTTACTTTCCACTACAGCTATCTGCGTATTTACTCCAATGCATAAGGAATGAGGAAGGTAAAATTTTTGGGAAATGTGCCCGTATTTGCGTTGAAGGAGAATTATAAGTATTTTAGGAAAAAAACACTCTCAGTACACTCGAATGGGATTCAAACAGTGATATCCCAGTTATGTGCAGTCCAGTCCAATGAAAAAGTGAATTCTAAAGAATTGTGAACACAGAAGCTGGTCACAAAATATTTAATAATTCATTTCCAAGTGCATTTCCAAGACTGTGTGTCATGATTAGGCACTGTAGAAGCACTGGCATTGTATATTTAGATCCAATACTCTCAATTGTTTGAAAAGTTTTGGTCAATGAAAGAGAGATGAGGCGGGGTAAGGGATTACCGCTACCTGGACTATTGTACTTGGAGAGGCGGCAGCTCTTAGCTCTCAGTTTGTCTTTCTCACAAGAAACATTTTGAAAGTGAGTTGTTTTAAAGAATTTTCACTTGGAAGCACTGGCTATTATCACTGGATATTTTAAGTTCTACCTGACTCAAGGGGCGCAGCAAACACAGTTTTCAATATTTTTTATTTGGGTGTGCAGTCAATAAATCAAAAGTTATAGAGTAAAGTTTAAAATTTTGTCTCATATTAGCCCTGGCTGACCCTACTATTAATAAGGTAAGATATTGTGGACGTGCTTAGGTGGTCTAATGGCCTTTCAATAGACAGAACTGCTGTTAGCTGTGAGATTGAAGTTTAAATCTCAGTCAAGCGTATTGGCGATATTTTTTTTCTATATGATTTTTTACACTCCCTCAATGCAAATGTGGATACACTTCCTCATCCCTAACACATTACCATAATTAGTTCATATGCGTAAAGCCCAAGTAAGATGCAATGACAAAAAAACTAGGGTGGGATACTCCTTGCATGTCAGACCATAACCTATGCATTTGGGGCTATATCTAGTCAATATTCGGAAGTCATCCACCAATCCAACATAAACTGCTTGTTATTCTTATATTGGGAGATTTGTTGACTCCTGAGATTAGACTGTACTGTACATAAAGTCATCATTTACGAGTGAAAGTAAGAAAGAACTCCGGGTAAAAAAGGGTGGAATAATCCCTGCAGAACAGGAAATGCCAGAACTACAACCTTGAGAGGAAAAGTAGGAAATTGCCTCTTGAACAAACACAGGAGTTAAATTGTCTGATAGTATTATGCAAAGTTCATACTGATAGTTAATTTTAATAACCCATTATTACTTTGACAGTAGGAGAATGCGCAAAACGTCAAAAGATCTAATCAAATTAACGGGTGTCAGGTCACCTAAGAGAAACAATTTATTTTAAGTAGGGTGGATAGTAGAGCAGAAATGTAGATCCTTCACAGGCTGAGTATACTTTACTTATCAAGTGATGGGACAGTTTTTTTTAATACATCTAATTACTCATTCAAAATATGTGCTAATTACGCTAATGTGTTGGGGATAAAGAAGGTGGGGAGTGGAAAATCATTTAGGAAAAGCCACCCTCGTTACAACCGGGAGAGATTCAAATCCCGATATCCCCATTATTGTCAGTATTACTCTATTGTTAGAGTGATGCCTGATATCATGCAAGCACTGAAGCAGGTCTAATAAAAGTTTGTTTTATTATTTTGGCTCTCGATTTTAAATTCCAATCATCATACAAATTAATCTAAAGTAAATTGGTCCCTCCAACTATAAAAATGTAAACTACTGGTACCCATTTTTAAACTAAATAAAAAGTGTACTATCTCTACACTTAAGAGTAAAGTAATGTAGTCATATGTTTAACTATTTTAATTTGCTTGTATATGTTTACTAGTTTTTTAACTTAAATATCTAGCTATGAATATTTTTTAGGAGCCAGCACCAGTCTTTAAGAGCATGCATCACATGCCAATCAACACTGTCATACAGTCAGCTCTAAATACTAAATTTACATGAACACTATTGCATGTGGATAATTTTTGATTAAACATTAATGGAGATAAAAAGTTATTAGATGTTCCTTATACAGAACATTGTTAAAATATTAAATGATATTTGGATAAAAACTATGTTAAAAAGGCCGTTTTGAGCATTTTAGACTGGCTTCACAGCTAAGCCTTGTAAACAAATCTTTAATCTATCTTAATAGGAACACACTGTAGTTATTATTAATAAACTTTGTCTCTTTTTCCACCATCGCCACCATGGAAAATTTTGAGTAATCATTCAAATATGAATGCACTGCACACATTTCTGGTATATCTTTGTCTTTTAATTTCCCTTTAACTTCCATACCTCGAGCGAGCTGGGAGCTAAGTTGGGCCTGCTATAATGCACACTCTTAAGGTCAAGTGTAAAAAAACAAATCTCAATAAAATATTAATGTAGGTTAATGTTTTATATTATACCTTCTATTTCCATCAAAACGAAGAGGTTGATCCCAGTAAGAGCCAATGTAGACTCTCGCAACTTCAGGTGTGTTTAGTATCTTTCCCAAGGACCACATGAGAGCTCCATAAACTCGCATCAGTTGTTGATGGTCCACCATATCAGCCTTGTTAAGTATGATTCTGATTTTATCATCATGGCCCCTCAAAGCTTCTATCGATCTCCTAAACTCGTCGGAAATGTCTAACTTGTGGGCGTCAAATAGTAAAACAATTCTATCAACTCTTTCAGCAAACCATTCTAACACACCTGTGAAATCATACCCTCTATCAATACGCTGTTTCTCCCCTGACAATATACCAGGAGTGTCTATAAGAGAAATAGATTTTAATACTGGTGAATTGACTAGTGAACACTGGAATCGGTTCAAAAAAGCATTCCCGAATTTTGTTAGCGGTCTAAACGGTTTCTTAGGGTCCACTATTAATGCGTTTCCTGGGATCACACCTTCTCTCTCCCCATACATAACGGAAATGAACCTGTCTGTAGTGGGTTCAGGCCCAATGCGACCTCCAGGGAAGTCACTTTCTAATAAATATTTTATTAGTGTTGTCTTTCCTGTTGAGTACTGGCCCATTAGAAGGATTAAAGGTTTTGCATCAAAGTCTGGGTCATTTAACTTAGGTGAATGAAAGTCATTAAAAAAGTATGTTTCTTCTAGAGGCAGAAGTTTTGTTTTGTAAACTTCTTTCAGGCCTTCCACAACACTTTCATAAACCTCTGGAATTTTTTCTCTTCGAAACCAACTGAAAAAAGAAGAAAAATGTTATTCGAATGCAAGGTTTCGTGAATATAGCCAACATCATAAGTTATTTTTTAGTTTATAATTAATTTTCAAAAGTTAACCTAAACAACTAAAAAATGGGGGAATATTGAATAAAAGTTCAGTTTAAATGTTAGGCTACAGATTTCGACCAATTAGATTTTTTTATAAACTTTATAAATAGGTCTAGATTCTTCTGATTGTATGTGATAGCCCACCTATGGTATTCCTACAACCCTTTACACATGTTAATAGTTTAACCAAATTAGTTTTTATCCGGGCTGTGGAGTAGGAAGCAATTTTGGGTGGAGTCAAAGTTGGTAAAACTGTAGGCCTACTGATTTTAGCTTCAAAATAAAAACTTATAATATTATAATATATATGTAATGTAACTATATAATATTATTTTGACACTTTTTTACTATTTAAGACCAATATTAATTTTGTTTGACAAAATTTAATTAAACATGCTTTCACAATGTCAAAGAAGCTTACCATCGAGTCATCTGTGGTGGAGCATTTTACTGCAGTAAATATAAGTTATTACTAATTAATATACTTTAGTCATTTATGAAGGAGTTAGAGTTGAACCGTAGAAAAATATAAGAGTCGGAGTTGAAGGCTTTTCATATAGACTCCACAGCTCTGGTTTACCATTACAAAAAAAAAGCCCAGGGAGGACTTACACTTTTTGACAGAGATGTCAAAACAGCAGAACATTGAGTGATAGAAGAGCTGAGCTTTACTTCCACTGGACTTCAGAGAGTCAACAAAGTTAGGTGACTTTTCCCATTCAATCCCATTGTACCGATTCACTGGAGCAGGTATAGTATTGTGATCGGAGCTCATCATGATACATTTATTGAGCACCCTTATAGGATACTCTTCCTCTTGCTAATAAGACCAGTGCTAGGAAGCAAGTATTGGTATGAGATTATGGAGGGTGTAAGTTACATTCTCCAACTAACATGACAGCCTTATCTTGTCATGTTGTTAAACTTCCTCAACAGGCACTCAAAGAACAGCTTGAATAACCCTTACCAAAACAAAGTAGTTCTCTAAGTTACAAGGGATTATGGAAGAGTGGTACTAGCACCTTGGTTTGAATTGGTGCCTTTCGTTGTGTGTCATTTCCTCTCTTTGCCCAATAAAGAGTCGGCAATGTCTGAATCTTACCTCTATTGATTTCTCTGCCAGAGATACCTCCAGTGCTTTCAAAGTATTAGTATTACCATCATAATGTCCATTTGACAGGGTATAATATATATATATATATATATATGGAACTACTTTTCTAGAAACTATATTTAATACCATCTATTAGCTCAAGTGAATAAGGTTTTCCAACCAAACCATGACATTTTGATTCAATTATATTAATTTACTCTCAGAATTTCTTTTGACTGTATTATTGCAACATAGCAAATTGTAGCTATGGTGGGTTTTGTCATCTGTGTAATATAATATGGTGGTCAACATACCTTTATATATTCTAACATTAAAAGATAATTGACGCGCAAGGACGTGACCAAAAGTATTCCTTCCAAACTTGGATCCAAGTACATGGGAAAGGTGCCACAGCATTCTTGGTGACAATTCAAACAGAATTATGCTTCACGTCCTTGCAAATACAACTGACAAGAGTACGTGGCAAGGTCACAAGGCTCATGCCAAGATTACAAATCGACAATTTTCACCCAATGTTTATGAAACGTTCACTTAATGTTCACATAACTTAACGGTTATAATGGTTTTGTATAGAAACCATCATGATAGTTAACTTAACCAAATAGTTGTCCAGTGTAGAACCTTCACGTTACCATAAGTGAATGTTTAGTGAAGGGTACCATGTGTTCTATCCAGCCTGTAATTTTGCAAGCCAAGTCATTTGTTTGTTTACAGAATGTAAACAACTTATTTGATATGGTTTGTCTGCATCTCGCGAACTCCAAAACGTCCGAGCCTCTTATTAAACTTAATTGTGTATATCCATTACACTTCTATTTCAAGTGCTTATAGCCTTATCAGCCCTAAATGCTTGAATTATATCTACGTGAACTTTGTTTTATTCAAACAGTCCAAATCCATTGCCTGTGTTTTGTTCGAGTTGTTAAGATACATTACATGAATCCTGATCAATCACACATGTTTATTTACATTAAGTGAACGTTAAATTGATCGTGATTCCGGCATTAAGTATAGACTCATAATAATGGATAAAAATAAAAACCGTATAGTACAGTAGGCCTATATTAATCCATTATGAAATAAAAGGGTACCTAACAAACATTTTGAAAAAAAAAATCCATTTGTAAATTTTTTGTCAGGAATTTTTAATTACTTGACAAATAGATTTGGGATGACCGGCTTTGTGAAAATTTAACCTGTACTCACCTTGCATATGTTCTATTAATAATTGTCAAGGTTTGTTTATGAAATGCTTTTTCCCACATCATTATTAAATAGAGTTGTTTAAACAAATTGTATTATAGGATATTATTTATTAAACAAATTTCCAATAGGCCTATTACACATGAAAAGCAAGTTGAAACCAAAATAAAAATTTTGGATCACCACCATTTAATAAGTACCAACCTTGAACCTACTACCCTCAATGAAATCTTTTTATAGTGTTAACATATTATTTTGAGCCAGAGTCTAAAATATACGGGTCTTGCTACTCTTTAGTTCCAGTGATCAGACATTGAAGCCAAATCGCGTTAGTGTCGTTGCGGAATAGCGTGCGCGCAATTTAAATTTTGAAATAGAAGTTTAAACCACCAAGTCTACATTTTACTGTTAGACAGTAATTATTTGATCCAAAATGTGATAACACGTGGATAGAAAGAATAGCTCACAACAAATTATAACATACAAATTACAATTAATCATTTGCTCATCGATTTAAGATGATTTAAATTTGAAATACAGTATTATAAATCACATGTTAATTATTTGTTTGGAAAAATTTGATCATATAAACATGGCTATAAATTATTATTTAAAAATGTATTTATGTATGATGAGACTAAGGCATCAATCAGGCCTAGCATCTAGCTCATAGCATCTGAAGGGATTTTTGATTTTATCCTGACGAATAGCATTTAGGGTAATTTGACTGAATAAGAAAATTAGATTCCTTCAATAAAGGGATAAGGCAGAATACAAGAATGAAATAATTAAACTTGAAGAGTGAATAATAAGTGTGATTTTTAAGTGGATTTAAAAAATATTAATTTACATTTGAGAGTGTGAGTGGTGCTATTTAGCTATCTTAGAGGGTACGTTCTTGCAGAAGGCTCAATACTGAGGCAAATCAATACCACACACCTTTCACTTTCACTCATTTCATTCTTGCAAACAGTCTACAAAGTTTCTATATCATTTTATTATTTTAAAAGTGAGATCTAAACATAGTACGTTAGTACTTTCATTTTTATAATGGTCCCAGGGTTATTTCCCGCCTTCAAGTAGACATTTTTCAAATACTATAGACTTAAGTGCCAAGACAATGATTGATAGTAGTACCTATCATCCCTAAATATTATTTAATTAAATGACTGTAGTAATATTACTTGCAGCAACATATCGATTGTTACTACCAAGCTGTAGTACAGTCATATTAAGAGAGTCAGGATGTGAGCAGTTTCAGAACTCTATAAATAATTTAATACTTTTGTGGCAAGTGCCATTAAAAAAACTAAACCAATAGTGTTACTTTTTTAATGTGATGTAAAATAATTTCGAATGTAAATAATATAATTTTAGTTTCTATCGATTCTCCATATCTTTGTGGGTGTATTGATTAAAAAACTATCAATTTTTTAATAACTAACAAAAAATAAGTGAAATATTTATAGGTAAGTTTTTTGAGCATCGTCCCCTTCATACATGTGCAAATAAATTTCCTTCGTCGGGATTTTGATTCTAGTGAGATGTCTGAATATTACAAAATCAAATTATATTAAATAGGCCTGGATATGATTATAGTATCATATGAGTTGCAGTTTACTTGCAAGTATAAATGGTAACAGAAATTTCTTAGTTATTTGCTGTTTTGAGAAAATACAGTGTTTTACTTGTATCAGTTCTAGAGCACCATCCCCAATTAAAAAAATTTTTTTTTTACTTTGGTATATAAATAATGTCTAAAGTTAAGGCAATAGAAAAATCACTGTTATAATTTATAAATAAACATACAAGTAGCCAACGACATAGGAGTGGTGGTAACTGATATCTAAGAGAAGTTTTTATATTGCAAACATTGATTAACCAATGTGGAAATAATTGAGAGAAAAACTAATCTTAAATTATAAAAAGCAATTGCACACTTATTTTTTTTACTTTGGTATATAAATAATGTCTAAAGTTAAGGCAATAGAAAAATCACTGTTATAATTTATAAATAAATATACAAGTAGCCAACGACATAGGAGTGGTGGTAACTGATATCTAAAAGAAGTTTTTTTATTGCAAACATTGATTAACCAATGTGGAAATAATTGAGAGAAAAACTAATCTTAAATTATAAAAAGCAATTGCACACTTTCCTTTTGCAAAATTCTTTCATCACTATCTGTTAAAATCCACTCTCATAGAATATCTTTTGGCCAAAAATGTTTTTCACAAAATCTATCATTAGATTTTTTTTTTTCTAAAGTTCTTTTGACCAGAAATCTTTTTGTATTTTTTCTCACAATCATGTCTCTCGAAATTTGAGGGTGTATAAACGTTGAAATGTCAGTTTTAAAAGAATCTGGAAACTTACATTTATTTTAATTTTTGACATATGAAGCCATTGTGCAGGAATAAAATTTTATAAATCTGAACAGCTGTTGTTATAAAACGTCACAACTATCCGCAATGATCACAACGCTTTCTCATATAGTGGCAAATTGTGCGACTAAAAAGCTTCAAATTCTGATCAACTTTTATATAGGGTCTTGAGTAGAGTGTCATAGGGGTGGTTTGAACATAGTATAGTTGATAATAACAAAATAAATAAAGTTAGCTAATTATTTCTTCAAATAAACACTTATCTATAAATTTTTTTAAATCCAAAAATAAGACACGCGTAAAAAGATCAAATTAACTTAAAAAACTGGTCTATTAAAATATGTTCTTGATAAGAAATAAGCATTGGTCTAATGGCAAGTTTAGCAGTGTCAAGATCTCAAAGGGAGAACAGGGTGTTGTGGAACTCGGGGGTAGGGGTGCTAAATTGAAAAATACAAACATATCGAATGTAACAGCTGGTTTTATTAATATTAAAAATACCCTTATGCTTAGTATGGTTTTAAGCACAGAAAAAGTGCTTATTTATTAATTCACTCCAGTACAACCATAAAAAATTATATCTAAAAATATAATTTTAAACAGAAAAAAACCTTTGTAATTAAATTACAATTTCTTGGGTAGCATAGCGAAATAGACTTTTATGAAATGGCCAAAAATTATTATTAATTACCAAATCATTTCTATTTATTTTATTAAGTAAAAGAAGAGGCCTCAATGTAAAAAACGTATCCTACGACCTAATAAAATGTTACTACTATGAATTAAAGAAAAGGTTTTAAACAAACAAAATATTTCTAAAATGAAAATATGTCTTCTTTCCAAGAATAAGTAATCTTACTGTAACTTGCAGTATATAAATTAACAACAAATCAGAAAAAAATATTTTCTTCGGGCCCTGGTTTTGGGTTCTTCACTACTCTAGTTCTTGTGTCGTCTGCTGATCTGTGCGATCTCAACCCGGTTGTCATATTAGGCTCGGGTTCCCAGGTGTTGAGACTAGTGCCGCGAAGTTTGATAAATAATAAAGCTGAGACGTGGTGGATCAATAGGATGGCTCTCGTTGGAGTAGTTATTATATTCATGAGACTAAAGCCTCTCTCACATTCTGCTAAAGGCAAGGTATTATTTTTGAACAGTTCACCAGATCTTTATCAAATAAATACCCTTCGTTTACCCTGGAAGATAGTAATCTTAACTTGGCGGGTAGCACTATAGCCCCGTCTTGTAAGATACGCCATAGTCGTATTAATGGTCTATGGTGGGTAATATAAACGAGGGGTACTAGCACCCCAATGACACTCCTCACTACATTGTTCATACAGTAGTGGCGTACTATCCTACGGTGCAGGTCATGCGACTTGGGGTCTATAAATAAAATAATAAGAAATAAATTTTATGCATTAAATTTTAATGAAATATTTGAAAATTATATATATTTCTTATATGTATGTATATATATATATATTTCTTAACTATATTGACAAGTAATTTTATGAACAAGTAAATCCAATTTGTATTCATACCGAAACATAAGTTCGTATTTACGTAGGTTAATACGTATAAGCCTCATTCATCTGTTATTTATCGCTCTGGGATTAGCTTCACGCTTGTGCATAACATAAAAGTTTTATAAAATATATTTGGTGTTACTGAGATTCAGGCAGTTTGTTGTCAAGGCAGGTGAGGACTACTTTAAATCGGTTATAGGGCATTTTACTATTATTATTACTATTATTATTATTATTATTATTATTATTATTATTATTATTATTATTATTATTATTATTATTAATATATTAGTACCACGTCTTACTAACCGTTCGGGTTATACGCACTTACGCTAATGTGTAAATGGTAGGGTGATTGTGAGATGAAATGGAGGACCTAGAGTTTAACGTGGAATCCGAACCACGGTGGAGACCTGGCATTCCTCACACTCACAAGTTATTTTACTATCAAACGCTTATGAAGAATAACCCCGGAACACCAATGATTACTTAAAAAAAATTTAAAGTCACCTCACTCCTACACAATAAGGTTCCACCAACAATGTTTATTGTATTCATATTAACAAAATATTTTAAACAAATATATTTCTTGAACTCCTTTCTTAACTGAATTGTTATTAGTGATTGATGATTGTTTGAATGGTTAAAATTATCTTCAATGACCCCTACGTCACTAACTATGCTGGACAAAATATAAAAACAATTTCTTTGTGGTTCAACGAAAATAAAATTTAAGTAACAGAGATTTAAAATATTATAAATGAATGTAAAATGCTAACGTTTTTAAAATCCAGATATAGGGAAGAGAATTCAAGTTTAAATTAAAAAATAAAGAGCAAATTCCTAGAGTAGTAAGGCGATTTACAGTTACAATTTTTAATCCTTAGTGCCCTTTCACACGAGAGATATTTTAAGGCGCGAAGTTTTTATCGCGCGATCAATTCTGACGTTGCTTTCAGACGAGAGCTTGTTTGCCAACCATTCATGTTCAGTAATGCTTTAGACGTGGTATAGGATTTTTAACCAGGGCCGCAAAAGGTTTTCTGGGGCCTCGAAAAATAATTAAAAATATTATTTGCTTATTACTGAAGTCAATTATCTTAAATTTCATGTTTTGGAAGAAAGAATTCGATAATCGTAAGCATGTAAGTACAGTAGACTCTCGATTTTCCGGGATAATGAAGGGTAAGCATGGATAATATAAATCACTGATAGTAAAAATAATTCCCATCCGTTAACCATCGCCATTCAAAATTTTTTGCCCTTTGTTTCTACTTATTTATGTGAAAATGGATTTTCCGCTACGGTAAATACTAAAACGAAACAGTGAAATATACTCCGAATTAACTCCTGCATGTGAATAGCACTAAGTAATATAATTGAAACAAGAATAGAAAAATTACCCGCCTCGGTGGAGTAGTTAGCTAACGCGCTTATTTCAGGTTGAGCTAGACTCTCGAGGACGGGGAGATCTAGGTTCAAATTTCAGTAGGGTGAACTGGGGGTGGTTTTTCCTCAAGTGGTTTTTCCTCAAGTGGTTTTTCACTCTCCCTCCACGCAAATTCGGGTTAACTTCCTATAAATTCTACCTTCCCAATTCCTAACCCATTAGCTTAATTAGTACTTAAGCGTATAACCCGAACGGTTAGTAAGATGCGGTGCTAAAAAAAATAGACAAATTAGTGAAAAGTATTCAACAGCAGGGGTCCCATTAAATACATTTAGGTAAGTCCATTTCTGTTTTTTATTTGTTATTTATAATCAGTAAATAATGCCACTATTTTAGAATAAATCTTAATGATTAATATGTTAGTAAAAACCAGGGGGCTGCGAAAATATTTTAGGATATTTAGGGGGCCGTGAGTAATAAAAGGTTAAGAGCCACTGGTGTAGGATACATCATGGCTGACAACGTAAACCATATGATGGCTACATACCTTTTTTTTTCGCAGAAAAACCAAAAGAAAAAATAGAAGGTAGTTCTGGGTACACTCTAGAATTAGTTGTAGATTACTTGAAGGTGATTTTAGACTACTACTACTAGACTACGCCAATATGACGATAAGTTCTTAAAGTATTTTCGCATGTCAGTGGCAACATTTGCCGAATTGCTGCATTGTTTGTCACCAAGTTTACTGAAATCTGACACAAATGTGAGAAATGCAATCTCACCATCTGAAAAAGTGGCATTTACGTTAAGGTAAGAAAGGCCAGTAGCTTTCTTTTCTTGTCAACTTAATAAATGTAATCATTAAAAATTGCATAAATAACATAGTTGTATCTTAATAATGTACTTCGAAAACCTAATTTCAATTGTGTATATAAAGGCAATGTAACTCAAATTATATATCCATTATAGTTATCCACGCATATTTATAAACACATATATATGTGTGTGTGTGTATCTTGTACAGAGTGTATTAATACATATGAGAAAATTTGGATTTATTTGCATTTATTTAAATAATATAAGGTAGAATATTTTATTAAAACAACCTTAGAATTGTTGGTCAAAAACTCTTACAATCATTTATAACACTCTTGTTAATAAAGTGTCTGTAATTAGTTACAAAATTATTTATTTAAAAAAAGTGAAATTACAATTTACATCTAAATTAACTAAATGTTAAGTTTTGAATATTTAAAGAAGACTATTTTCACAAACGCATTACAAATAATATATATCTGTTAAATTTTGTATAGGTTTGAGACAATAAGGGTGGGAATTTAAAACAATACGCCATTAATTTTTTGTCTTTAAAGTTTTATTTTATTTAACAATGTATGCATAACAAATATATAATACTGTTTTGGACACCCTAAAAGCAATTAACAAGATATTGCGTTGAATATAACGATAAAATTGATTTCATCAACACATTATTAAATGCCTGAAGTCATTTCTCTCGTGAAGAATGTTGAAAGTGTTGTTACAACACTACTTGTAAGAACACAATCGATAGCTTCCGCTAACGCTCAGCCGCACTCGCTGTAGCAGCTTGTTCCGAGCCTCCGTAGCTCGGGTGTGCGAGTTCGTAGGCGCCGTGCTCGGCCAACGCCTCGTGGGCTGAGTAGGCGGCAGAGTGCAGGTTGGCCCCGCTGTTGTGGACATCAGCCTGAAAGCCGTTTTTGTCGGAGATGTACTTGACGGTGCGTACGTTACCACTCGGTTCCTGCACCGAGTATTCGCCCACCACGCGGTGACCGTCGTGAGACTCCTTGTGGGTCTTGGAGTCCCCGTGGTGAGCGTCTGACACACCGTAGCCGAACTCGTATTTCGGCTGAGCCTGCAATAGTTTACAAACACAATTTTAGGGCGTGTTTAAGAGAAATGAGCCTCATTTTCATATTGACATTAATTACAAACTAATTTGAAAATTATTTAACATATACCTACGCAATTTAGTACAATATAATTACTGTTAAATTCGAATATCTACGACATCACTTTCGCAATATACTTGACTTCTGATGACGGGGAGATCTGGCTTGTGTACGGAGGATTTTTTTCCCCATAAAATTATTTTTCACGCTCCCTTTTAATGACGTTACTGTCACAGAGTGTTATTGGGCAAGCTAAGCGTGGTTACGCAGACACTATCTATCATCTATTTATCTCAACCTTAAAGTGATTTCTTTTGACAGTGATTTTAACCAAAATATTTTTATAATTTTACTAATAAAATATTTTACACCAAGGTTAGGCCCTAAGAATGTTATATTTCCAAAATATTCAAAGGGAAAGCCGCAATCTAATAGCACGACCATTTCTTTCAACAACAATTTTTAGAAGTCTACCATTCCGATTATAATTTTTACCTTTTTTTTTTAAAGAAAAATAAAGTATTTAATCCGAGGAGTATCATGTTAAAGTTTACAAATTTTCAATAAAGAAGCCGCAATCTATATATAACTTACACTAGTAATTAAATGTATAACTGCTATTAAGGCTGGGTCTATAATAAGCATAAAGAATAGCTAATAGTGAATAGTTTGTAACGTCAACGTTCATTAAAATTGTATCATTATTATGATTGACCTACTCCTATATAAAATAATCAAAAATGTTATATTCGAACTTTATTATCTCTCATATTTACAATAATTATTGTGGTCATTGAGCCTAAAACCAAGAATATGTATTAATAACAAACAAGTATGGCTACGACAAGGCATTTAAAACATGAACAGGAAATATTTTATCTTTGTTGGGTTTATTATTATTATTATTATTATTATTATTATTGTGTGTTCTGTCTTACGACAGGTGTATTTCTTTTTTCAGTGAACTTAGACCACCAATGCAACTTGTCCTCTGTCTCTTCCTTCAGCTCCCAAAATTTTCTTCTTTCCTTCAAGTCATCCAATATTTGAATCCTCCTTCTTCCTAAGCTCCTCTTTCCCTGTACCTTTACGTCACATGACGTCGTGCAGAAGATAATTCCTCCTAAGAATGAATCCAATCCAGTTTGATTTTAACTGAAGAATCATGTCCAAAATAGTTCTCTTCTCACCCACTCTTCTTAGGACTTCTTCAATTGTAACAATGTATGTCCACCTGATTTTCTCAAGTCTTCTCCAACACCACATTTCAAAGCTCTCCGAGTATTTCTTCTCCATCTTCTTAAGAGTCCAAGTTTCTGCTCCATACAACGCGATGCTCCAAATGTAGATTTTCATCAGCTACTTCCTTAGTTCCAAACTCAGCTTGCTGGTCAGGAATAACCTCTTCTTGCTATTTTTCAACTTCTGGTTTCCAATTTTGATTATCAGCAGCTCTTAATTTTCTAAATCATTATCACTTTTGACATATCAATGTTGATCTCCAGGCCATATCTTCTCCCTATCTCCTTCCACTAGCTGGTCCACCATTTCTTACAACTCATCTTAATTTTTTTCCAACAATACTATGTGTATTTTATTGTGTTGATGACGCGTCCTCCTATCCTGAAATTGCCACGTTCCTCCATAGTTTTCCTGACTAGCCACTCTCCAAATAAGTTGAACAGACTGGGTGACAAACAGTATTCCTGCCTTACTCATCTTCCTATCTCTGCGCTGTTGGTCTCTCCATTATTCAGCCTCACCTTCACTCACTGTCTCAGGTACAGGTTGCAATCACCCTCGAGTTTTATTTATTGACCTTTAATTGGTTAGAGCCCTTTCTCACGTTCTCAATGGCTAATACGTCTCAAGTTCAGAATGTCAATGTTTAACTCCATGCAGAGCACTTAAAAAGTTAAAATTAAATAAACTTAATACATTTTGCACTATTCACTATGTATCAACTTATAAACACTTTAATTGGTAATAATGTGCTTCAACTTTTTGCACACTATGTGCTATTCTCTTAAAGTTATCCCGATATCATTAAAGAGTGGTTGAACCATTTAAAAAATGTATTTAGCTGTGTTTTGCACAAAGATAACAAAACTTTTGAAATTACGTTAGGCTCTACTACAAACTCTGTGACTTGTACAAGCAAGAAATTTGATTTGAGGGATCTTCTCGCCTGGCTACGACTTACAGCTGGTTTAGGCCATGGTTATAGTGGATGCGTGTTCTGACAAAAAATAGTTCTGATAAATTCGTCAGAACAATCAAATAATAAAAATGCTATGAAATTGTTTAGTGCGCACGCACTGTTATTCAGATGACGCATCACGAACTCGTAAGAACAAGTTAGACGCTCAAATGATTTTTATTTTTGTTGCGAACTCGTAATAATACTTGTCTTGTTGTGTTAAACATCACTGTAGTATTGTGTATTGCTATATTATTATAATGAATATGGGAAAACTGATTAGTTTAGTTTAAAAAAAAAAGAAGATATATGTGGTATTTGAAATTTAAAAAAAATAACACAAAGAGACCTATCCCGCCTAGAGTGGAAAAAAATTCTCAAGAAATGGACAGCAATAATTAAGGTATTCTACATTTATTTCTCTTGAAGCAAACAGTTTACTATTTTGTTTTTCAGTTCATAAGTAAAATTTTTAATAAAGGGCTTTCCAAATATTTAAAATCTTCTATGTCATGGATGCAATGAGTGAAAATTAAATTATTTCCTCAGAATACACATTAATTGCTAAAACCATCTTATTCTGAAAAACAGATCGGACGGATTCGTCAGAATAAAAGTTCGTCAGATTACGCATTCAATAAAACCACAGCCTTACTAATAAAAGTATGCTAATTTTAGTATCAAAGTAAAGTCACAGACAAAGAAAATTATTCATGACCGCTGTCGGCACAGTGGTGTCGGTATAGCAAGCGGAGTATAGGAGCATTGAGTCTATAGTTTTTACCCCACTCACAATATAGTCGATGGTGAGGTGGTCATCTTCGTGCCCTCCTTCGTGCCCAAGCAAGTCTCTTTGACTGATATGGCCGTCATGAAGCACCACCTGCTTGGCGGGTCCCTCCACAGGGCCTTTGAAGTAAGCGTAAGAGCTAGCGTGTGATTCCCCGCCTTTTGCAGGTGCGCTCACACAGAACAGAGCTACGGCTACCAACACACACCGCTGAAACAGTCAAAGAAGTTTTAAATA
Source organism: Timema bartmani (assembly GCA_902151455.1). Taxonomy (NCBI): domain Eukaryota; kingdom Metazoa; phylum Arthropoda; class Insecta; order Phasmatodea; family Timematidae; genus Timema; species Timema bartmani. The sequence continues at coordinate 300,646 of CABFWB010000093.1, forward strand.
TTGTTTGTTTTTACATTCACAAATGGGGTATTTATCTCCTTAGGTCCCATTTTTATTTGTAATGAGCTCCGAATTTCACTTATAAACCCCCCCCCCCCCCCCCCCCCCCCCCC
>CABFWB010000093.1:300783-329587 GCA_902151455.1 Timema bartmani
CCCCCCCCCCACCCACCCACCCTCTCCCTCCTGCTGCTCACACACAACACGAATTCTAACTCCTTGTCCTTGAGGAGAGAGGTAATTATCAGGAACACAATTCCTTAACGAAAGTAGGATTTTAGTAGGAAGAAAATTGTAGAAATGTAAAACACATTTCTTTTGGTAGTAAACATTTATAACATTTTACTTTATTATTTGTGTGTGGTCTAGTGGTCAGAGTTCCTGGCTACAGATTCAGATGTCCCGGGGTCGATCCCCGGTGCTTCCGAAATTTATTTGTGAAGCAGGGAGTCTGGAACGGGCTCAACTCAGCCTCATGAGGAAAATGAGGAGCTACTTGAATAAAGAAGTAGCGGCTCCAGTTTAGAAAACTAATTATAACGGATGGAGAGCTAGTTGTGCTGAACACATGACACCCTCAATCCTTATGTTGGCACTATCATCGTTAACGGTGGCGACCGCTCGGTCGGTATAGCTCGCTTGCGGGCTCACACCATTTTAAATATATATATCATAGGTACACCCGGCTGTGATTCGAACTTGGACCTCCCCGCCAACGACAAACAGGACAAGGTGAATCTGATGCCTTGGTCCACGTGCTCAGTGGTACGGGTTTGATCATAATTAACTTTTATTAAATACCGGTATTTCAAAAATGGAGATATTTATTTAACAATTATTTTATCTTAGAACAATGTTTCTCAAACTTTGGTGCGCGGACCCCCAGGGTACAATAACGATGTTACTAAAAAGGATGATGATGATGATAAGAATAACAATAACAATAATATTCATAAATTATTATGATTATGATGAAATATTAATTACGATTATGATTATGATAATAATAACAATGATACTAACAACCAGTTGATTTTTTACTTACAATAAATTATTTTTATGGCAATGATGATAATAATGATAACTATAATTATGATGATGATGATGATCGTAACAATCGATGGTATTAATAGCTTTTACTTACTACAGTCAATAATAATAATTATAATGGCAATGGTGAGGGAAATAATGAGGACTATAATGATGATGATGATGATGATAATAACAATAACAATGGTATTCCTAAATTATTACAAGTATTAGAAATATTAATTACGATTTTGAAGATGATAACAATGAAGATGATATTAAAACGATGATGAAGATGATAACAATGACGATGATATTAAAACGATGATGATGATGATAACAATGACGCTAGTGACGAGATCTACCGACTCGTTACGTCCAAACGGAAGATGACCGTCATATAGGCTGACAACTTGGATCAGACAAGTCGTGTGTACCTAGAGAAAGTGAAAGAAAGTTGGTTGGTCTTCTCTCAAATATCGAGAAGGAAAATGAGAGCCCGTCTTAACTTTATCTCAGTTTCCCGCGCACAAATTAAATGACGAGGGTAAAAGATACAGCGTGCCGATGGCTATGTATTTATTTTATACTGACTACAATGTTCAGGGATTACTTTCTAAACAAACAGAAGGAACCAGTAGAACCGGTAGTAGGGAGAAATAGGTCGAGAGACTCAACAGATTGTTTTAGAACTTTGACTCGTAGATCAATAATATATAACAAATCAATTCATACATAATATAATTATACATCCTATAGAATATATTATACATTATTCTGTTGGAAGAAACTTTTAGAAACTAGTAACAGTTTTTTTACTGCCAACCTTGACAACATGTTACTATTTTATTAGTGTTATTTTGTAGGTATTGATGTCATCTATCAAAAGTGGTAGCTACAGGTCGCATGACTTGACTTGACATGTGGATAATTGAAAGTAAATATAGCAACTTTTCTATCTGCCAAACTTGGTTCATTCTAATAAAATTTGACTTTTAGGGGAATATACAGTATATTTATATTTTGAACTACGTCTTACTACCCATTCGGGCTATCGTAATGTTTGAATGAAGTGGCGTACCCAGAGATTTATTTTGCTGGGTATATCGAAGCTATTATTTTTTTTATCTTTGGTTCCTTTCAATAAATGTAAAACAAAATATATTTCCTTCTAAAATTAGTTTGAGGGAAACGATTTTAATTAAATGAATTTTAAAGATGTAAACATTCGCTTCAGTGACCGAATGGTCTAAGGCGTTACTATCGTGTTAGATTGATCTGCCGATGATGGGGGGATCGGGGCTCGAATCCTGGTCGGGTATATTGAGAGTGGTTTTCCCTAAACGGTTTCCCACCCTCCTTCCATGCAAATGCTGGTATATTACCTCTAAGTAGCTTCCTTCCTCATCCCTACCTCAGTAGAGTAATTATCATATATACGTAAAGCCTGAACAGGTAGTAAGATGCGGTGATAAAAAAAAGAAGATATAATGATTTTTTAATTTAAATGTAGTCTGGTTGTTTACAAATATAGCCCTACATTAGGCTTGTGTTACTCACACACAAATTATTTTCTGATTTAAAAAAAATTAAATATTCACAATACAAGAATGAAAACTATGACCATGTGAATATTCATCGTATATTTCGTAATAGTAATTTCGTTATTTATTTCGTGATAGTTGTCAACATTATTTCATTACAAGATTATCTATTAAATTAACTACTAAAACTTCCCCTGAGTGTTTGTGGCATAAACAGTAACATACCATGGTGCAACGTTTGTTAAAGGGTTTTTAAAGAATGGGATGTTTAATAAAAGTGAACTTAGTGGGGGGAAAAAAAGTAAGTTTACGAGAAGGCTTATGCGACAACGATGTCTAGAGATTAAATTATCTATAGACTTGAAACCTTTAATGTAGATTCTATAATCTATATTTAAAAAATAAATATGGGTCTTTAATTTGATTTGAACAACAGTACCAAATACGTATTACAGAAAAACAACGTTCTTCCTCTAGGTACCTGACGGATCCGGTATTATTTGGGGGGNGAAATGATGTGAATACAAATATTTGTTTTACTTGCTCATAAACATAAATATAAATAAATAACTTTTATTGTAAATATGAAGATTTTAAAAGATCACTTGAACCACAAATACATTTTTTAAAAGATTAAAAAATATTATATTTTTCCTTTTCAATTATAATCCCCTCCCCCCATAGATCTGGGCCCTGGTGCGGTTGCACCACCTGCACCATAGGATGGTGGTACGCCATTGGGCATAATATATTTTTTATTTTATTGTTTTACTAAAATTTTACTTTATTCTATAGGTAGGAATATCTACCAAAATTGACAGACACAGACATATTACGTGACTTGACGTATAAATATGTGAAAGAAGATCTACAGTTCGATTTTTATAGGAAAATCTTTCCTCATCTGAAAGATAAAAAAAAAAGGGTCACTAGATCTACTTTCACGCATTCATACGTGAAGTAATATGATCTGTAGCTGTCACGTCTGATAGATATTATAAATATCATTGAACTAACACTTATAATTAGTATGATTAGTATTTGAAGTATTTAACGTACACTTTCTGAACCTACTGAATGTATCAGCAAACGACTTCTAAACTAACTTAAATCTAGAATAGACACAACACCCAGGCTTCCTTGCCGTAAATTAATCACTGTGGGGGAGGGGGTTGAAGAACCTTTATTTTATAGATGATACATTTTTTAGGACCGGAAATTGTACCCCCTTAGCTCTATAATATAGTAAAATGTAATCATTGCTAACTGTAAAAAAAAAGACGCTTCAATAGTTACAGGGTCTATAAGGCAGGGGTTGGCAACCTTTCTGAGTCCCAATTGATTTTTACATTTATCAAAGGTCCCGCGATCACCCCTCGTTTCTCTACTCTACTTTTCATTATAAAAAATTTATACATGTTGTATTTATTCCTTAAATTCAATATTTCCTCCAAAATCTATGTCCCTTCATTTAGAGAAAATACATAAAATAAATAAAATGTACACTCACTTCACCCTCAAAGGTAGCAGTCTTACCTTGATTGATTAAACTATGACCCTATCTTATAAACTGTAACATAGTGGAATAATGCAAGGTAAGCTTGCTTTTTCGTGGCGATGTAATTTTCTTACGCGTTCGACTGAAAATTGCTACGAGATCGATCGGTTGATCGCGATCGACCTGTTGTTGACCCCTGGTCTAAGGCGTCAACCTCTCAAAAGTTTGGACTGCCGATGACGGAGATATCGGGGTTCAAATACCGTTCGGGTGTACTCGGGGTGCTTAGTTCTATATGGTTTCTTGCTCACTCTCTCCATGCAAATGTAGGTACACTTCCTATAAAATAAACCTTCCTGATCCTTAACACTTTAGCGTAGTTAGTATGTATGCGTATACCCGGATGGGCAATAAGACCCGGGGCTAAAAAAACTGCAAAAATATTTTATTTTTCCTAAAAGGTTCGTTCTACCTAAATCTTAATATAGTAAGTTTTCTAGATATGATATAAGGTTCTTTATAATAAAATCGTACTGTGACTGTCGAATTCTCCACGGAAAGTAACACCGCCATACCTGAGCAAGAGCCATTACCGCAAGAAGTCGTAACAAAACCTGAGGAGAGGCCTAGATCTGGACCGACACACCACTGAGACTTCCCAAACAACTTCCTCTTCCTTTTATATCCGTGACGAGTTTCCGTCAACGCTTGGACTTGTGTCTATTGCAGGCCATATGTGTGTATTTAGAAACTAGTCCTTAACGCAGCCATCAAACGGTAATGTGTGGCGTATAAAAGAGCCCTCATTCCGCTGACTCATTTGTTAGAGATGCTCCCCAGACTCGTGACACCATCCATCACTCTCAAGATTTCTCTCGTATTATTACCCGTGTTTTACCCAAGAATGATGGGCCTCTCGAGTAATACTCACTACTTTAACGAGGCACTCTTTACGTTCCTTATGATTCCTTATCTACAGGTTGTTTCCGGATTAAACAGTCAAGCTTTGGTCAGTGGTATAGGGGATCGAAAATTTCGAGCAAACGGTAAAAAAAAAACTTTAACGTTTTTCTGCATTGTCATCATATTATCTTCAATCTTGCGATTGGTTGGCATCCTCTCTTCTCTTTCATTCTTCTTTACTATTAGTCTTTCTCTTTGTTTCCCTGTAACTCCTTACATCACTATCCGCCATAGCCTGCTTTCTACATTCCAATCTCGGCTGTCCTTTCCCGCTCTTTCCTTACATTTTTTCTTCCGAAATGTTGACCAAAAACTCATTATTTCTAAATATACGTCCAATCCATGTTACTTTGCATGAAAAGTTAAATATCAACAAAAAAATTCACATTGGACTCGAACCCATTACCATAAAATCAGTAGGCAAACCCGCTTCAGTGGCCGAATGGTCTAAGGCGTCACTCTCGTGTTAGGTTGACCTGCTGATGACGGGAAGATCTGGGCTTGAATCCTGGTCGGCTTTACTGAAGGTGATTTTCTCTAAATGATTTTCCACTCTCCTTCACGCAAATGCGGGTAGATTACCTCTAAAATGCTTCCTTCCTAACCCCTACCCCATTAATGTAATTATCATATATGCATATAGAAAAAACAAGCTAATGGTTCTCCCTGGTATCTAATATGAACTTGACATTTATCTTCTTAATCCACGTATCTTTTAATTCATCTTTACTTCTCTGTTTAAGTTTTTTTAATTTAACTTGCTGTCATTTTGAAGTAAGAGATGCGAGCTATCATGCGTTATATTTCTCGTTTACGGAAGAGAAAGTCGGCCACTTCAATATGTCAACATAATCTCCCTGAGCCTGTTTACGACAGATGTGTAGCAGATTTATGTGTCTAAGTACGATATCATCTCAGTAGAGATTCGACTTGTCTCTCTATTTTATTTTTATTTTTATTCAGCAACGCGTCTTACTAATTGTTCGGGTTATACGCTTAAGTAATAATTACGCTAATGGTTTAGGAATGGGGAAGGTTGAATATAAAGGAAGTGAACCCGCATTCGCGTTGAGAGAGAGAGTAGAAAACAATTTAGGATAAAGACACTACTAGTTCACCCGAGCGAGATTCGAACATCGGCCGTCTAGCTCAACACGAAACTAGCGCGTTAGCTAACTACGCCACCGATACGGGTCTCCATTTGTAAATGGTGTGTTAACTTTTGAACGAAAAACCTCTTTAATCAACCTTTTTAGTTTATCTCGATCCCTTGTAGAGAGAAGTATTGTGATTGTGAAAAACATCACGTGAACTCGGTATTTTGATAAATGTCAACGTTTCATGATACCAGTTAACTTTTGAACGAAAAACCTCTTTAATCAACCTTTTTAGTTTATCTCGATCCCTTGTAGCGAGAAGTATTGTGATTGTGAAAAACAGTGAACTCGGTATTTTGATAAATGTCAACGTTTCATGATACCCTGAAACCGAAAAAGTGGTTTTCGCGATGTATTCTGCTTGTCTCTTTGACTGTGTATATCTCAGCCTAGAGGATCCTCCGAGAAGTTTGGGAATTAGATATCTAGCCCTAAAATTAAGGGTAGTTTACTGAAGATCAGAGTTCCTAGCTTCAGATTCATAAGTACCGGGCTCGATCCCCGCCGCTTCCAAAATGTATCTGTGAGACAGTGGGTCTGGAACGGGGTCAAACTTAGCCTATTGAGGACAAATGAGGAGCTACTTGAATAAAGAAATAGTAGCTACGGTTTAGAAAACTGAGATTAACGGCTGGAGGGCTCGTTGTGCTGACTACATGACACCCTCTATCCGCAAATGTTGGCACTATAATCACTAACGGTGGTGGCTGTTAGGGCGGTATCGCTCGCTTGCGGACTCATATCATGGAGGTTTGTTTTCTTCTGAATGGTAAAAAGAGATAGAATCGATTTTCCTAAAATCGATTAGATTTTGTTTCTAGACATTGTTTGACATTACAAACAAAAGAGAAACTCTCATTTTCCCATCAATATGATTTTAAGGGTGCTTTACATAAGCTGAACTTTATAATCATATCTCCACAATTATTTGAAATATTAAATAACTCGCCATTGTTCAGTTGTAGTAGGCCTACTATTGAAAATAAAAGGATTTTATTTATTTGTATTTAAAATATGGACACCATCTTCTCAGGATTTTTTTTTTCACCGCATCTCACTCACTACCCGCTCGGAATATACGCACATAAAATATATTAACTTAATTATGCCCTTGGAGTAGGGACGAGAAAGGTATAATTTAAAGTAGATATACCCCTATTTGTGTGGAGGATGTGTGAGAAACCATTTAGTAAGAACCACGCTCAGTACACCCGAACGAGATTCGAACCCCAATCTCCCTGTCTTCAGCAGGCCAGTCTAACACGAAAGTGACGCCTTAGACCAATCGGACACTGAAATGGGTTACAGAAATTTGAAAATTACCATTTGGAGCAATGCATGAATGAAGTAAATTTTTTCACATGGCTTACAGAATTAGTTATTCTTTTGTTAAGAAAGAGTTTCTATTTTCCAATTTAAGGTTAAAATTTGTTCGATCTGCCCCCTTTACCCCAACAATTAAGAGCCTATGGGCCTGACAAAAATTAAAAACCAAATTCGGTGGTGTCATGGTGAATATATTATTATATGCGTATCGCGTAGGGTTGCCATCTGTCCGGCTTTTGACGGACATGTTCTGCTTTTTATAATTTGTGCGTACGTCTGGCAGGCATTTACATTTCTTTTTAACTGTCCGGCATTAAATAATACTCATGTTTATTTTGAATTGTAGTTATAAAGTTTTTAAGAAATTAACAGAAAAGTTATCACACGTAACACGGGTCACACGACATGTGACAATGTGAATAATTTAGTAAATGAATATTAGAATATGACATTGGCATCCTGCATTCCTGCACCTCGCCCATCTGGCAACTACGCAACACTGCAGTGTCACGTGGTTTCCCGCGCGGGGATTAACCGTCAAAAGAGATGCAATTTATTGTGTTCATCATTTTATTTAGGTATTGTTTCGTATACATAATTTGAACTCTACAGTAATCATGGTGCTTTGAAACTTTTGGCTATTGTAGGCCTAGTGAAATATTTTGATTACAAAGAAAATGGCATTCAGACGAAAGTATTAGAATTAAACACACGTTCTAATGGAACCTTCGAAACCATTTCCACTTTCTTCATTCTAACATTCATGTTTTTCACAACAAAATTTCAGCAGTTGAAAAAGAAATGAATTCTGTTGTAAAAGTCAATGATCTGTTAGTTTCAGCATTGAATTCTCTAAAAGACAGGTTGGACAATATGTGTATGCCCCTAAAATTAAAACAATCTTTGAAGTCCCTCTCAGAATGTGGTTTGCAAAGAGAAAGTAATATATTATCAGAAAAAATTGTAGATTTTTATGAAGTCTGCATTGAATATCTACAAAAATAGATGAATCCTTTGAATGAATTTTAGTGTTTCCAATGGATTAAACTTCAAAATATTAAATATATAAACTTTGATGAAATCCTCCCTTGTCTGGAGTATCTGTAGAGCAAAGATGTGACTATAGATGACTCAAAACTTTTTGATCAGTTTTTCAATGTTCAAAATTATGTTAACATTTCTGGTGTGGATCAAAATTTAACACTTGATAAGCAGTGGTGTGGATTCTTCCAAAGTAACGTTAGCATTGAATCATTTAGTGAACTTCTTAAAATTTGTCAGTTTTACTTTACAATTCCAAGCAGCAATGCAATGACTGAAAGGGTGTTCTCTCTAACCAAAGCTCAGTGGACTAAAGAAAGAAATCGCTTGTTGACACATTCAGTTAAAGGGATCATTGTGGTAAAATACAATTCTAAACACCTGACTTGCGAAGAATTTTACAAATACCTTTTTGCAAGAACAGAATGCATTTCTTCTCTTAAAAGTAAGTGCTGTGGACAAGTATCTTGTTAGCAACATAGCTTCAACATCGTCTACACAAGCATAAGGTAAGTTGTTTTAAAAATTTTAGATATTAGCCTGAATAATTTGTCCTGTTTGTTAATATAATGTCCTGCATTTGAAAATGTTGACATGGTAACCCTACATATATGTGTCTCAAGTTTTGTCATCTTCCATAAATTAGTTCAACAGACGTGAGAGAAGACACAACTGTCACATTAAACACATAAAAAAGAGAAAGAACGAAATAAAGATAAGTGTATTCGTTCTGTCAGTGTTTACTTCTATTTTCCCCTCAGACAACATTACAATATTTACTTACTCCATTTGGTCCTCCTTGGTGAAGTTTTTATTGCCTTAAACACTGGTATTATTCTTTAACTGTGATGGGGAAAATTGTGTCTCTAACTACATTTACAAATATAGCTTTCATTTTTTCACAACAATATATTTTTTTATTTTCAACACGTCTTACTACCCATCCGAGCTATACCAGTTTTAATTATTCTAACGGGGCAGGGATGAAGAAGATAGAATTGGGATGAAATGTACCAGTATTTGTGTGGAGGGAGAGTGGGAAATTATTTAGTAAAGAATATGCTTAGTACACCATGGCTGGGATTCGAACCCCGACCTTTCAGTCACCAATAAAACAGATTAAATCAACCTAACTTTAGTCCACATCAAAGTTACAATCCAATTTTCATAGAAAGAGCCTTTTAGATGAAACAAACAACTTTAATGAAAGTATAATTGTCAGAAAAGGCCCTTCTTATAAAAATAGAATAATATAAAACTCGTGTGAACTCATAACCATGATTAAGGAATGAGAAATATAGGTAGGGGACTTCGGTTCTATCCTGAGTGACTGTCAAATTCGTAAGATTATTGGCATTTGGTCTGGCGTAGTCGTAAATTAAGTTATCATTGTGAGTCATATGTTGAAGTGTTTAGAAAGTGCACACATTTTTTTTTAAATATCCATATGGCCCGCCTGCTAGTGAAAGTAGATGAACTTGGGACAAGCTTTTCCAACTTACCACTCCACCACCTTAATCTGTTCCTTGCTGTGACTTATCAACAGGGCCTGGATTTTGATGACCTTAAAATTGCCAAAAAATGACCAATAAAATGTTGCTAAAACTCTAAATAATGACTTTAAATTTGCAAAAAAATGACCTAAAAAATTTGATTGAGATTCCATAATATGATGTATTTATTATAAGGGTTAGGATTTACACTATAGACGTAAGCATAAATATCTCTCCTGGTCTGTCCATTTCCAGTTTTTCCTCTGTGTGGACTCGTCTGTAATAGAATGACCCATATACAGTCCCAGGAAATCCTTTAGTTTAACATTGCTCAGTTTCTACAGAGGTATGTTCGCAGATACCAGAACGTCACATAAATCTTTATAAAATGTTAAGGATTTTTCTTGATTCATGAATGCATTTTGTGCAAGTAATAATTGAGAGGTTTTCTTTTTATCAATATTCTGGATCCCACGGACATGTTTGTTGCGACTGATATTCTGTTGAATGGTTAAATATTTTATCTGATGCCATCCACTTTCACTTCACATATTTTACAGAAAAATATCTCACTCTTTGTAGAAAAAATATCCTCTTCGAATTCAGTAATAATTTGTCTCAAATGACACACTTAGATGGTTTGGTTTAAAGCATTCTAGATACACATAAAATGATTACAAACGAATAAATATAATGTGCACTTTATAAATAAAAACTATGCATTTAAAATCTTTTGACAGCTAAAATCATGTGTTCTACTTAACATTGGAATAAAAATACCTGCTTTAAAAGCGATAGCTCCCCATCTGCATGCAGCCCTTTCCAGACATGGTATAGTAAGTGACTCACCAGGAATTTAAACACGGTACAAAGTTCATTTGAACTCAAAAAATTGCTTTCCTCTCCCCCTGCAACCCTTTCCAACCTAGGTGTAGTGAAGGTCTCACCAGGAATGTGGATTTTATAAGCATGCAGGTAAAGAGGCACAAAGTTCCTTTGGACTCAAACATTATCTTCTTCAGTCAACAAGCGTGTGGTAAAATATCTGATGTTTGAATAATCATGATTTATCAAAGCACCGATTATTCATATAGGCCTATATACACTTTTTAAACAAAAAAAAGCAAAAAAAATACTTATAAAATATACATTTCTGCAATCAGGGCATTATGAACAGAGTTTATGTACTTATGAGCATTGTCTCTGATGGACCAAAAAAAAGATGACATGTCATCAAAATCCGAGCCCTGCTTATCACACACAGGAGAGATCCCCAAGCCGGCTGATCCCTTCTCTTGGTAACAAGAGAAGGGATTGAGGCCAAGGCTGTAGCCAACCAATAATTTCAGGGGGGGTTTGGTGAGCACATCCCCCAATTGCTGGAAGCTAGAAAAAATTCTAAATGATAAATTGTTCTAGAAGCTCTCTGAAGTGTTTTTCTTTATGGTAAAATAATTCCCTAACTTCCGAAGGCTTGGAAAATTTCTGAATATTAAACACTTTTTGAAACTCTGTGAAGTATTTTTTTATGGTAAAATAACCCTCAAAATGCCGAAGGCTAGGAAAATTTCTAAATATTTAACTCATCTAGAAGCTCTCTGAAGTGCTTTTTATGGCAACACAACCCCCTAATTTGTATTTGTATCTTAATTTTGATATTGTTTTAACCATAAATAAAGCCATATATATTTTGTTCATAAAATTTCGAGGGGTGTTTGAACCCCCAGAACCTCCCCCTGGTTACGGCCTTGATTGAGGCAGTTGGGTCTCCTGAGCCAAGATGGAAAAAGGTGGCTGTTTGGCAGCCCCCTGGTCACCATCGGGCTTTAAGTAAAGATCCCTGCGATGAACATCTACTTAGTAATAAGATTTAATTAATTTAGTATAGGGTAGGGGGTTAACATAGGGAATTAGGACAAGGTAGTATTTAGGTGCTTAGCCTTTTTGTAATTATACTTTAAATATGAAAATGATACATTATTTTTTAAAAAAAAGGATATATCAAAAATAGCATGGAACGGCTCGGATTTAAAGATTGTTAAAATACCAAGCCAAACAAAGAAAATAGAAAATTTTAAAAAAAGTCACCTATTAACCATCCAAATGATCATTTCTTCAATTTAGAGATGTGTGATGGAAAATATACCCTGATTTTATTTCTGGAAAAGAATATAGCTATTAAAATGGTATAAATGCAACCAAGATGATCCAGGTTTAATTTCTTCTAAGACTGTTCACATCAGAAACATTATAGAATTACAATAGAGCAATAATGGTGATTCTAATTTGATCTTCACACCTAAATAATCGGCTACAGCGCTTGGTGGTTGAAACTGTCACTAACGTCAGATCTGATGTGGACCAGATAATATATATTAATGCTTTAATCAAAGCCTTTATCAGGGCTACCAATTTGGGGGCAAGGTCACTAAGTCTAGGGTATTTGAGAAACATAATGACTAAAATTCATGTTTGGTATTAGCGACTTTTTTGAAGCCAAGTCGAACATTTTATGGAAAAATCTGAAGATTTTTTCAATGCCAAACTCAAATGCAACTATTCCCAAATTAGTATTATACATTCAATATTCAGTTCATCCACAATCATAATTTTACAATAATATTAAGATTGGATTGGTCATTCCTGTACACAAGTGTAAACAAACATAAGAGGTTTTGTGTATTACTCCCTTTAAGCGCATTCCTATGCATACAATGAGCACCGTCTACATCATGCGAGAGACTTAACATGGTGAATCTCCTGTCAGTAATACATTGTGCTTCTAGTGCAGTTGTAACTTGGATCACCTCTGTGTCAGTTCAGTTTCAATTTCATTTGAGGTTTAGATTCGTTGCATGTCACAGCTCTAAGTGTTTAAATAAATAAATTATTTAAATAAAAATATACTGCAAATTATTTCGGTTGCATTACGAGGGTGTTGTGATCAGTGTGCGCGAGATGGGCCCCCGTAGCGTATGCAGGATTTCTAAATGGAGGGGGGGGGTTTAGGTCTCCACAGCGGTCAGAGGCTAATTCTTTTTTATTGGGATTTGTTAACTTTATCATTTATATTTTTAATACTATTATAAACTTATTAATCTAACAAAATAATAAATAAAGAGGCCCAAATTAAAGTTAGCTTAGCCGTCAAAAAATCACCGATTATTTATTATAGGTAAATGTCTAGCCACTGTGCAACTCCTCGATGGAACCACATGTGACACTAGGAGATCTGAAACCTGCCGCAATCTTTAGGGTTTAGGCCACTTCCTAGACTGGAAGAACATCAATCAGAACTACTTGGGAGGATCAACCAAATGATGTGTGGCACTTGATGTTTTCTTTGCTCACAATGTGTAACTGTATGGAATACAGTATGGCCTTATCTTTTAAAAAAAAGTTGTGCCATATTTGAATCATGCAAACTAGGCTTACTACCTTTCAGGGTTAGTGGAGGCTTGTGTATTTTGTTGGCTTATTAGTGAACTGTACACTATTTTATTTTGTATTGCGCTACCACACCTTACCGTCCCAAACCACTGCTTTGACCAAGAGTTCTGGCTAGCTCTCACAGAAGCCACTTCTGCCCCTAGCAGCAAGATCAAAACACTTATCACCTATGACGCAACAGCTAAAATACCTTAGCTCTGACAGTAGTGTGTATATTTTGAGGACAAAACATGGTTCAAATCCTAACCGGGCCAAAAAATGAAGCATTGGGGCTTCACTTTATGCAGTGTTGACTTAACTGTTGAAAATCTAGAAGCTGTTTCTGTTCTAGAATCTGTTGAAAGTCTAGAAGCTGTTTCTGTTCTAGAATCTGTTGAAAGTCTAGAAGCTGTAAAGTCTTGTGCTAATTTCATTTGGTTTAGAAAAGTGCATATTTAATACCCAAAATTTTTTTTTTAACTTGCTTGATACATCTCTGATACTGTTCTGTGAAGTGTTAAAACTGTATGAAAGATTTGGGCAATCACATATAGATGGTGTTCAATGTACCTCACTTGGAATGCAAATTCTGTCAATATTTGGCCGATGAGTTTGCCAAGTGATTAGAAAAATTCACACTACAATCCCAACTGTTTACCCTAGCAACACTCCATGCCACTGATACACTGGTGTTGTCTCACCAGGGGTCCTTAATGATGGGTACAAATTACTTAGTTATGGGGCAAATATATTTGGTGATGGTAAGTGATCAATATGTATTACCACTGAACAAATCATCTAGAATAAGGCACAAAAGAATCTTTGGTAAATATTTAATGTTCTTAAAACAAAAATATACACATAGAACACACATAAATGAAGTCTCAAACTTTATAACCTCAACAAAATTATTTCTTCAGGAATAGTTTGATAAATACAAAGGTACTTTTTTTTTTTTTTTNATTTATAAATCTAGGAACCAAAATTAACACTTAAATCCATCTCAATTTGCTTCTAAATTGGACCATTCCAGTTAGTCTGCTTTTGTTCACATACATTAAACTATTTCAACAAGACTATTAATAAGTTAATAAACACATAAATGCTTGACAAATCAATTCCATGAGCCACAATTTCCATTAAATTAACAAATGTTACACACATTGAACATGACACATTAATATATAAATAAGATGGGGCAAATCCACTTTTTCTTGAATCAGAATCTTAGAAATGATTCCAAATTAGTATTATTTTGCTATTCAATTCTGACCTTCACCTAAGTTATAAGCTAATGGTCTGGGGTCTGGTTAAGTCATACCGTTAATTATGTTTGAATAAAACCAATAGTGGCCATAAGTTAAAAAAAATTCAAACCAAAATTAGATATTTGAAAAAAATTTAACCTGGATATTTAATTTTGTACACCTCAAAGGAATGTCTATTAATATCGTAATAAATTATGAATGCATACATCAATTACTTTACCTTAACAATAGTGTGCAAAAAGAATAAAATAAGTTTTGACCGCTTATAACTCGTGAACTGTATTAGCATTGAATCACTATAGATTATAATCATACACTAAATGGTACAGTAAAATTTTGATGGTCGAATGAGCTTAATGAAAAGCTCTCTTCCCACTTTAGGTTTATTTTCTTCTATGTGGAAGAAGGTACGGGAAATATGGAGAAAAACACAGAAAAGGGAAGAAACACAATATGGCTTTTACAACTTGCCACAAGACAAAATGGTTGCTTATTAAAATAACCATTTTCACTCAAATAGTTTTTGTTCTATTAGAACTCTTCATAATAAATATTTGAAACTCACTAAAAACACTTAAAAAATCCATAAAGGAAAAAATTAAATGATAAAGTGTGTCCAAGAGAAACAAAATAACGGAAGTGAAAAGCCCGTTTTTTTGCACCTATATTTGTTCCTTCAAGTTTCCTGCCATTCTTTATATTTTCATTTTCCTGAATGTCTTATGTTTCGTTTTTTGGGATTGGGATGAGTGTTATTGAATAAACTAGAAAAATCCAGATGGAAGAAAACAGAATTCGAAAGCTTACCTAGCCACTGGCTGTTTCTTCAAAAGCAAACCAATCACCATTTTTGTCCAGTGTCAATAGTGTGTTAACTGTGGTCCTATTTTCATTTTTAGAAGCCATATTGAATGTCCTATTTGCCCCAACCAATTTTTACTATACTGTAACATCTTTCAGAAATCCATTTATACTTTTTTTTTTTAATCTTAGATACCGGTAATTATCTTTTATATGTAACCATCTTAAATAGTTATTAATTTAGAAATAGCATTAAAAGCTTGATTCAGTGTATCTACTATCCGGGGAAAACTGGAATTAGAAGTGATCGGGAGAAAAGTTTTACTCAAAATATGAAATATAATCATTAAATCAGTAAATAATAATGTTATTCAAACTGTAGTTTTTTTTGTTTGTAATTGTGTAATATATTTTATAATTCCTAGTAAACAATGTTAATACGAATTTAAAAATATATTTATTCAAATTTTAAAACTTATTATTCATAAAAAATATTAATAAAAAAAGAAAGGAGCTGGGAAGGGTGGGTATGAGTCAGAAGGATGTAACTTTTTAGTCTTGAATTTTAGGAAATGATCATGGAAAAATTTGGGAATTTCATTGGTCAAGTTGAGGAGACACCATGTTGATTACTAACCAATGTAATGCTACAAACTAAACGTGAAAAGAAGTGAAAAATAATTATCCTTACAAAGATAATATTAAAGAGTGCCGGTTGTATAAATCATAACACTTTATAATTTAGATTCCAGTTTAATGCTTAGGTATAGCAAATTTTCCTACAACTCCTAAAGAAAATTACAAAGATAAACATGGATTAAACATTATACTCAAATCCCCATCCAAGTGAAATTAGCTTAAAATTATTAAAATTTCATTCATTAACCTAAAAAAAAATTACAATTTTTTATTTATTTCTAGTATGTGAGAAAAGATTAATTTATTTGCCCATTGGAAACTCAATTTATTTTCATACGCACAAATGGTGATAAAGAAGGGTGTATGAGGAATTTCTTTTTTCCTATGTTTCCTTATTTAGGCTACAAGCCCTCAGTCAAACCTGTTACATTCGAGGTGCTGCCCCATCTAAGGACTTATTTTTTAGCTCTCTCTCTGGTATGGGGGCAAATCGACATTTCAATGCAATAAGTTATTGTAATGTCATCTATCAATGAACCACTGTACTTTTAGCGAGTACCAATACTTAATTTTGAAGCTTATTGGAGCTACCAGTTCAATGCTATACTAGTTGACTATTTTTATAAAATGACTTCAATGAAGGTAAGATAATGCTAATAAGCTATTTTATTCACACAAACAGGAAATAAATTAATATAGTTTAATAAATACATATAAATAAATATGATTTTTTTCATGAATATAGCTCAGATTTTAAAATTCACAGAATTTTAATCATCACTGGAACTTTTCAATTTAGTGACAATCTAATAATAATTCAACTATAACAAATATTTATTATACAAGACAGAGTCCACATATACCTAATGAAAACTAAAGCAATTCCTCTACTATTGCTGCAGTACATATCACAGCATATTATTAGAATTGTCCAACAAGATGGCTAATAGTACAAGGTACACTAGATTCTAACAATGAAAACAAGATTGTAGTTTTAGTCAATAATGAAATTTGTGTTACTGATTAGTCCCTACAAGTTTTAAACTATAGAAACAAATGATTGCCTTACGACTTAGAAATATATGAATGCCTATTAGTTTCAGAAACAATGCCCATTTAAATAGAAGCTAAACTGTCACTGAAATCGAGAAATGCAATATGATAGTAATTAATTATTCATAAAAGTCAAATTATTACCAACTAATTAAACAAATTAATGTGGAAACCTGTATGAACCCAAATACTTAAAACATGTTTTAAGGGAAAAGAAGAGATTAAAACTATAATTAACATGTTTACATGAGCTAAAATGGACATAAATATATCAACAAATACTAAATTAAAAACCATTAATAGAAAAAGGGTGACTATCTTCAAAATTCTTATAGGCCTAGGTCTTGGGATGTCGCAACAAACCAAAATGGAGGACACTAGGTTGAAAAAAAGGTTAAAGGTGCTAGAATGCAATTTTATTTAATTTTCAATTCTTCGGCCTTAAGTGTATCTAAATTGATGTTTACAATAATTTAGGGTACATGGTACAGTGAAATATCTTAGTACTTGACATCTTCAAAAATATTTGTTATTAAGAAGTGTCCTTTATTTGGAAAAATGTGAAAATTAAATGTCAACAGTAGGCCTTCTGTACTATATATGTTGGCACAAGCACAGACTAAACTGTTGGAACAACCCCTGCTGATGGCTTGGAAGGGATGGGTGGCACGACCTTTAACCATCGTAGTAAATGAAAATGAAAGGGGAGACTGTTCAAACTTCATACAAGACAATGATATTCCTACAGTAAAATACTATAATGGACTGGTGTTTTCAATTTTTGTCCATTGTTCAGAGATTGTTATGCATAAATATGAGTCTCTAGAAGTGTCCATGTCTTATTGATAAAGTCCATTATTAGGAGGTTGATTCATCGCAAGAGCCCACGTTATTTTGCCAGGGAAATTTAAACTGTCTGTTACTAGGAAGAATCAGTTATCCAGAGGTATCTGCTAAGGGAGATTTCACTGCCATAAAGTTAAAACTAATATTTAAGAATATGTTTTACATTAGTTTTAGCACTGATATAAATTACTATTTGCAAAGGAGTAATATGAGAAATTAACAAATATTGGTAATATAAATAAAAAACTTATAATTGGTGCTAGGTATAGAGAATAATAATTTTAAGGTTTGAGAATGGTTTATATATAATTTTAATGCTAGTACATTCAAAACAACCTTCCCCAGATTTTGTTACATAAGCTAAGTCTTAGAGAACCTTTGTGGAAAAACATTTCACTACTTAATAGGCAGCCTCTTTGCCAAGTGGAAGAAGTGTAAAGTTTTTCTCTTTTGTTTGTGAATTTCTTGTGTAAGTTTTATTGTATAAAGTATTACTATAGACATTGTGAATTCTATCATGAAATAAACTAAGAAATGTTCCCTATGGTGTTAGTATTTCAACGAGTCAATTCAAGAAATGGAAATTAATTATATCTACTTTTTAAGTCCAAGCAGACTTCTAAAAGAAATATATTTACTTTACACCAGGTTACAGTGTCATTTCAGTTTTAATGTACTATAGAGTTTACTATCAATTAAAAGTTGTGTTTATGTTACACTGAAGCAGATACAAAAACAGAATTTTTTACTAGTTAAATTAATAGTACTAACTTCAATAAGAGATACTGACACAAGCCATAACTTGCAAAACTATTTGCTATTGATAACTAAAACTTCTAAAACTATTTCCAAAACTTGAATAAACCATTCCCTTCCAATTTTTTTGGATTACTTATTTATTTACAAAAAATTATATATATTTTCTTAACATTAGTATTATTTACAGTAATTGTATGTATTTAAGACACATTGTGGTGGCTATCTATACAAGTGCCAAATCAGTTAAACAGCTTTTTTTTTTACTTTATTACAATACAAAATTATATGAATATAGATATTTGTATTACACAGACTTATTTTTTTTAGTTACATGTACTTTGACATAAATAGTTTATTTATTTTTTACAATTAACATTCATTTTTTTTCATAGTAAGCTAATCAATTATACATATTTATCATTAGAATATTAATAAGAAAACAATATTTGCATGCTTAAACAAGTTTGTGTGTCATAAGAAACATTTCAAATATATGTCTACACAATTTATACTTTTTATCATAATCGTGTCCTTATAGTAAGTTTGCTATCATACAAAAGGCGAATTTCTTTACAAAGCACACCCAAACAGTGCCACTTCACTTAAGTTTGGAAAAGGCATTAATGGATCAATAGTTGGGAACATTTAAAGCCCCAGATACAATCTAGTCACCGTTCTGTTAACTTCTGCTGAAGAAGAGAACTGATGTGATCCAAAGCAAGGGTAGATCCAGAGAGTGGGAGGTTCACTTAAAAAATGTTTAGTTAATCTTAGCAATGAGAGTTAAAAGAAATTAAAATGATTAAATCTGTTATGGGGCACTACTCCTGTTACGTAATATTTCACACTAGCCAGATACTTCGTTCATCAATCATTGTCAATTGATTTAGGTACATTTATTTAAATAACATAAAACATTAATAAACAATTCTTATAGGAGTTTTTTCAAACTTCCTAATCAAATTACTCTCAAAGTTTGAAAGATTTTTTTGTCAAAATTTCCTGATGAGGAACTTCCCTTAGCTCCTCCATCCCCTCCTTCCTCCTCCCCCCTCATGAAATTCCTGTTCCAAAGATTATGGTGGTGTGTATTGCTTCACAACATTATCCTCTTCTTCAATAACTATTAAATCCAACCATCTAATGCCATTTTTTTATTTGATTTAAATTTTTTTTTAAATCTTGGTACATAAATTATTTTTTTACAAGTTAAAGACAAGTTTATCAATCTATTAATAGGGTGCATCTAATTTTATGATTTTTCTGAAAGCCAATGAATGAATGAATGAAATAAACACAATTTGGGTCACCCCAAATATAGGTATTATTTCAAAGGAATACACAATATTGTGAATTAAATATAGATATTATTATATGCAAGATAAACACAATATTTTTTTAGAAAAAAAATGGGGGGGGGATTAGAGGGGGAAGTATTTTGAGAGGCTTGGCGGTTTATTTCCCTCATTTTGTCGCATGTTTATAGAGAGCAGAGTCAATGGTCACTGCTAGAAGAATTAATATAAGTTGAAAGCAAAGTTTGAAGAGGTATGCTATGAGATGATTCTATAAGCGAGCTACTGATATTGTTAAGTGTACAGGGAACTTGAAAGCACTAAATTTTTGTATTTTGTTCTAATCACAATTAAATTAAAAACCACGTTTAGAAGGAGGTACCAGATGTTCAGGAAGTTCCGTGGGCAGGTCATGCCCATTTACCTTTATTTCTATAAGGTGCATAGCAAGAGCAAACTCGTCAGAGTCAAGCATTCCGTCCTTGTCAACATCAGACAGCTTCCAGACCTTCCCCAAGACAGAGTTGGGAAGTTTGGATTTCACCATTTCACTCTTTGCCGCTATAAACAAACATTTAAAATAGAATAGGGTGAGTTAAACAAAATTGTGGCTACAAAAAATATTAACAGATTAGAATGAGAGAAGTTGACGTTGCTTTAGAATACATGATAAAATAAATGTATACCTCCTAAGACCAAATTTTAATATTTAAATAATAAGCTGTATATTACTTGCGCAGAATCCCCCCGCCCCAACAATTATACTGACTAGCCTCAAATAAATATATAATTTCTTAATGAAATACTTATTAAAAGAGCTGTAAAATCAAGTAAAAATGTATGTAGGTCTACACGCTTCAGTGGTATAACGCGCTACTCCTGCAGTAGACTAGAATGCCGCTGACGGGTAGATCGAGTGTACTGAAGGTGGTTTTTCCAAATTGGTTTTCCCCTCATCCTCAACACAAATGCGGGTACACTTCCTCTGACTATAGCCTTCCTAAATCCTAACCCTTAAAACTACTAACGCAATTAGTACACAAGCATATAGCCCGAACCGGTACTAAGACAAGTTACTAAAAAGAAGTAAAAATGTAAAAATGTAGAAATCGTACAGATAACAGGTGGAGCATTATTATCATTGACAAGACAGTAAGCCCAGAAATCCAAAGAATAACTACAGTCACTTTTCCATTTATATCCAGGCCATGAGTGCTTGGCTTCTCATCTCTACAGGCTTAAATCAATATACAAATTTACTCATAGTGTTCTTGTAAAGGAGCGGATTCTACAATGGATAAACAATAATCAAGTGTAGCACTCTAAAGGACGTGATGATTTAACTATGGATCTGATGGTCAAGGATTCAAGATTTGAAAAAAATAAAAACAAGTTTTTTTTCAATATTTGTAGTTGAAATTTGTTTAAGAGCTTTATTATTGGTGGCTTAGTACAAAGATAATAGCCTACAACAAAAACTTCAACCAGACACCATACCATTAATTTAACACTAGAGAGAATGTATGAATGTTATAAAAATTTATTTAAGCAAAAAATATGTGAGCCCATTAATTATCAAATTTATATTTTTAATTTTTTACTATTGTTATATTCCTATTTCCTCTGTTATTTTTTTTTTAGCACCGCGTCTCCTCTAATGTTCATAATTGTTTAAGAGATTAGGATATTCCCAGCTAAAATATTCAATTCAAGGTCAATTATTACCATTTTGAGCTGTTATGTCTTGCATAAATCAATATTAATGTGAGAAAATCTGAAATACAGTAGACTAGCGACTAACCGAGGTAATTGCGACTGAGCCTACCTTGGATAAGAAAAAACTCACGATACGGAGCGTGTAGTTCGACTACCCCCTAAACGACGAGTACTGTACTGTAGTTCTGACCATGAGCCGAAAGTCCTTCATGTGTTTCCATGTTCGCTCAGCATTATGAGTGGCTTAACACCAGGCGTAGTGCTCTGGCTGTTTGTGATTGGTTCTCACTTCACTTCTCATGCATTTAACTACAGGTTTGTATAAAAGTATTGTAAACCATACCTTATACTAGTAATAGTACACAGTATATTTATACATAAGTTGAAGTAAAAAACTATTGTATAAATAATGTGTTAAAATTGGACAATGACAGAATAAGTGCCTCGGTTAACACAGAGCCTCAGATAATTGCGATTCTACTGTAATTGAAGTGTGAGGTGTGATAATAGCTTTATTTATCAGAATAAAAGAGTACATTAAAAACAATACCGTGCAATAAAAAAATTTCCAAACAATTTTAGTGCATACAGTTATATAAATAGCTACAATTTTTTTTTCAAGCATAAAACAGCTAACAAAAAGAATTTGAACTTTGATACGGCTTCAAGAATATAATGTGGAGTTCACTTAAAATTGAAAAACCAAAACTCAAAGAAACTTTGTGTGTTACAGACATTCAGAAATGACATACCTGCACCAGTCAGCTTGCCATCAATTGGTCCCAGCGTGTCAAACATGGCATCATACTTGTAGCGCTCCTTGCTGACAATCCACTCCGGTTCTCCGTGACCTGCATCAATCCCCTCTCCCCTCTTGTAACCAAATGGACTTACAGTGTCCTGCACTCCATCAAATGCTCCACCTAAAAACAACATTATGTTCACTAGTGTTAGTAATTGTTAGTTCCCATGCAGTTAGTGCTGAGAGGATTGAGAAGTGACAGGTTTTCTTTTGCTATATTAAAAGTATGTTCCTAGGTCATAACTAAGGGTGTACGAAACTTCAACTCGGTTTTGAAATAAATGTCAGCTTTGACTTCGACCTGAAAAAAAAATTTGGCTTTCAAAGTTAAAATATTTACAGATAAAATAGTCAATTTATGGTCAATTATGATCATTCTGAGATATTATATACATTACAAATTAATATTCCTATTGAAAAATTTGAAATAATTGAATTACATGTTGTGATAATAACTTAATTTATCAGATAAGAGTGAAATAATACAAACAATTGTGCAATTTAACACTTTCCAAATGACTTTAGTGCATAAAGTAATATAAATAGCCACAATATATTTTTTCGAGCACAAAACAGTTAAATAATATTCTAACTTCGATTTAGTGTGAAGAATATTTCATACATTCGATTTGAAATGAAAACAGACTTAGCACACCCTTTGTGTGTGTGTGTAATATATAAAAATACTAATGAAGTATGGATGAGGAAAGCATGTCATTTAGAGAAAATATAGGCGCATTGAGAATGGAAGACTAGTCTTACCAAACCCAGCTAATATTCAAGCCCTGACCTCTGTCACCCACTAAATGAGCTTGACACACAGGGTTGGAACTAATGTTAGCTCAAAAGTATTAAGAGTACACAAAGTGTTGTGATAATGGTTTAATAAAGATGGGGTTAATCCTATATCTCTCAAAACCAAAACTTAACTTTCTTTCAAATCTATACTCCTCGAATCTTTAAAAATGTACACTGATAGTTACAGTTAAAATATTTAAAATTTAATTTAAAAAGTTGTTTAAGGTTTGATATAACTGGCAATATATTTTGTTTTTCATGTCTATTACGTCATAAACAACAAAGAATACTTTTTATGTAAATTAATTTTAATAATACAATTTTTCATTTTTTTTGTGAGTTCTATTTTTCAACTAAACAAGTAGGCCTTCATAAAATTCCTTTTATCGATTGCTTAAAATTGTTATTTTAGTCAAGTTCTTTATAATTGTATTCAAGATACTTTTTTGAAATATTTACAAATCTCAAATACCGGAATCAAGAATTCAAGCATCCCATTCCTACTTAATAGCAGAATGATATAAATGTAAGATCAAATTACTAAAAATTTAAAGTTACAACTTTAAATAATTTTAATTTTTTTTAATAAATGTTAACAAATTCGTTTTTCATGTTTTATCGATCTTTCTATTTCTTCCAAATAAAACACAATGCACCTCAAAAAGTGTTGAGAGGATTTCATTAAAGTGATATATTAAATACAATCTAGCAAGTTAATCGTTCTTCTCACAAAATTACAAAAAATCCAATAGCAATTATTTAATTGTCAAAAATACAGTAATTACAAGGCCAGTAATTGACTTACACTCAAGTGATAAGAATTTACCAGAAAAAAGATAGCCAAGTCATTCCATTTAAACCATTCAAAATAAAACATCAAATGGGAAAATACAGTTTTTTTAAGTGTGTTAAAATAAGTTTCAGGAAATTTTTTAATTTAGAAATTTGTGCGATTGACAGAACTTTTATATTAAAGTGATTGCTAAATTCTTAGCATATCCTATTCTTCTCAACAGTTGGTAGCACAGAGTTTAAATCATCTCAGTCACTTTGAGGTCACTGTCCATCAATTGTGACCCTACCTTTAACCCTGGGCTCAGAAGTAGCGCTAATGTCTTCGTGAGGAATCATGGCCATGAGGTGAGCGATGTCTTCGGCCAACATCTTGTCAACGATCTCCAGTAGTCTCGGCTTCAAAGGGTGGAACTTAGTGAAGTCATGGTGGACCAGAAGCTCCTATGAAATAAACAATAGTGAATTTACAGCAGAGATAGCTAGAGGTGTGATTTCTTAGTGTTGTATCTAGTATACAGTGCTGGATTTACGTTTTTAGGGGGCCACAGAGCAGCATAGCATAGAGGCCTGCATAAACCCATGTAAATTACATTATAGTGTATCTGAGGAAGGGTAAAAGCTAAGCTTCTGAGACAAACTTTCCTTGTAGTAAAAATTTAAATAATGTCTTTAAAGTACATTTCATGAAGAAGTATATCCCTTTTCATGCTGAGTAAGGGAAGGTTTGTCAAATGATCTTGATTCATGGATGTATGGAGCAGAGTATTTTTTTTTTTTTACACTTTGAAAAGAACCGCCGCAGCATGCTGAAAGGGGAGCCAATGCATTGTAAATTAAAGCAAGAGCTTGAATGATTTACCAGGAAAGTCCCTGTTGATCATTTACAAGTGTCAGCAGAATTTTTAATTTAATTTAAGCTGCACAGTCATCCATTTGTTTTTACTAAATTATTTCATTCAGGAAGAACATTATTGTAGGTACAAAACAAAAAGTATATACAATAGAAAATTATAGTTAGTATTTTATTTCTCTCTTTGGGGGCCTTGGGGCAATGTCCCCACACTACTCCAATCGAATCCGGCACTGTACATACAGTTGATATCGAGATGTCAGCCAATTTCTTATTCAACCTGAACTACTTGTTATTCTTGTTCTTGGAGTTTTGTTGACTTCCAAAACTGGCTTTGGAACAAGTTGAAAATAATAAAATATATAATATCCCAAAATTATGATAAAACTGGACTATTGTAGTTCCTGTAAGTTAAACATTTCCAAAAATTAGCTTCCAATTATGAGTAGCCATTGTAATTTTAAAGTGTGAGTGGTTATAGTGTACAAAAATTTAGTCCTCTAGTCAACACAAAACATGTGATCTCAAATATAAAAGATAATATGAAATCTGATAAACTTTGATATTTTATGGGTTGTATATTAATGAAAAAGATCACACTTAGGAGATTTTGAAACTCCTACTTTTCAAATATTTAAAATTTATAACCAAGGAAAACCAACTAGGCCTAGTAAGTATAAAAGTAAAAAGTATTTAGTATAATATAGTTTAAAAATGACACCTGTACACTAGAAACAAGCCCTACACTTTGAACTTTTCCTTAGCAAAATCAACATAAGAATTTTTAATAACAAAACCCGAGGATGCAAAAATGAGAAGGATGGTTAAAAAAGTACCAAATATATAAAGAATGGGTATTACAAATTTATGTGGTACTAGCAGAAGTACCTGGTGTTTCACATGGTAGCCGCACAATGAATGGCTATTGTTTTTATTTGCTTCAAAGAGACAGAAAAAAAAGACTCCTTTTAGTTTTCTGTCAACCCAGTTTTAAGTGAATTTTTAAAAATTCTTATCAAAAATTTAAAATTCCAGACCTCTGCATGCTCTAGTTATCTTGCACTGCTCATGTGACAAACAGAACAAATAATCTCATTTTATTTATCCTATAGTGCCAAGAGAAATTACAAAAAAATGTGTTAAAAGTGCCAAGCTATTTTGCTGAAAAATACAGCATTTTGTTTAAATTTTAATAACTTATTAGTCTTTGAACTTCTTGCACTCATATTTTTACATAAACTAGCTAACATGCTTGCCAATCCGATGATATAAGTATACATTTAATTTTTAAATATAATAAAAAAATCAAGAGAGGATTGAGCATACCAAGTTTCATCAAAATCTGAGACCATGGGTGTCATGGTCTGGTTGAACTGACATGGAATGACCCACTCATATTTTTACATAAACTAGCTAACAAGCTTGCCAATCCGATGATATAAGTATACATTTGATTTTTAAATATAATAAAAAATCACTAGCCAAGATATTAAAAAAATAATTTTTTACTGTTTTATTTAACATTAATTTTCAAGCTTTGAAAATTTAAATAGATTGAAATAGAATAAATCACCGAAAAGAACATTAAAAACTGAGTAAATAACAGGATTTACAAAAAAAAAACTCACTTTAAATTTTACGCTAAAATTGGGTTATGCATAGCAGCTGTTTCAGTGACCATTAACTTTGGCAGGGTTATAGTAAAATAAAGTCTAAAATAAATAATTGGCTTGGAATCAGAAGGGGAGGGGGAGGGGACTTTAAACCTGGTACTTTTGCATCAATATGAAGAGGTTGGGGTGGATTATCCTGATCCTCAAAATTTATTTCATCCCTTTAGGAATCACTAGTATTCACACTTGTGTTATCAATGTCAGCTGCAACTCCTACTTGTTCCGATCTCTCACTAGAATATATTTCAAGTTCAGTTTCATTATTTACAAATTCAGAATCATTGCTTTCATAATAACTAACAAATTGATCACTCTCAATTGAGCTATCAATAAATATTGCAAGTATTTGTGTGTCTTGAATCACAGCTTTACTCTTAGTAATAATGTTTGCAAACAAGACCAAAGATAAAAGTCATAAAGTAAAAAGTTTTAAAATAATTTTAATGTTCGATATATCGAAACTCTCCATAAGTGCAAAGACAAATAAAAGTAGCTTGAACATACGAGAATGCAGTCTAAATAAAATCTACCCTATCTTTTGACCTAATGCTGAACTAAAGAGCTTGAAAACATGGGATCGCTATGAGCAATGCAGGCAATTTTATCTGATATTTTGTGCATCGCTCTGAGCGAAGTTGGCACTCAAAGGGTTAAAATAGTAGATATTCCCACTGGTAGCACTAATATTTAAATATTTTGAAATGCAAATTTGTAAATCACCAATAATGTATTCAATTTCTTTAAATTAAATATATATTTTTATCCTACAATTTATTAATTTTGATCCTCATAAAGCAAGAAATTAGACATCAAACTTGATTTTTTTTTAAATGATACCTCCTAAAACTGTGGGGGTCTACTAACCTGCATCTTCTTGAGGTCAGGGAAGTCTCCTGGGGAAATCTGGTGCTCCCGCTGGATCTGATCATAAATCTGCCCAAGGTTTTTAATAAGATCTTTTTTCTTTCCATCTTTTCCGAACACTGAGGGCATGTCCTTTCTCAGGGCACTGATGATATACGCATGGACCTGCAAGAAGTAATTACAACTGAGCCAACACCTATGGACATACCTTGAGAGATATTATGCATGCAACATACTACCGTATTTCACCGCATAATCGTCGCACCTTGGTTTTTCAGTCCAAAAATTGATTTATAACATTTTATCACATAATTGGTTCATGATATTGTTATGTTTCTAAGACAATTTAAAAGTTAAACATAAGGAAGCAACTTTCTCCTTACCTTCCCCTCATTACCACAGATCAATAAAGATCTATAACCATTGATCTTCTTGCTCCCCGATAGCCTAGCAATCTCAGTGAGTGCGTATTGTTAGTAGGTATATTTACGAAAGCCACATTGCATGGTTTGTGCCAAGGGGAGTGGGCAGACAGGCGAAGCTACCAAATGCTAAGTCACGTGGTATGATAAGACACATTCTCGCGCAAGCTAAACTAGTAATAGTCTGGTAACGATAAATTAATATGCAAAAACAAAAAAAAAATCCTGATTATTTTTGGGATTATTATTTAAAGCTTCACATAATGGCCGCACCTCACGTTTTTCCACAAAAATGAGGCATAAAATATGCGACGACTATGTGGTGAAATACGATAGTTAAAAATCTGGGGGCAGTGTCCACTAAAGTTAAGGTGTGAGAGAGAGAGAGAGAGTTATCTAGAGGTAAGGTGTGAGAGAGAGAGAGAGAGAGTTATCTAGAGGTAAGGTGTGAGAGAGAGAGAGAGTTATCTAGAGGTAAGGTGTGTGTGTGAGAGAGAGAGTTATCTAGAGGTAAGGTGTGTGTGAGAGAGAGAGTTATCTAAAGGTAAGGTGTGTGTGAGAGAGAGAGTTATCTAGAGGTAAGGTGTGAGAGAGAGAGAGAAAGAGAGTTATCTAGAGGTAAGGTGTGTGTGTGAGAAAGAGAGAGAGTTATCTAGAGGTAAGGTGTGTGTGTGAGAAAGAGAGAGAGTTATCTAGAGGTAAGGTGTGTGTGAGAGAGAGAGAGCGAGTTATCTAGAGGTAAGGTGTGTGAGAGAGAGAGAGAGAGTTATCTAGAGATAAGGTGTGTGTTAGAGAGAGAGAGTTATCTAGAGATAAGGTGTGTGTTAGAGAGAGAGAGTTATCTAGAGGTAAGGTGTGTGTGAGAGAGAGTTATCTAGAGGTAAGGTGTGTGAGAGAGA
>CABFWB010000093.1:339883-366470 GCA_902151455.1 Timema bartmani
GTATCCCTACGCCGAACCATATGATCTGCAAAAACATGTGTTTAGCAGTTGTCACTTTTGACAGTCAAAATTTAGGTATGTACCTAAATGTTGACTGTCAGAAGTCAGCTGTGAGCTGTCAGTCAGCACCAAAGAAGTCATGGGGCTACTGTAGGTAAGCTATATTATAGCTGCCCTTAGCAGACATGGGGCCCTGGGAAAACCTAGTTTGTGGGGCCCCAGTTATCTGCCTCAACCCCCGCCCTCCCCCCCACACACATACACAAAAATTAAAGTAATTTTTGTTTATTGTTATTACAGTAGCTTGCACATATGTACTAATTTTCAAAACTTGTCACCCTCACGAGACATTACTACAAACATTAAATACTACACTCAACTAAATTGCATCATAACCACACTCAAAGTAAAACTTTGAGCGTAACATAGTAAACAGGTCAACCACATGTGAAATTGTAACCCTAACACAAACGTGTGTTAATGTATACTATAAGTAAACTACAACGGACAACCGTAGAACCGGAACAATAAACGTTTTAGGTTAAGTAAAACAGAGAGCACAGCTCGCAAGTAAAAATTTCCCTCACCAACATCCTCCCCCCTTCCTCTCTGGTACAGTAGTCCCATGGCTTCTTTGGTGCTGACTGACAGCTCACAGCTGACAGCTGACGGCTTTGAAATGCTACCAGACCAAATTATGTATCCCTACGCCGAACCATATGATCTGCAAAAAACATGTGTTTAGCATCTGTCAGTCAGCACCAAAGAAGCCATTGGGCTAATGTACCTAAGCAAGTGGAAGACCCCCCTCTCTCTCCAAATCACGTGCCTTGTGTGGCCGCATCGTTTGTACACCCTTAACAACAGCCCTATATAGCAGTATATAGCTTGCGGTTTGATAAAGTTTGATACGATAATCCTCGAATTAATTGCTTTTATTAAATAATGTGTTTGATAAAATTCAAGATACCGTATTGCTGTTGAAATAAAATGTCGTTTTCTGAACTTGCGGCTTGTCCAAGTTTTGGAATTTTTTGGCTTATTCTTCGTGTATCAACTTCCATTAAAAAAGTAAGAAAAAAATTAGATGAAAATCGTTAGGATATTACTCCTCCAGGAATCATTGCCTAAAGGAGTCACTTCACGTTTTAAATGTATAGATTATTTGATGGGAAATACTTGTAAAGTTTGACGAGCTAAACTCAAAAGGTCAGGCCAACACATCTGTTAGAATGTTTAGCTCTCCCATTACATAAGGCTGCAGATGTGAATTTGATGCACATTAAACTAACATCTTTGTGAAGGTCTCCTGATGACGTCATGCTTTCCGGAGCATGTTTCAATTGTTTGGATTGAGAGTAGACGTCAATACACATTCAATATAGAAACATCCAGATCATCGTATTATTAATATTTACTTTAAGACGTCGATACACACTCAGTGTAGAAACATCCAGACCATCGTATTATTTGTATTTATTTTTATACCTCAATACACACTCAGTATTTTAAGAGTAATTTTAAAATGTAAAATGTAAAAATTATTAAATTAATAATCTTAATAATATCTCGGGATATCCTCGCCAGCACACACAATCGGAGAGGACTGACTTGTATTGGTAAGTTAGCTTACTTCGCCCTTCTCCTGAACCAAAATATGTGTTAAGACAACCGAGCACTCACCTATGAGTCGAACCCGGCCTTTGGGACATTTCTAAATGTCATTTTGTCAAAATTCCTGATTTTTTGTTTTGTTATAGCAGTCATATATTGGGACAGCGATATGGCAATGTTAGTTGGGTAGTACCCGTGCTAGGGATTAGGAAGATTGAATTTAAAGGAAGTGTACCCGCATTTTCGTAGAGTGAGAGTGGGGGGAAAACATTTAGAGAAAACCACCCTCAGTACACCCGGCCGAGATTCGAACCTCGATCTTCCCGCCATCGGCAGTCTAGTCTATTGCGATAGTAGCGCCATAGAGCATGCGGCCACCGAAGCGGGTTATTTATTCGTTAAATCTTCCAAAAAGTTATGTTCATGGTGGTCTGAGTATAGTTACCTATGTGGTGAGTGCCCATTATTTGAAACTCACGAGTAAACAGATCCCCTCTCAACGCCACCACCTAACAAAACGATTAAATCAACACTTCAATATTTGATACTATCTGTTCTAAAACAATCAGGCCAAGTTTTCATTTTGAGTGGTTATTCAATTGATCTTAACTAACAAATATAAAGATTACTAGGTCTTCTTTCATGTAGGCCTATTCATACGTCAATTCATGTGATTTTCAATATTCACTTTTGATAAGTATTATAAATATCTATAAAATATCACTAATAACATAGTAAAATTATGTCAATGCTGACAGCAAAAATTAGAAATAAAGGTAATTTTCTAAAATAGCTTTTTTTTTTATAAAGATTGGACCCCTAGTTCTTCTCAGATTTGACAAAAGAAACTTGAACTTAAAGTAAATTAATCAGAGTCACACCCAGACATTTATTTAGAAGGGGTGTTTTACCTGCTTCAGTCCGAGCTAAAAAGGCCCTCAACAAGATATGGCAAATATATGTTTTTAACATTAGCCCCGCCACAACCCTTTAAGCAATTTAAAGTTTTGATTAAAGATATTTGAAGTTTTAGGTGCTATGAACTCTAAAATATTCGACTAATCTACTACCTTAGGCAATGAGGGAGATTAAAACAAAAATAATATACTAATAATACTTTTGGGAAGGGGATATGAAGCCCCAAACAGACCTCCCTTCACCCATTCTCTTCAGTACGCTTGTGGAATGAATAATAGGCTACAAAAGATAATATATAGCAACAGTCATAACCACTCATTTTAATATTCGAGAGAGTTGGCATGCATATCCCTTCAATAATTCGAGTAATTGCGAGTAATGAACGGCGTCATTATCTGGCAAACTGCCCGCCACTGACCCCCAAATAAACCTAACGGGTAAATGGCACTTAATTGAAAATATCCTTTCTGGTAGCTCGAACCAACGTCGATATATATATAAATTTAGGGCGCACATTAACACCCTCAGCCGGGGTCACAATCCTCAAGACCGTAGTCAGGGGGAGTTCGGGGTTCAAACCCCCACCGAAATTTTATGAACAAAATATATGGCTTTATTTATGATTCAAACAATATCAAAATTAATGTACAAGTACAAATTAGGGGGCTGTGTTACTATAAAAAGCACTTTAGACATCTTCAAGAG
This sequence comes from Timema bartmani, assembly GCA_902151455.1. Taxonomy (NCBI): domain Eukaryota; kingdom Metazoa; phylum Arthropoda; class Insecta; order Phasmatodea; family Timematidae; genus Timema; species Timema bartmani. The sequence goes on from CABFWB010000093.1 coordinate 343,121, forward strand.
CCGTTTAATATTTAGAATTTGTCCTAGCCTCCCTCCGGCAGTTAGGGGGATAATGTTGCCATAAAAAACACTTCAGATAGCTTCTAGAGGTATTTAGTATTTAGAACAACACTTTAAAGAGCATCTAGACGTGTTTAAATATATATAGATTTTTCCTAGCCTCCGGCAGTTAGGGGTCATGTTACGATAAACACTTTAAAGAGCTTCTAGAGTTGTTTAAATATATAGCATTTTCATAGCCTCTGGCAGTTAGGGGGTCATGTTACCATAAAAACACTTTAAAGAGCGTCTTGAGTTATTTAAATATATAGATTTATCCTAGCCTCCGGCAGTTAGGGGGTCATGTTACCATAAAAAGCACTTCAGAGAGCTTCTAGAGCTGTTTAATAACTAAAATTTGTCCTAGCCTCCAGCAGTTAAGGGGTTATGCTACCATTAAAAGCACTTCAGAGAGCTTCTAGAGCTGTTTAATAATTATAATTTGTCCTAGCCTTCAGGAGTTAGGGGGTTGTGTTGCCATAAAAACACTTCAGATAGCTTCTAGAACTCTTTTTTTATTTAGAATATTTTCTAGCCTCCGTCAATTGGGGGATGGGCCCACCAAATCGCCCCCCCCCCCACTCCCCCACCCCCCCACACCCGCGAAATTATTGGCTGGCTACGGCCTCGAAAAACCTTCCCCTTCCCAGCCCAAATATTCCTTAAGGTGTGAGGGTAGGGAACGCGAATTAAGGCTAGTGTTTTTTCAGTTTTTATAGCAAAACTTTTTTTGGCCTAAATAAATCAAATATTGCTACAGCAGAAACATATAAAGTTTAATTTTCTTCACATGGTGATATCAACAGTAACATGGCAGATATTTAACAACTGTTGTTGAATATCTGTCATGAGCATAATGGCATTAGATGATAAACTTTATAAATGAAGAGAGAAAGTTGTCATTAAATTCCAGGACACCCTTGATAGATATTCAACAACTGTTGATATCACCTTGTGAAGAATAAACTCTGTTACTACTGAATCATTATTTGATTTCTTTAAACAAAAAAAAAGTGTTTTTATATAAAAACTGCAAATGACATTACCCTTAACTCAAGTTCCCTACACTCCTTCCCTAATTTCTTCGACTGAGAGCCATCGGTTCGAATGCCGGTGGTGTCGAAGATATCACCTTTAAATGTGGGAAAGGGAGGGACGAGATATATATTTAAGTTTTTTTTACTATATTGCGGTCCAAGGTGATAAGTTACTTTGTTTTAGTGCTAAGTTCCAACACAAAGTTTAAAAACTACCAATTAATTTAGGGGGTAAGTTAGGACTCGATTTCAAATTCAGCTCGTGTTCATTGGGGGGAGAGGGCTGCCGAACGATGGTACACTTCTTCTTATTTACTGTACTCATCACTTATTTTTATTATTACATCACCAATGGCCTTTGTTTAGACGTATAAAGTACCAATAATAATACAACTATAACCAAACGCGTCTCAGTGGTGATCTGCCGAAAGCTTAGGTTACCTCCTAGTTCGATCCTTGGCGATACTGATTGTAGAGGTTCCTCCCATTATTCAAATAGTAAATATTCAGATGCAGGGAATATGTGTGTTGTCATAAATTAGTTTGTAAGTCGTGTACTGGTTCTTGAATTGATTGTGAGATAATTGGCCAACTGTTCCACAACTGTTGGCCAACATTATTACGATACGGTATTATTGACCCCGCGATTGGGCGTCAATTGAAACGTTACGGTTTATTTTGTGGTATAATTATTTTTTATAGCCCGTGATCGAGCGCTAATTATAATGTTATGGTATTATTGAGATACAATTGTCCCGCGATTGGGAGCCAATTGCAACTTTCTTGAATTGATTGTGAGATAATTGGTTATTATAGCCCCGTGATCGAGCGCCAATTATTATATTATTACGGTTGCGCGTTGGGCGCCAATTGAAATGTTGCTGTTTATTTGAGATATAATTGGTATTTATAGCCCCGTGATCGAGCGCCAATTATTATGATATTTTACTTGAATAAACACAACTGTTAATATTGCACACGATTTATTGAAGTGATTTTATCTTCGGTACAACGATATTATGTGCTGTCGTGATATTACACGTTCTCTAGGTTTATGTCGCCGGCACTCTGTACATTTATGTGACTACTCTCTATATTCATACGCACAAGCAGCTTATATATGACATACCCCTTACCCCTTTGACCTCTCGTGACCAGTGTCAAAACCAACAAATTGAAAGCGTCCCTGCGATAGGTGTCTTGAAGGCTAGCTTCCTATTGGGTGTAGGGAACTAACGCCTCTTGCTTGTTTGGTAAATACTACGGAGTTAAATTTTGAAATAAAAAATAAGTTTTAATGGTGCAATCCTTCTACATTATTTCTGAAAAACACGTGATTTTTCATGGATGAAGCATTAAAAGGATAATTTACATACAGTTTATTGAAGAAAAATACCTTCATCCATTACTTTTTAAATATATGAGAGCGGTCCAAATCAGTATCATTACAATTTTATTAAATTATTTGTTATTCTATATGTATTGATAATATCAATCAACAGTGACAGCTACATATAATAATACTTGATGTATGAATATATTAAAATATTTTAGTAACTTTAGTTACTAGCTTCTACTGTTTTTCCTACTAAAATCATATTATATATAATTATATAGGTGTGTTGAGTGGGTTTAGAAAGGGAACGTGAAATCTCTTACCAATAAATATCACAACTGGTAAAACTATCGCATGTTTAATACCAGGAGCATATCACACTCTCACCGACCGTTTGTCTCATTACATTTTACCGTGCAGGGTGATTCATTTGGGTCTGAACACAATTAAACCGTATAAGATAAGAGCTGAAGAACAACTAAACAACCTAATTTATTAGGACCTTTACGAATCTGAACCTTAAACTTTACGCTCTAATAAAGTTAAAAAAAAAGCAACACTAACAATAATCCAGGTGTTTCGTCCGGGGTGTACCACCCTGTACAACACAATTCCCCTCAAGAGCTGTTCCGAAGCACAGTTTCAGTCAACAAAAGTGACAGGCTTTGAGTTTAAATCTAAACGTAAGACGGCCACTTTTTTAATGGCTGATCTTGTACATTTTAAAACGTTGCTCTCGTTCCTAATGACTACAACTTCCTGTCAACTTCGCCGAGAGGAGTTTTTATTTACCTCTTTAGTTGTGTGAAGCATGCGCAGTGACGCAGCCTTAAATCCTGTAGTAAATATACATTCCACTCGTACTTGCACCCTGGTTTAGATTCTTGAATTATTTTTAAACACGGGACTTATCTCCCTGGTTGACTTTTTTGATTATACAAGGCATTTTGATCCCTGTTGGACAATACTCACTTATTTTAACTCGAGGAATTTAAGTCCCTTTCTAAGCATATTTGCAGAACAAACTGTTGTGAAACTATTGCAAAACTGATAATTGCATGTGTGCCGCGAGGATATAAGACAGTAACACCAACCCACTCGGCAATACAGTATAATTGAATCGGCTTGTTTCTACATTATTTTGTATGAATACGGGGGAAAAACTCAAATCATGAATACTACCCGAGCTGGAGCAGAGTTATACGAGCCGGTACTTACGTCATTGTCTGCCTATATCTTTAAACCACCAAAGCGGGTCTTTGTATTAGTTATGTTAATGAAAAATCAATCTCAATGCATAACACAGAGTCTCGATTACCCGAGACCCGATCATACTATGTTCCATATTATTCGAGGAGGTTACAAAATTTAAGTTTCTTGAGAATTGTCTAGGAAATGCTAAGAAGTTTTAGTAAAGGAGTAAGGTTCCTTGTGTAAATCAAAAACTTTTTTGCAGTCCACTGGCGCATAAACAATATAAAATTATTTCAAGGAAAAAGTGACAAATACAGATATATATATTTAATATAATCAACTAATAAAATAAATACGTATTTTACGTTATTTTATAAACGATATTTTGATGTATACGTGAAGAAAAGTATTACGTTTTTATACAAATGTACTATAAAATGGCAAATGACAACTTTAGTATATAAAACAAATCACGCTACCTTCTGTTAGGAAAAATCTAAAAAGAAGGGGGGAGGGGGGGCAGGACAATAAGAGAAAGCATACTTCACAAGAAATCCGAAATTTCGCCCGTCGGAGACAGGCTTAATCCCTAGTGTGAGTATGTAGCCTAGTTCGCACTAGGAAACATTTCCCCAACTGTTGGGCAATTTTTTTTTGTTTCCCAGAGGGAAAAACATGTTTCTCGCGATCCATTTCAAATGGGTTACAACAAACAATGTTGACCAACATTTCCGAAAACAAGCAACTTGGACTAGTAGGTGAGATTGCTGATCTAAATCGTGTGTCTCTTTTCATTATCCTGGAACCAACCATGTGTAAAATAACTTCAAAATATGTAGGAGACATGCGAGTGAAGTTCCTAAAACCACTGCCGTCTTTTGAGCTTCAGTTCTGTCAGAAGATTATTTGTAGAATACAAACAATTTTTAAGCACTTTACGAACCCACCATCGTTTTCTTCTTCTTTGTTTTCTTGAACAGTTCAATAACTACATACAAAGCACAAACCATGTCAGCAGCATCCTCAAAAGACATCTTTCACTAAAGTGAACTCTGTACGGGAAACAAATGTTTCATCATTGTAGTCTGGACGCGAAACAATAATGGTTTAATGTTGTAATGATACTGATTTGTACCGCTCTCATATGTTTAAAAAGTCATGAATGAAGGTATTTTTCTTCAATAAACTGTATGTAATTTATCCTTTTAAGACTTCATCCATGAAGAATCACGCGCTTTTCAGAAATAATGTACCATAGTGCACCATTAAAACTTATTTTTTATTTCAAAATTTAACTCCGTAGTACGTACCAAACAAGCAAGAGACGTTAGTTTCCTATACCCAATAGGAAGCTAGCCTTCAAGACACCTGTCGCAGGGACGCTTTCGATTTGTTGGTATTGACACTGGTCACGAGAGGTCCAAGGGGCAAGGGGTATGTCATTATAAGCTGTTTATGCGTATGAACACACAGAGTGCCGGTGACATAAACCTAGATAACGTGTAATATCACGACAGTACTACTAACTTAAATACAAAGAATACACTGAAAATCTGTAGTTAAAGTAAAATTTTATAATTTTACATAATATCTTTGTACCTAAGATAAAATACATCCACTAAATCGTGTGCAACATTAACAGTTGTATTTATTCAAGTAAAATATCATAATAATTGGCGCTCGATCACGAGGCTATAATAACCAATTATCTCACAATTAATTCAAGAAAGTTATAATTGGCTCCCAATTGCGGGACAATTAAATTTCAATAGTACCGTAACATCATAATTGGCGCTCGATCACGGGCTATAAAAACCAATTATATCACAAAAAAAACCGTAACGTTTCAATTAACGCCTAATCGCGGGGTCAATAATACCGTATCGTAATAATGTTGGCCAACAATCTTTCCAAGTGCGTACTAAGCTTAAGTCTATAAGAATGAGCTGATACGAATATTTTAATATGGATTCAATCAGAATATTGTCGGCACAGTATTGCGGCCTGCGAGTCAACAAGAGAGGAAAACTTGGGTCCTTGAACATAAAAAGGTTTAAGACCCCTGTTCTAGACTGATGATGACGGGGATATTAAGGCTCGAATCCTGGCCGGGTGTGCCGAGAGGTTTTTTTCCTTCTAAAATGCTTTTCCACTCCCCCTCCGTTCAAATGCGGGTACGCTTACTCTTAATTCAACCTTCCTCATTCCTAAAATATTATCGTAGGTAATTAGTAAATGTGAGTACGGTATAGCCCGAACGATTGTAAGAAAGACGCGGTGACAAAAAAAATAAAATAAAACATATGTTGTAAAACTGAAGCGGATGTGTCGGACTGCGCGATCTATGCCGGCAACAGCGAGGGGCGGGGGAGGGAGAGACAGTCACTTTGCCGATTGTCATGACGGTCACAAAGAGACCAATTCACTGCTGTGGGTGGACGCATCAAAAGCTTCCGTAGTCTAATTAGAACAACACGACTCTCTCTCAAGGTCGTTGATTGGTACAACGGGCACTCACTACGAAGAGAAGAGCAGCACCAACCGTTGGGACGGGAAAAGCCCACCACAAATAATTGTAACACATCATCTTAAAACTTATTTACAGGTTGTTTCAGTGAAAGCATCAACAAATTAAACAGGACATAGGGGATGCTCTACTGAACATTTTGAGTTAGGGAACGTGTGGTTTGTGACGCCAGCTAAGTGGGACATGGGCCTAAACATGTCTAACACTGTTACTGATGTGTGGTTTATTTACATTTAGTTGTAACATTACGTACAGGTAGTACTGTACAGTATATAATATCATTGACAAACAGGAGGAAATCTATCATTTCGTACCTCACAACAGTTACTCAAAATGACGGCCACCAACCCCAATGCAAGTATGACATTGGCGTACAAGATTCTGCCGCACCCGTTCAAATATCCCATGCGTGTTTTGGATAATATCACAGGCGACGGCAATCCTGGCAACCAATTCCAAGTCTGTGTCCACTGGGGTCTCATACACAAGTGATTTGAGATATCCCCATACGAGATAGCCTTCAGGCCCATATCCCCCTTAACTGGCTTCGCAGACCACACATTCCCTATTTCAAAAATATTCGGTACAGCATCCCCTATGTCCTGTTTAATTGTTGCACGCTTTCACTGAAACATCCTGTATAATAACCATTATAGGGCTTTGAAAGTGTGTCTGATAGGCCTACATATTGTACATTTTAGACCAGGCTTACAACTTGAAATGCAAAAGGTGTAATGTTCTTTAAAAATTAAGTGTGTCCCAAAAAATATTTCTAAAGAGAAAAAAAAGTACAGAAATAATAGTTTCAGTACAATATATGAACCCCTCCTTAGTGTTACTTTTTTTAATCATCGCGTCTTACTACCCATCCGGGTTGGACACATTAACTAATTACGCTAATGTGTTAGGGATGAGGAAGGTTGAGTTTAGAGGAGGTGCACACAAATTTGCATGGAATCAAGAGTGCAAAACCATTTAGGAGAAGCCCTTCTCAATATACATGACCAGGATTCAAACCCCGATCTATTGGAGGAGTGATGCCTTAGACCAGCGGTGAGCAACCTGCGGCCCACGGGCTGACTGATTTTATATATAGCCCAAAAAAGATTTAGCTAAGAAACAATTGTTTTCATAAAAATAGACTAATAACTTATTACTAAATGAGAAAATATATCAAATTGAATTTTATTTTCCTCAATATTTTTTTAAACCTAATTGGCCCACGATATCAAAAGAGGTTGCTGACCCCTGCTTCAGACCATGTGATCATTGAAGTGGATCACCTCATTGTTAATGTTTTGGTGTGCTACTGGCATCTACCGAATCAACTTGTGGATGCTAAACTGTATAAACTAGGGGTTGGCATCAAGTCGATCTGGCAGTAATTTTCAGTTGATCATGTAGGAAAACTACATCGTCACGAAAAGGCAAGCTCACCTCGCATTATTACACTATGGTACAAGTTATAAGATAGGGCCATAGTGTAATCATCCAAGGTAAGACTGCTACCTTTCAGGGTAAAGTGAGTGTACATTTTATTTATTTTATGTATGCTCTATGAAGGTAGGGACAAAAGTATTGGAGGAAATAGTGAATTTAAGGAATAAATACAAGATGTATAGGGAAAAAAACGGAATTAAAAGTAGAGGGGAGAAATGAAGGGTGATCGTTAGAACCTTGATAAATGTAAAAGTCAATTGGGGGCCCAAAAAGGTTGCCAACTCCAGTAAAACCAATTCTTGGGCGGAAAGCAGGCTTGTGCCCGTGTTTTTTAAGAGTTGGAGATTTTGTTTGGTAGAGTCATGCCGAAGTGTGGGGGAGGAATTTTTGCTAACTCCCCCTTCCTCCTCACACACTAGAAAGTATTAAGGTTTCTCCAGTAGAAAAAAAAAACAGAGTTTAATTTTCTTCACCCGCCGATCTAAATAGATCTTGAATATCTGTTAAGGGTGTCCTGGAATTTAATGAACTTTTTCTCTTCATTTAAAAAGTTTCTCATATAATGCCGTTATGCTCATAACATATTCAACAACTTTTGATATCACCATGTGAAGAAAATTAAGCTCTATGTGTCTACCAGAACAATATTTTATTTGTTTTGGCCAAAGAAATGCTTGGATATAAAAACTGAAAAAAATTCTACCCTTAGCTCGTGTTCTCTAAGCTACCATCTAAATACATATTTGCATTCCTCCTCAATGCCAAAGCTTGCCTGCGAGACTAGCCTTTAAGTTATTTATTGGAGTCTTATAAAATGTATTGCACCTTCAAACCCAGTTAAAATTATATTCTAAGAACACTTTAAATTTTCTCAGGAGGGATCTAATGTTTAAAATGATATACCTTGTTATCTCTTGTAGAAGGATTTTACCACGAGCTACTGCAGGTATAATCCAATTTTCATAGGAAGATCGTTATCTGAAAGCTAGAAAATTTGCAAAAGCTACAGTACTTTCACATATTCAATCAAGTCATGTGATATACAGCTCTCACTTTTGGTAGATAATTTCAATACCTATAAAATAACAATAATATATATATATATATATAGGACCACGACGCCTACTTCTACTCAAACAAATTTCTACATAGGCTCCGACTATTTTAGCATTGAACTTTCATTTTATAGATGCATATTCTATCAGCACATGTCTTACAAACTAACTTAAGCTTGGGTATCACTCATAACAATACACACCCTTCACTAACACTGGTTTACTAATTGGAGGACAAACCAGTATACCAATAGTAAATATGTTTATTGTTGCTACCTGGAATCGAAACAGGGATCCCTATACTTGTTTCCAACCTCTCTAACCACTTGGTCCCAAGGACAGGGTAGTTTAAATATGTGAAGTAAACATCTATATTATATTTTTATTGAGTACAAGTACTTGCTATGAATGATTTAAATGGTATATTCTGAGGAAGGTGAATTTCAGGGAACACACAAGCAACCGCGTTGAAAGAGAAAGTGAAAAACTACTTTGGACTGTAGGTATTAGAGTTAAAAACGATGACCTAGCTCAAGTGAATCTAAAGAAAGATCATGTAGCCACTGGTACAGATGAGAACATTTCTTTAACAAATATACTTTTGGGGTAAAGTGCTTGCCTCAGGACCCAATGTTTGTGGATTAAAGCCCAGAAAAGCTTGACAGATTTTTCTTGGGCGATAAAAATCCATAGCAGAGCTTCCTTGGGAAGGGAAGTAAAGCTGATTGTGGGGTGTAAAAGAACCCTGGAAGGTATGTGAAAATACCTTTCCCAGCAAAATTGGTAGACCCTTTCATGCTTGCTCATAGAAATTCAATGTGGAAGGCAACAGGGAACCACCAAACTTCCTGAACTCCCCTGGTACATGGGATTTCTACCAGATGGTTCAGACAGCACTATACAGCTGAAGGAATGAGTGCATGGCATGGATGGATATAAATCAAGTCAAAACAACCTTCGGGTTGTTGATTTAAGGGCTGATCTTATGACTGCCAGATAGAGTTTATCAACTAGAAAAAATGTATCTATCCATCATAAAGTACCCAATAACTAATATCTGGAAGTTAAAATATGCATGTTTATAAATTTATAATTAAAATTCTTTTGAAATATTTTATTAATGGATAGGATTGGATTCAAAAACTTTGCAACGTAGAATATTCATCACAAATTTTATTTAAAACACCATAGGCCTAGAGTAAATGATTTGATTTGAAATGGTTTTTAATGTAAAATATTCAATCTTATTTTTTTATAAGCAGAAGTTTTGATTGGAAAAAAAAAGTAAAAGATTTAATTCAGATACAACCCAAAAATTTTGTAGGCATTAGAGTCAATTTATTAAAATTCAAAATTTTTCTAAGCATGAGATTTCATATTCAATTCGAGTCATTTGGCCAAGATTTCAATTCAATTTGATATTGAAAATTTTAGATTCACACAGGCTTATAAAAATTATCTATTAATTAATTATATTTTCTCACTTCAATGAGAAAAACAATAGATATAATATTATACTAAAAAAAGGTGTATCTGGTTTCATTTTACTTTTTAGTGGGGCTATGAACAAATTTCCTGCATGTCGTCTAGAAGGTTCTAGGCCATCATTATGTGTTTGCACAATTGCAACCAATGTTCGAACCTTAAACACTGTATATTATACAGATAATCAATGTGAAATTAAATTGAAGAGAATTATAATTAATATATTTGTAGTGTACACTATATGCCCCACATGTGTTATGCCTCGCCATTATTATTATTAAAATCGTTATTATTAAAATATGTGTATTTTGAAATAATACCAAAATCACAATGCATATAAACTATATTTGATATAATCATGTTTTTTGTTCCAAAACACATTAAAAAAAAAAGTCACCTAAATATAACATATTTTAAGTTAATGTACAGCTTTTAAATTAGCTTATTAGTTAATTTAAATAAAAATATGGGGTAAGTTCAACTACCATATATGTTTTCATAAATATTTATAAATAGAAAACACCTCAAATTCATTAACTTTATTATTTGAAAAGTAATGATTTCAAAATGACAAGATAAAAAATAAATAAAAAAAGTCATGAAATTAGTTGAAATTGTAACTTCTAGACTTGTAGAATCGTACCCTACCGACTGAGCTGTAATGGCTAGTGATGATATGTCATGATTATTCAACATTTATGTGTGTTGAATGAGAGGATACAACACTTTACACACAGTATGCTTCGAAAAACAGTAACCAAGTTTAAACTACCTTTCTATTCTATTTACATTGGTACCAACCTTGCTTGGCTCTGCATGAAAATATATTTATACTACCGATAGCTATCTGGGAGATAGAGTCAGTTCATAATATGCTTAAAATATTAAAGTGGCCAATAACTTTTATCTGGTCGATAACTTTAACCTCTTGATAGCAATATTTTTTCTGGTAGTCATAAAATCGGCCCTAAGAAGAAACTTTATAAATGAAACTAAACATAAAATATATTGAAATATAAATCAAAATAGCATATTTATACATCCTAACAAAGAATTTGGCTTCAGTAAAATTTACAAAAATAAAAAATAAACTATTCAAGATTATCATTAGCTACTAATCAGTCGATTAAAAATTGCCAAATGGAACATTGCATTTTGGACAGGAGTCAACTTCAGTGCAAAAATGCTATTTTCAAAAATCAAGATACAATTTTAAATGCTAAGAAAGTACAAATATTTCACACTTGGTTAGGTTTGAACACTGTTATACATTTGTTGACGATTTAAAATCCATTATAATTAAGCCCAAATTTGAATATCTAGTAATCAAAAGAAAATTGTGACTTAAGGTTTGTTAAACTAAAAGTAATAGACAAGACTATTAATTGGCCCACTTGGTTTTTATTTGATTTTGTTTTTGATAGAATTTAATTTGAACAAATCAATTGTACAAAGGAAACTGATTGTTATGAGTGCAAATTAAAAATATAAAAACACAAAAGAATAAAAAAATATATCAGAAGTCTAACTTGGCCATTTATTTAATGTAAAGCAAGTGATAGTGAAGGAGGTTATGTTAGGTCTAGATAGGAATATTTCTGAAAATTAAAACAATGTGTAACTGTGAAGTTAGAAGTGTGAAAAAATGTAGGAAGAAAGAAGTATGTTTGTTTCTATCTAGGCCTAACCTAACTATCCTTTTAGGCTGACTTCCTTCATTATCACTTTACATTACTGTACAGTGTTTATACACTGTCTTATTATTTATACATTTCCAAGTCATTAGGCACTAATTCATTTTATTGCCAATTTATTTGTTATTTCATACAAGTGCACAAGTCACAAACTTAAAGTAAAGAACAAAATCTTTAAAATTTGAAAATTTATTAATATGAAACTATCTATTCTTGTTTATAGTTGGTCTAATTATTTTTCATATTGGCGTACTGGTAATAATGCCTAATCAAAAAAGACTTTTAAAATGTAATTTAGAGTCATTATTAAGTTAAATAGGCCCTAATAATAATAATAATAATAATAATAATAATAATAATAATAATAATAGATTTCACAATTCAAACAATGACACACATTTTGTTTTAATTGTATATAAAAGTACACAATGAACATTCTGTTTCTCACTATACTTCTAATTGTATTTTAAAATTGATGTGAAGAGAAACAAATTCCTTATTATAAACAAATTGCATAAATTTGAACATATTCAATTAAAAAGACATTTAAACTCTCCAATACTTTAGAATAAACAATATTAGTTTAAATATGCTTTTGTGTTTTATGATGACGACATGTAATTTTGAACAGGGCTGTGGAGTCTGAAGCAATTTTGGGTGGAATTGGAAGTTGGTAAAAATGTACAGACTCCAGCTTTGGCTTCAAAATAAAAACTTATAATATTATAACAATATTTAACAAATATATCATTTTAATTCTATACTTTTATTATTCTTCAGGACTAATATTTGTAATTTGAATCGACAAATTTATTCAAATACAATTTACAATGTCAAAGAAGCTTCCCATGAAGTGTTCTGTATTAGATAATTTTACTGGAGTAAATTTGTTATTACTAATTAATATACTTGTGCCCTTTCTGAAGGAGTCTGAGTCGGACAGAAGAACAATAGAGGAGTTGAAGGTTTGGAGTACTGACTTCACAGTCCTACTTTTAAGCAAACACCAAAAATTGACCGTCAAATACAGGGCTTAAAACAAATTGATCCCCACCACCCCACCAATAATAACAACATCATCCGTGCAAAGATCTAAGCAAAACAAAATTAGGTAGAAAAATTATAAAAAAAAACTCCTAAAATAAATTATATATGAAATTGATATTACTATGAAAATGAAATATCTTAGATAAATTATCAGATACACACATAGTATTTTTTAACAAATATAACTGACTTTACAAAAAATAATTTAACTGAAACTCTAGGTCAATGCTATTCAATTAGCAGTCCACAAAGCCACATCCAGCCCACCAAGCTCCACAGATTGGCTCGCGGATTAAAAGTCCAGCCATCACTGGATAAGAGTCATAAACATATTTTTGTGGTTGATATTGAACAATGCGGGTGGCCGAGGATTACTCAAACCGCTTCTCCCCTGTACACAGCAGACATCTCACCAGTTGATATTTGCCTGTATTATTGTTTGTGCTTTCTTTATAATAATAGCAGAGTGCTTTGCTTGTAAGTATTATAACTTACATTATAAGTTTGTTCGTTCTCTCTCTAGAATGACACTTTCTACTTTGAGAAGTAAGAAAAATGAGCTTTATGAAGAAGATCGTTGTTTTAATGATGAGAAACTAATAAGTATGTATTCATATTGCCAAACACTCCTAACTATAAACTGATGTGTCTTTTGTGTAATGAGTGTAGTTTGCAATCTAGGAGTACAACTTTCAAAAAGGATTATGAAAGTAAACATTAATCTTTTGAAAAATTGTATCTGAGCGATTCAGTGTTGCATATCTTAAAAGACAATTTTTGTTGAAAAGGAAGTAGTATTCTTGTGTGGACCTTGTTGCAACAAGAGAAAGATTCTCATGTGAACCTTGTCGCAACACTGCAGCATCCTTGTGAGTTGCTATTAAATAAAAATAAAAAGCCCTTTACCAATTCAGAAATGCTAAAAGACTGTATGATAGCAGTATTAAATGAAGTTATGATTTAATAAAAAAATAAATCAAGTGTGATTTCTTTTGTTGAACAAGTCCCAATGTCAGACACAATCATAGCGTGTATAATCAAAATTCTAAGATCAGAAACATTTAATAATCCGCACAAACATGAAACATGCATAAATAATAAGGATGGTACAGTTTTGGATTGACATTTGATTCCGACATGTTTCTATACATAAAAAAAAGCTTGCTTTGTTCTTATTAATTATATTTGGGGTCTACATATGTTTGTGAATAATCTTTTTTTCATATGAATGCTATTAAATGCAGCACCCAGACCTCAATGGGAAATAAGTTGCTAGAAGACTGTCTCTGAAATGCTCTGACAACGTATGAACCAAATTTTCTCAAGTTGGTAAGGTAACAGAAGTGTCACTTTTCCCATCAACAATTAATGTTTGAGCTATGCTGCTTCACTTTTAAATTATTTTGACATATTTTTCTTTTTCATATTTGCTAACATTAGTTTAACTTTTATATTTAATTTCACTGAAATAGATCAATAAAATGTATAACCAAACATACTGTTTTCCACTTTTTCCCCCCTTTTAAACTACAAAAGTATACTCTATAATCAAGTTCAAAACTATGACCAGACTAATTAAATATATATCACAACAAATATTATGATTTTTTGGAGTGCCCCGTTTGGAAAAATAAATGAATAGCCCTGTTATAGGTTGATAAAAAAATGTAACAATTAATTTTGTCATATTCAACTAAGCAATTTTTTTAACACAAAAATATAAATATGCAGAACAAATACAGTTGATACTATACAAAGACTTGCAGAGCTAACACAAATTAACAAATTAATAATAGTGAAAGACAATTCTTTTGTCCATTTTTGTTTACTTAAAACTTAAAAATTCTTCAAAATATCTAACAATGAATATTCATAAGCTGTGCATACCTAATATTATTAAAATAGCTTCTTTCTTTCAAGATATACATGGTTGTAACAGGCAGAGACGAATGACTAGAGTAGTGTTTCTTAACATTTTCAACTGGGTGGCACCCTTCAAGACATCCTTTATAATGATTGATAAGAAACATCACTATGCTCAGGTGTTAGAAAATAAGGAAACAGAGGACATACTTAAAAATAAAAATACTCTTTTATGGGATTAAATTCACTGAAAAAACAGTAAAATCGATATTAATGAATCTAAGAATATTTTTGGCAAAGTACTTGTGGAATTGATTAAAATTTTCTCCTAATTTTAGCTGCATCTCCAGTAATTCTGGGATCATAAGAATTAAGCTGAAAATGTATAAAATCCTAAAAAAACACAAACTTAAAACAAATCATCTTAAGTGGACGCTATTACAATTTCTATAATTTGAGATGATGGCGATGAGATCACTAGAAATGTTTATCTTCATCATTATTACTTTAATGAACTTATAAAACAAGAGGTTAAATAACATAAATCATAACAAATAACTTAACTTAGGCCAACAAATTTAATACTACAGACCATCACAAGTCAAGAGCTAATAAAAACTTAAGTAAACCATATAAAAAATATTAATAAAGCCAGTGACACATCCAAAAATTTAGTTTGGGAAGGGGGATTTTTTACAAGTGGGAATTTTAGGGACAATATCCAAGCATATAACAATATACCTTTTAAATATCAAGTTGTTGTAAAGGGCTGTCGTTAAATTAGTCAAGGGCGGTTTTTTTTGGAGGGGTTGCGTTTTCTCGTTTTCTTAAAAAGGGGGAACGGCCAAAATCAATCTGCAATTTAATTATTCTAAACCTTCATATCACTCACTTTATTAGGTACCAATCCTTATGTCTAAAGATAACTAAGCAATTAAAATAATCTAATTTACCAAATCATAAAAAATTTCTATATATAGTATCTCAGTTCTATTTCATGTATTTTTAATTTATATCGTGTTATGGTATACCCTCCTTCCCTCTTTGGGTGCACATCTGTTGAATTTAATGATACACAATCTTAATCCTAAAATGTTGAACACATGTTACAGTAGTAATCTTATTTTTTCTTTGCTCCATAGGTTTTGTTTCTGGCTTGTGGAACAATTTTAATTTCTTCTTCTTCATCATTACTATTGTTATCTGTGACATCTTCACTAGTGTCAGATTCATTCGCTATTAGTTGTTCTTTCTCCATGATCTCTTTGAATCTTCGGTAAGTTATTTTCTTTGGTACTATTTCTGGATACAATCAAACATAAATTAATTTTAATGTCATTCACTGACAATCAAAACCTTTAAATTCTTTCAAATTTTTTTTCTTAAACACCAAACAAAATAGTTTTGAAATTAAAATGTGTTTTATTTAAAAATATTTCATTTTCAAACTATTTTAAACTTGAACATGACATCTTAGCAGACAAGTTTAAATCATTTCAAAATATTTTCACCAACAAAGGATCAAAGATTTATTGATACCATTAAACAGGGCACATTTATGTATTCTAACAACTATTTTAGGTTGAAGGACTATCAGTAACAGTTCAATTTTTTTTTCTGCACATACTACTCATACATAAGTGTAACAGGAAAACATATTGGCCTGTTACTATAAATCCTTCATTATATTTTTTAAGCCCAAATTCTGAGAAAATCGGTTTAAAAAATGAAAATTTAAGCTTAAAAAACTATTCTTAGCCTTAACTCAAATCTAATTTCGTCTAAACTAAAAAAAAGTTCATTCTTTAAGCTTTCAAATGAGCCCTAGCTACCATCCCTGCTAGTTCAAATAAACTTAATGCAGATTTTAGAAAAGAGCCCTGAAATGGCATTTTTTGCTTGTTCGTGGTGTAAAAAATAGCCTATATCTCCAGGAGTAATTTCTTTTAAATATAAAAAAAATTGTTTTGGAGTCTAAAAGATTGGTACAAATCACTTACCAAATTTCATCAAAATCAAAAATGGTGTGGCAAAGCCCATTTGTTGATTTAATATGGAATGAATGACCCAATAATAAATAATAATAAATAATAAATAATAATAATAATAATAATAATAATAATAATAATAATAATAGTAATAATAATAATAATAATAATAATAATAATAATAATATAATACACACTTGTTAGCAAAGCTATTGGCTGGGGATAGAGAAGAGAAAAGACCAAATTGTAATTATCATAGAAAATTATACTAATGATACCTTTAAGGAAATGGTAGTCAGAATTGTTGTGAACTATTTCACAGATGTGTTTGTATTCTAGTGTAATAGGCATCTTCGTGCTTCCTTCATAGGCAAGTTGAGCCAACTTGGCAATAAACATCTCCTGTGACACAAATATTTGCATAAAATAAAACCTTTATGTTTTTAGCAGCATCTCTATTAGGGCTAATTTAGAAAGATGACACCCAAGCAGGAATATGAACTCTCTCTGGGTGTCCTTTTTCTAACACATTAAGGTTATAAACTTATGTGCTAATTACGCTAACATGTTTGGAATGAGGAAAGTTGAATTTTGAGCAAGTGTACTCACATTTGTGTGGAGGGAGAGTGGAAAATCATTTAGTAAAAAAACACCCACAATAGACCCGACCAGGATTAAAACTCAATCTCATCATCAGCAGCCCAGTCTATTGCAAGAGTGAGACATTAGACCATTCGGCAACCAAAGCAGTCATTTATCTAACGCTATACACAACAGCATAAATAAATTTCCTGATTATAACAAAACAAATATTGTGAAAAATTCAAACTCATTAACAAAGTCCTTAGAAAATTCACCTAATTTACAGAGGCTGTTGTATTCATGAAGACATTTTGAAACATGTTTCTATAGAGTCCTATTATATTAGGGTGTCTGGATCCTTCAATTCTCTCTAGTAAAAGTATTTTTAAAACAATAGCTAACCAAATTTTTTATTTATTCACACATGAAAGGTTAGGTTAAGCTCAGTTGGAATTTTTTGTTTAAACATTTTAAATAATGTCCAAAAGAAAAAGGTGGGGGTGATACAAGTGTATTCCCCACTAGTGGGGTGCCCAGCAGAAGAAAAGGACAAGTTTGAGGAAGATCTATAAAGGTATGGGAAAAGAGTGGCAGGTAGTAACGGGGGATCTTAAAGCAAAACTAGGAAAAGAGGAGGGTTTGAGGAGATGTTAGGGAAAGAAGGATGTAGAGAGAGAAATGAGGAGGGTAGAAGTTTGTTGGATTTATGTGAAAGAAATAAAATAAAAGAGGCTAACAGCTGTATAAGAAGGAAAGGGAAAACAATAATATTAATAGGAGGCTGTGATAAGACTACTTTCTCATGGCTGAAGAAATGAAAAGGCAGACCGTAAACATCAAGGTAATACCAAGTGTGTCCTTAGATAGTGACCACAGGTTGTTGGTGGCAGACATAAAGGGATGGGAATGTAGAAGAAAGGTAGTAAGACAAGAAAGAAGAATTAGAGTGTGGAAGCTAAAAATTGAAGAGGAAAGAAAGCTGTACCAAAGAAAGGTAAGAAGTTTAATGCTGATGGATGAGTTGCAAAGTGTAGAGGTGGAATGGAAAAGATCTAAGAACAGTTTGGTGCAAGCTGCAGAGAAGGTATTTGGTAGCACAAGTATTAAGAGGAAGGGGAAAAAAGACACCCTGCTGAAACAACAAGGTGAAGGAAGCAATGGAGGAG
The DNA here is from genome assembly GCA_902151455.1 of Timema bartmani. Classification (NCBI taxonomy): domain Eukaryota; kingdom Metazoa; phylum Arthropoda; class Insecta; order Phasmatodea; family Timematidae; genus Timema; species Timema bartmani. The sequence goes on from CABFWB010000093.1 coordinate 361,574, forward strand.
AAGAACAAAGCATTTAGAAGGCGTTTTAAAAATAGGAATGAGGAAACAGAGGGAGAATATGGGGAGAAGAAAAAAAGAATGAAGCGAGTGGTATGGGAAGCCAAGAAGGAATGATACAAAAATGAACAGAAATGTTGGAACATGACGTGGAAGTAAGTAAGAAGGTGATATCTGCCAGGTAAGAAACAGGAGGGAGAAAAGACAAGAAGTTTGAATGATGGATAAAGAAGGAATAACAATGAACCCAGGAGAGGGAGGAAAGGAACTATGGATGAGATATTTTGAGAAGATGTTCTGCCAGGAAAAGGAGGAAAGTAGTCACATATGGAAATAGGTGGAGGACGTATTAAATAGGGTAAAACAAGGAAAAGCAACTGGTGTGGAAGAAATAACTGTGGAAATGATAAGTGCAGGTGAAGCAGGTATACAATGGTTATACACAATGTTGAGAGTTATTTGTCAGGAGAACAAGCTACCGGAAGACTGGAAAGTAGGAGTTATAGGTACATATTTTTAAGAAAGTTTAAAAATGAGGTGGCCCAGTTGCCAATTAATTATACAATAATGAAAATTGATAAAAATATAGACAAAGGAAAGATAAACTAATAAGTGTAAATTTAATGAAGAAAGTCCACCTAGGGAAAGAGGAAAGATGTGGGAAGAATCCAATGCACAAAGGTGACATCTTCTTCGTTTCTTTTGTCTTGTATAGTAGAAGTAGTCACACACACATTTAAACACTAATTTTAACACAAAGTGAGTAGTAATATTTCAGCATTGTTGACTTTATCAAACAAAAAGAGAAGAGAAATACACTTTACAGTGACAGTGAATTATTCTATTTTGAATTCCACATGATGGAAACAGCTGAATCATGATAATGATGAAATATTGTCACATAAAATAAAAATATGATGCACCCAACATTGGTTTGTAATAATCGTGTTTGTTTAGAACTTAAGTTGCTGTGTGTAGAAGTCACTAGAAAACATTTAATTTCTAAAATTTGACATAAAAAAAAATTAAGAATCTCGCATTCAGCGTAGGGTCTTCCTCTTGGCCTCCTACCCGCCACCTCAATTTTGAGCATACAGCTTGGAATCCTTCCCTCTTCCATCCTATTCATATGTCCATTCCACCTCAATCTCACATTCTCTATCCTACCCTGCAGGGGTTCCTCCTTCATTATATTTTCCCCCCTTTCATTCCTCACCCTGTCCATCACTGTCATTCTCAGCCTACTCAGAAATTTCATCTCGCATGCCTATGACTAATTAGTAGCTTAGAAAATAAAATCTATTATATCTAAACATATCTGATAGTTTATAAAATTACTATTTATATCACTCTTGTGGATAATAGTTTTAAATAAATTAATTACTAAAATCAATGTTTTAAACTATACTATTAAGTGTTATTTTAAACTTAAAACTAATGACTTACTGTTATCTTTGTCATGAGGTAAAGTATCCTTCATTATCTTTTCCCCCCTTTCATTCCTCACCCTGTCCATCACTGTCATTCTCAGCCTACACAGAAATTTCATCTCACATGCCTATGACTAATTAGTAGTTTAGAAAATAAAATCTATTATATCTAAACATATCTGATAGTTTATAAAAGTAGTATTTATATCACTCTTGTGGATAATAGTTTTAAATAAATTAATTACTAAAATTAATGTTTTAAACTATACTATTAAGTGTTATTTTAAACTTAAAACTAATGACTTACTGTTATCTTTGTCATGAGGTAAAGTAGCCTCTGGTGATGACATTTTCTCAAGATCTGGGGAACTTTTCATAATTGTTCGAATACGTGAAGCAGGTAGTCTTAATTGTTTATATATTTCTTTATATTCATCGAATTTAGTAGGTTTTGTCATATTTAATAAAGCTGACTAGTTTAAAAACTTTAGAAAATTTAGAGTAATTTAAAATTTGTTAGCAAGTTTAGCCAACAGTCTTATGGTGCAAAGAAATATCCTATAATGTGAAACTAAAATCTCCTAGATAGACACCTATATTTTGTTAGATATTTAAAGTTTAAAATCTTCTATATTAAACAAATAGATATTCAAATACATTATCACATCAAATAATATATTAAATATAAATAAAATAATATTTGAGGCTTTACATAAACTTTAATGCTTAGCAATGTATTAATATATTGAGTAGGAAGAAACGCATTGAAATAACATTGTCAAATCCAATTACTATGTCTTCGAGATTCTTTTGTGGTCTAGTTGCCAGAGTTCCTGCATATAGAGATCCAAAGGTCTTGGGTTCGATCCCTGGTGCTTTCAGAAATTTTCTATGAAGCAGTGGGTCTGGATCGAGGTCAAACTCAACCTCGTGCGGACAAGCTAGGACCTACTTGAATAAATAAGTATCGGATTCGGTCTAGAAAATTGAGATTAATGCTGGAGGGTTAGTTGTGCTGACCACATGACACTCTCTATTCGCGAATGTTTAGTACTATCATCGCTAACGGGGGTGGGCCCTCTGTCCATATAGCTCGATCGTGGGCCTAAGTCATGATTTTTTTTTAAATTATAACATTGTTTTAGGCCAGGTCCGTGTACTATCGCCAGAGACTAGGGTGAAGCAGCCCATTCCCTTACGAGTCTAGCTCACGAGTTCAGATCAGCTCGGTTTACAACTACTCAAACTCGTACATGAGTGAGGTGTAACGAGACGGTTTTGGCGTTAGAGGAGCCGATTCCGGCTTGGCTCACCAGAGCCGTCGGTGGGACTCGGCTCACCGCTAGTTCGTTATTGGCTAATGGGTTGGCTCGTATGTGAGTGGGTTGTACAAGCCACACTCTTGTATCCACATGGCAGATAGTGTAGTTTTGTCAATCATAGGAACTATGTCGGCTTCCATATTTAAATTGTTTATGAGACCTGAGATTTTGACAAAGTTTTTATAGGAGTACCACCTATTGCTTTAGGTATTAGAGCATTTCGCATCACAATATCGTGTTTTGATACTTTTTAGAACACACCCACATAGGGTAGAACAGTCAACAAAAATTAAGGGTAGGATTTAATATGTTTGAATAAATGTCCATCTAGAAAAATAATTTAGAATAATATGCATTTGGCGAATAACGAAAGTATAGATAAGTTGAACTACGATAGCCAGTTTAGATTTAATTATTTCTCAAGATAGTAAGAAACAATAGAAGGTTTTGAGGGAAATATTGGATATTTTTTAGCTCTAGCATATTGTTGGTACTGGTTAAATGTAAGTCCGATTGTCCGTCACCAATGTTGTGTATATACGTCTTGTCGGATTGTGATTAACTTAACTATTAATTTTATTATTATTAATGTATATTGTTTGTAAATGGGGTGGACCAAAAACTACATTTTGTGAATTTCTTTTCAAAATATAATAATCCTCTCAACAATGACTGCTCATGAAAATGCTCAAGACTAGTTCATATGCGAGTGGAAGCTGTTACTCATTGCCGCCATTAGTGGAGGGAAAGTTGAATGGGACTCTAACTTTTCAAATAGATGAAATCGTTTGGTGTAGGCAAACTCCTAGGAATGTAGATATTAGAGTGATGTGGTGGGGGCAGCCAGAATCACTTTTGTTTAAGTAAGTATTCAGCATGCATAGACATAAATTGTATATGGGTTTGCAGAACTTCGTCTTGGCCTTATTTAGTTTTATTTGGGCTGAAGCACTTATTTTAATCTTTAACTTTATCTATTTATTAGGGTAGATGAATAAGCTCTTATATACCTAACGCTAAAGTTTAGAAATAATAGCTTACTATGCAGCAGGGTTGTAAGTACACTTTATATAGGTTAGGGCTAATTGTATAATGAAATACATTTTCTTTATTACATTGCAAATATGTATGTTTATTGCTATTATTATAACATAATAAGTTGGCGAACCCAATTCTAGACGTATGTATTTAGGCCTTCAACTTTTCAAAAGATACAATTAAAAAGTTAAAACAATACTCGCCAAACACAATAGATTGCAAATATTGACTAACACACTTTTGTGCTGTGTTCTTATAAGGTTTCTGTGCGTTTATTATATGTACCTATGAAGCAATTTATTTCACTTAAGATAACAAATCATTAAACATTTAACTAACAAGGAAATGGCAAATCCAGTTAGAGACTACTATTATTATGTTTATTTGAAATTATTTAGCCTGTTACTTTATTTTAATGACTCGCTCGGTGGGTGTGTCTGTTCAGATCTTTACCACATTTTCAGTTTACTTCTAATGGAGCCTTGTGTGAGTTGTGCTAGATGTTAATTTGTTAGTGGATGTGCAAGTGTGTTTTCGATTAGTTAGAAAAGTATAGTTAACTATTTACAACATTTTTTTTCTTTTGCGAAAGAAAGCAAAGTGTAGTCACTGCAGACAATTTTTGCACATTAATAAATATGTTGAATTCCTTTGTACGGTGATGTTTTTTGAGAAGGTTCACTTGCAGATTTATACTGTGTTGGTATTATTATGGTTATGGTGTAGTCAGACCTCAGTTTGCTCTTTTAATCGGATCTAATATGTCTAAAGCTTTCGTCATGCAAATTTCACAGATTTTTTTTATGAGTGTAGGGGTGGTAGGCTATACATTTAGTGATTTTAATGGGTTTTTCTAAATTTGTTTAAATGGATGGTTCTGATTTGGAGAGTTTTGTTTCATTTGTTTACACAAATAAATTAATATTAATATTTTTGATTTTAGTTTTAATAGATTCTCCGTCTCTTTCTGAGTTTAATGATACTAGTATTTTTTAATATATTTTTTTGTATTTATTGAAAAAAAAGTGTCATATATGAACTGGTTTTTGTGCACCATCCCCACTCTATACATTATGATGCAGGATTAGAAACCCCTTGGACACATGAATA
>CABFWB010000093.1:369893-395303 GCA_902151455.1 Timema bartmani
TAAATGATAAACAGTTCTAGAAGCTATCTGAAGTGTTTTTTATGGCAAACCCCCTAACTGCAGGGGACTGGGAAAAATCTATATGTTTAAACAACTCTAGAAGCTCTCTAGTGTTTTTATGGTAATATAACCCCCTAACTACCGAAGGCTAGGACAAATTCTAAGTATTAAATAGCTCTAGAAGCTCTCTAAAGTGTTTATCATTGTAACATAACCCTCTAACTGCCGGAGGCTAGAAAAAAATTCTATGTTTCTAGCTATGTTTTTAAACAACTCTAGAAGCTTTCTAAAGTATATTTTTTAAAGGTAACATAACCCCCTAACTTCAGGAGGCTAGGAAAAATCTATTTATTTAAATACCTCTAGAAGATCTCTCAAGTGTTTTTATAATAACATAGCCCCCTAACTGCCGGAGGCTAGAAAAAAATTCTAAATACTAAACACCTCTTGAAGCTCTCTGAAGTGCTTTTCATGGTAACACAACCCCCAGATTTATACTTGTACCCTAATTTTGATATTTTATGAACCATAACTAAATCCATACAGAATATATTTTGTTCATAAAATTTGGGAAGGGGGAGGGGGGGCGTTCAAACCCCCAAAACCTCCCTCTGTCTACGGCCTTGACCTGAACAGGTAATAAGTTATGGTACTAAAAAAACTACTAAGATTTGTAGCACTCCTGATAACATGGAACACTTGCTTCAATAAAACACAAGTTTACACAAAACATTGAATTTATTGTTGCCTAAATGAGCTAGAGTGGTCAGCACTGACTTTCCCCACCAATCGGGGGTGTCAAATCACCTTCACTTAACAGAACTATGAACTCTCTACGTTCACCATATAAGGTCCTTACTTCAACTACCCAAACTACTTTTTCCCGCGGGAAAAAACCTTCCGCGAACTGGCCAGACGCTCTTGTGGAGGCTTAAGGGAAACACGGGGCGTCCGATGACATAGTGTTGGCACACCCTCCCCTCCTTCAGTTGACAGCTAAGGGAAGAGGTAGTTCGAGTATACTTTGACAAGGCTCACTAATTACAAAATCATACTAATGTACATATATTATATTTCTTAAATTCTAACATTTATGAATTGATTGATCGATCAATTCTATATAAAATTTGACATCGGCGAAAACTTACATTCTACTTAGATCAAAACAATACAATATTTTAGACAGTAAACATGAAACATATGGGTATACAAACTTAGGCTAACCTATGTAAGCACATATTTTAATATAGTAACTATCGTAAATGCGCACACCCCTATTTTAACATATTAATGCCTATAGACAAGTGTACACTTTATTAACATAATTATGTATATAATAATTTTTGTTAGAAGGAAAGGGTTGTTCCAAGGGCTCGTAATAATCTTTACTCCATTAGAAATATATCCATTGAAAAGCAATATGGAACCCCAGACGATAACAAGAAAAGGGAGGAAATCGCATTACACGAGTTGGCAAGGTTTTAATTGACTCACATGAGCTTTCCTTGTTGGGAGGCCTGTCTCTGGGTCCCACAGCTGGATCGTGACTGGGATCAGGAAATGTTTAATTAGCCAAGCCACCGCCTCATGGACTATCTTCACTAATCTCCAAGCTCTCTCCCATCTTTCTCTAGGGGTTTGACTAGTCCTCTTCCCACTTGGTAGGAAAGATTTCCCACTCCAGATTAATGGGTTGAATAGGGTCATAACCAAGCATCACCTTAGACGGTGTACGCTTGTGACTCTCGTGAAGGGCAGTTTTAAAAGCTAACTGTAGTCACGTGAGGTTGGAGTCCCACTGCCTGTGGTGGACGTTGTGGAACACGATTAGTGCACTCTTAAAGTTTCTATGTAAACATTCCACATGGGAGGGGTTAGGATAACAGGGACTTGTGGTGAAGTGACCTATCCCTTTTGCAAAGCACATATCTCGAAAAGCGTGAGATCTAAATTAACTAACGTTATCCGACAACAAGTTACATGGTAATCCAAAGTTTATAAATATTTCCTTGTCCAACATTCTTATTGTGGCATTAGCCGAGGCCTTCCTCATCTGAATGAGCCACACGAATTTCGAAAAGGCATCTAACATCGTAAACAAGTAGGTGTGGCCTTCTTTATCTCATGGTAGAGGGCCAAAGAAATCCACAAATAATCTTTCCATCGGGAACTTGGCTACATCTGATGTCACTTCTGCATATTTCATGTTTTGGGCAGGTTTCGAGCGTAAACTCATTTCACATTTATTGATTAGGTCACGTATCTCTTGATCCATCCCCTTTCAAACAAATTGGGTTCTAATTTTCACAATAGTTTTTGCTTCACCTAGGCGAGCCCCTTTGGGGCTGGAGTGTTAATACTTAAATAATAAATGGACTTGTTTTGGAGGCACTGCCACTTTCCATTTTGACCTCGCTGATGGTTTGATTAGAAGGTCTCCATCCTTTATCTAGAAGTCGGGCATTGCCTCTTCTTTAGACGTCTTTCTGTAAATTTCCCCTAAAATAGGGTCATCTCGTTGGATTTCACGTATGGTTGTGAACAATTCTGGCAAGCGTCCTAGTAGCGTCAGGGGGTGGTGGGTTCTACCTCATCATTCAGGGTGCTTTGTTTTCTTTCTTCAGATTCCTCAAACATGCAAGACAAACCACCCGCAAAGCGGTTTCTCCCTCCTTTCACATGGATAACATCAAAATTCAATGCTAACAACTGTGTTATCCATCTACCTATTTTCCCTACTTGGCAAGGATGGTGAGGATGCTGAAGTAGCCAAGTCACGGCTTGGTTATCACAATGTAGTTCAAACTTGCCATGTTCCAGATACTGCCTAAACTTGTCTATCCCAAATCTTACGGCCAGCATCTCTAGTTTATTGGTGGGACAATCAGTCTCATGTTTGTGCAATGTACAACTAGCGTACACAATCGGTTGAAAAGTCCCCTCGGTCATTTGTCCTAGCACAGCTCCTAGTCCTGTCAAGGATGCGTCTGTTTGTAAGACGAATTTTTGGCTAAAATCGGGTAGTTTAATCACGGGTGGGAAAGTTAGTGATTCTTTAAGTTTTTGGAAAGCTTCTTTGCTCTTCTACATCTACTTCAGAGCCTTTGCTTTTTTTCTCAGTTGGAACAGCAGGTAGGCGACTGGTGACAGGTTGGGGATAAATTTACCAAAAAATCCTACCATGCCCAAGAATCGTGCCAATTTCTGGCCTGTGTCAGGTAAAGGATATTCTCGAATCGCCTTGGTTCTTTCGGGGTCAATGGACAAACCCTTGTGGGACATTCTTTGTACCAGAAATTCTATCTCCGGGACCGCGAAAAAAACTTGGTCCGGATTAACTGTCAGCTTTGCTTGTCTTAACCTGTTCAGCACTTCCCTCACGTGAATCATGGGCTCTTCCATACTATTGGAGTAAACAACAAGGTCAAACAATTAAATAAATAGGTACACATATTACATGTCTCCAAATATTTCGTCTAGCAAGCGGGTAAGTATTTGTGTCCCGGTACTTAAACCAAAAGATAATACATTGAATTGGGATATGAAGGCGGTAATTTTTTTGGACTTTTCTGTCAGCGGGACCTGATAGTATGCTTTGTTAAGGTCTATCACCATGTAGATCTTCGCTTTTCCCTGGTATTGTAAAACCATTTCAATTTTCAGAATTGGAGTAGCTTCGTATTTGATCATTTTGTTTAGCTTCCGGTAGTCCACGACTAATCTACTCACCTTTCCTTCCTTTGTCACTAAAAAACAGTGGGAGGCATAAGGGCTGTTTGATTTTCTTATAATGTTTTTGCTTTCTAAAAGGTGGATATGTAGTCTCTTCAAAACAAGCCCTAAAAATACTCAAAAGTAATCGCTTGGATGGCTCAAAGTTTCCTTTCTTGCTAAATGAATACAATATGGTGATTATATCTAATCTTGGTAGAATACCATTGGTTCCGGCGTCAAAGAAGATATGGAGCTACCATTTTGTGTTTACCTAGTTTCTGTTTATTCAGGTTAAGTGTAAGCATCTTTCTCAGAATACACCTTGTTGATTGACAATCAAAATTCCCTTGGGAACTTTCCTTTATTTCGATGACATCTAAGCCTTCAGGCTCCCCTAGTAAACCTATTTTCTCTAATTTTTGTCAAACTTCGTAAAAATATTTGTTAGTGGACAAACACTTGGACACCCCTCCCTCTTTTTGATCACAGTCATGGGCAGGTGGAGGAAGGTTACACGTACCCAACCAAAATGTTTGTACCTGTCATCCAAGCCTATAGTTTAAATTAATGCAACTTTTAATTTATTTATTTAGCACCGCGTCTTACTACCCGTTCGGGTTATATGCTTAAGTACTAATTACACTAATGGAATAGGAATTGGAAAGGTTGAATTTTATAGGAAGTGAACCCGCATTTGCGTGGAGGGAGAGTGGAAAACCATTTAGGAAAAACCACCCCCAGTTCACCCGACCGAGATTCGAACCTCGATCTCCCCGTCCTCGGCGATCTGGCTCAACACGACTGGCGCGTTAGCCAACTACGCCACCAAGGCGGGTAATGCAACTTTTAACTTTCTTTAACTTTCTTTATGAATTTAAGTTAAGTACCCTTAAAACTAAACTTAACTATAGCTAATCAAATTAAATTGATTGTTTAATAGGGTCAATGCTGGCCTACTATCAAATATTGGCATTATTTAAGTCCGAGCTTGTAGTTTAAGTCACGCTTAGTGAAATATTGAATAATTCACTACCTCCACTAAATTCCAACTAAAACACATGTAGTATTTAATGGGAATGCCTTGGTAACTTCCTCAAGTTAAAATATATACACCTCTATTTCCATTAAAGTGTTCTAGTTTGGACCAAGTGTTAGATTGGAAAAACTTTCTAAAAATTAAATTTCGCAAAGTAGGCCTATTTACTAGATAGTTCAACGATAGCCTCATATATAATTTCTAATTTGTGAACTTTTCAACCTAGAGCACCAAGGTTGCATACTAACACTATGCTCAATCAGAAACCTTTCAAACAAAGTTCTAATTAAATGTATTATAGATAGTTACTATAATTTATATAGATAGAAATTAAACGTTTTTACATTTTATTTAATGCTTGTTCCTTTTTATTTTCCTTTGCATGTGCTTTGCTTTCTCTAATTGTAGTTTGCACGTACAGGTTTTAAAAAATTAGTTGCCAGAGTGTAAATAAGGACTATACTGCAATTAAAAAAGAATATCCAAATGCCAAGAACGTATAAGGAAAAACCTGCAGGTCGCAGCTATGCTAATTACACTAAAGAGCAGATGGACTATGCAATAAAGGCAGTTAAAGAAGATGGTTTTACAGTAAACAATGATGCAGGAGCATTTGCTGTGAAGCGAGAAACTTTACTTAACAAATTAAAATTTCAACACAGCTTAAAAATTGGAGGTCATATATCCTTAAAACTAGAAGCAGAACTTGAATTATCAAATTATTTAAAAACTTGTCCTGAGTGGGTCTTTCCATTGGACACTATGATAAGACAAGTAGTGAAGGGCTTCTTAGATAGACAAAATATAATTGTGGCAAAGTTAGAAAACAATATGCCAGTGGTTGAGTGGGCTAGGTCTTTCCTGAAACACAATGGACTGGTTAACAAACCTATTAGAAACATCTCCAATGTAAGGGCAGAGATTACTAAAGATATTCTAGACAACTACTTTAATAATTTGGAAGAAACTCTTCAAGATGTACCTGCAGAAAATATTCTAAATTATGACGAAACATGCATGCACGATGACCTAGGTAAAAAAAAGGGGTGTTGCTGGTAAAGATCAAAAATATATTGAACGTATACTGAATACTACTAAAAGTGGCATAACTCTTATGTTTGCTGGAATGGCCAGTGGAACATTACTCCCATTACTCCCCCACTGTATACAAATCCGAAAATATGTAGGATACATGGCGAGAAGGAGGGCCCAATGGATCTTGATTCAATAGGTCACAAAATTGCTGGTTTGACAAAACCATTTTTGAAGACTGGTTTTTTTCAAATTGCCCTTCCCTTTCTGAAGATAAAGAAAGGAAAAATGGTGTTAATCGGCGACAATTTGTCTTCACATTTTCTGTGGGTGTTCTGCATGCATGTATTGCGAATGACATAAAAAATGTTTTCCTTCCAGCTAATTCATCTCACCTGTGCCAGCCCTTGAATGTTGGTTTTTATGGACCATTGAAGACTGCATGGAGAAAAATCCCAATGGATTTCAAAATTAAAAATCTAGGAAAAACTGGACTACCCAAGGAATGTTTCCTTAAATTGCTGACTTAGTTGATGGAAGAGATGGAGGCCAACATTAGCAAATGCTTGGTATCTGGTTTACGCAAAAAGCAGAATCCAAGCAATTAACCGTGAGGAAGTGTACAAATCCATGCCTTCATCTGGTGTAATACCAATAAAAATTCAACTGAAAGCTTTTTGAGTAGTGTCCTTAACCAGCCATCTTCATCATCTCTTCCTGCAATTACTACACTGGAAAGTGATTCTAAACAAGTTAGCACATATGTTTCATGTTCCCATGCTGCTACTCCTGTACACATGCATGCTATGAGTTCCCCTGTTATAGATCTCTTACAAAAAATGCATAGTAATCCTGAAAATAAAAAGAAAAGGCAGAAGAAGACAAAAGTGGATGTCGAACCTGGAAAAAGTGTGTCAGTTATACAAGAAGAACCCATTTACAATGCTCATTCATCTTCAGTACTCAGTGTAAGTAAACTTAAGAAACAAAAGAATAAAGCTACAAAGAGAGGACAGGGCCAAGTACGGATTGAAGCCTCAAAGCTAAAGGTAAGACAAAGGTTGAAAAAGGAGTACTCATCTGATGAATCTGTTAGTGTTGAACCAAGTGAATCCGAAAGTGAGGATAACCAAGAATTTGGTGTATAGATACTTAGTGAGATTGAAAAAGAAAAGAGAGATGAAGAAGAATTAATAGACATAATGAAAGGAAATGTGAAGCCTGGAGTATGGGTGCTTAAAGAAGGAAAGGGTAAATTCGTAAAAAAGAATTACATAGGACAAGTTTTAAGTGTTGATGGCAAAGGAGATCCAATGATAAATTTAAAAAAAAAAGACAAATACAATGGGGGCAAGCCCTATTTTATGTGGTGTACCTCTGATGGAAGTATTATAGACTTGGGCTATGTGGTAAAGGTGTTGCCAGAACCAAACTTCACACCAAGGGCCTAGTTACTTCTTCCTGTCTCATTTGGCCCTGAGTACAACATTCAATAAAACTTTACAAAACCACCTGTAAATATGTAAATTGTGTGTTGTAGTGTTAAGTTTGTCTTTTTTTTTTTNTTTAACCTTATAAGACTAAAAAAAAGTTTTGTGATCATTGCCAAAACACACGAGGCCGAAAAAATTCTTCATTTATGAGTTAAGGTAAGATTATTTAATTTCATCCTAAACTTTGTAAGAATTTTATTTCTAGTTACAGTAATTTGAATGTTTTGTTTTAGTGTACTGTAACATAGGTCTATAAGATTTTTTTTTACCAAAACAGCACTATTTTATCTCTTATTATTTTTCATCCAATTTTGCGAAGAGCACTGACACCTTTTTATGTTATGGTTCTTAGCTAGGCCTATGTCGAGAATTTAATAATAATAAAAAAAGAAATTTTTTAGATATTTTGTAGCCCTGCATAAAATAACACAAAATGGATGTTGTTTTGTCTGAAAAACTTGGAAAAGTCTGGAAAGGTCAAAAATTAAAAAGTCTACCACAACTTTATCCACCCTCAATTTGGACAAAACAAGAGCAAGCGTGAGTTTGCTCAGCTTGTTATTTGGTGTTTGGAATAGCTAACATCTATGTGAGTAGATTTTGTCTCTCATTAAACATTGTTTTTACTGCCGAGTTTTATTGTAATTTATAAACAGCCTTTTTTTATCTGCCATATTTTCACCATTCTGACCTGATAGGCTCAGTCCTTATACTCATATAATCTATTAGTACAGATGTTCCATCAAACAAATTTATTCCGGATATTGATCTAGTCTCGCATTTCCCAAACTTATATGGTGACCAGGTTTAACATTGCTTTAAAAGCTAGTGACCTGGCTCAACAGATGTTTATCCACCATTTTGAAACAAAATGTACAGAGACACTAAACTTAATAGGGGGTTTCTAATTAATACTGTAAGCCTATCAAAATACCACACTTGAATGCTTGAGTTCTTTGAAAATAAGCTGGGCTTATGTTTTTATTAAATTCCACTCTATTAGGGAAACATTTTAATATTTTTTTATTGAAAAGGCAAACTCATTGTTATTATAATTTATGCTTAGTAAGATTTAACTAAATTGTCTGATATTCTTTAAATTGGAAAAATGACACCTGGATACGGAAAACAAATCCTGGTACTTTGGCTTAGTAAGCCAATCCTGTGTCCAGGTGTCATTTTTCAATTTAAAGAATTATATTAGATGTGGTTACAGCCGTAACTAACAAATATAATAGCTTGTCTATTTAATCCATGATAAATTGTCTTGAGTTAAAAAATATTAGGCTATTGAATATAAAACACCCTTAGGACTGAAATTTGGCCCATGGCACGCTTACATTAAAATGCTAATGAAAAAAGCTAGGTTGTTTATGTGTGATGGTATTAATTATTGTGAATACAATGGTTTCAAATTTATAACCAGAACCATAAATGCATCATATATAATTAAATTAGTTTGTGTTGGTTATCTTTTGCCAAAATGAAACCTAGTACGGTAGTTTTAATTTTGAGGATATTCCAAGGAACTTGTGGTGACCCGGCAACCAGGTCTCTACTCGTGTTTTGGGGAACTTTGATATAGTTTCCAGCAGGTCTTTGGAGCTGGTATGCCAAGCCTTCGACTCTGACTACTCTATTTATCTATCGTCTGACTTTAAGAGCGATATGCAAGAACGTTAGTGAATGCTTAGTGGACCGATAGTGTGGTCTCGAGCATACTATCGCTCCTTCACCTTATAACCTATGATGATGCAAGCAAACCCACACTAGTGTCCACTTAGTATCCACTTAATGAAGTTCTTGCGTACGGCCCTAACTTCTTTATAAATGGCTAATGTATATTTAGTTTTTTAGCACCACGTCTTACTACCTGTTCAGGTTATAAGCAAATTAACTAATTACACTAATGAATTAAGGATGAGGAAGGTTGAATTAGAGGAAGTATACTCACATTTTCCTGGACAAAGAGTGTAAAACAATTTTGGGAAAAAACATCCTCAGTACACCTGACCGGGATTCGAACCCCAATCTCCCTGTCATCGGTGGTCGAGTCTATTGCAAGAGTGATGCCTTAGGCCATGCAGCTACAGAAGCAGTTTAATTAGTAATAACAAATTTACTATAGTAAAATGGTAGAACAAGGCATTTCATTACCACCATGTGAATCTTAAGAGTTAGGTCCATAGAACATAAAAGATAAAAAAAATTATAAAATCAAAATAATTTACTAAGCTGAAGTCTTAGGCCCTGCTTATAGGAGAGAATAAATCAGAAAACTAGACAGTAAAGGAAGTGCTCGATTTAGCTCCTGATTTTATCATTGACTAATGGATGTATTATATTACATCCATTTGTTCTTTAGTCTGCATTCAATTAATTTGTGTGGAGTTTTGTTAATCTATGGCTCTGCTAGTTTTATTTTATTGTTATTTACAGACTTCGGGGGATACATACTGACCCCAGCGACAGCTTCCATGGCACCCTCATTACCTACAAGATACGAACTAGTGCTCCATTGTTCCATAGCTACCTTCAGGATTGTGAATCGCTAACTCTGACACTGCTAGACGAGCAGCTTCAACTGACTATTGGTACTGTTGTAATTAACAATTTGGCCACTATCATCACAGAAGCACCCTTTGGCCAAGTGTTTTCTGTCATCAACAAATATGGCAATAAAGTGGCGGATTTGAGATTAACATTCACCCTTGTGTTTCTGAGCAATGCTACAGAATTTCTGCATGACATGGAACATTTTAATGATCCTAAAAATAATATTGGCACATTTACGAGAAATGTGAATACACTAGATCACAATTTTATAAATACCAAAAGTGGCATGAAGCACCAGCCTGGTAAAAATATCTGCAAGAAAGTGGAGTACAATGCTACATTGTTTGGTGAAGAGCTTAAAAGCCCTCGGTATGGTCCAATAGTTCCTGATCAGGTGGTTGCTTCCTTGTTGGAACGTGGTCAGAGGCTGAGGGATGCCATGCTTCAGTCCATACTTGATGACAGAGTTGATTTTGACAGGATGTCAGAATCTAAGGAGCAAGGGAGTCAAAATAGATTAGCAGCATATATCTTAGGAAAAAACATGACACCTTCAGAGGAAAATATCATCCTTGAAACTTTGAATAATTCCTCTATGGATTCTAACTTTGTCGAAGAGCTGTATAATATTACCAATCATGTAATACAAGAAGTTCCAAATTCCGTAGAACACCGAGAAAGCTTTTCTCTTGAGAGCGAAAAAGAGACTTTGGATCATCTTACAGACCGGAGTGTGGCCCAATCAACCAATGACACGCCAGATGTGTGGGAACATGTGAACTGTTTGAAGGTGAAACATAATATTTATAAGCCGTATGTGCTTGGAAATATATGAAGTATACCGTTAACATGTGTGACACACTTCAATGGCAAATTAAAAAAAAAAACCATGTAGTCCTATTTCACCTTGTTTCTGAGCTTCAACCAAGTGATTCCACTAAACCTTTTGTATATCATATTCAATATCTCTTAACATGTTAACTAGGTGTGTTCCTGGTTATTTAAAACACCTGGTATTTTTAAAAAAAGTACAGCATTCTAAGACAATGACTGCAGGCTTACATTCAGGCCAAAGGTTACCATTTAGAGCACCTCTAATAATGTTAAGCAGCTCCTTATTACTGGAGTACAAACATTACCATAACTCAGTAACAAGGTCAAATGGGGCACATGTGAATATTAACTTTTTTCAATGTTTTTGTGTCTTCTGTCCACCGCTGAAGTGAGTCCCACATGTAATGATACATCCTGTATATTTTAGGGTGTTTTTTTTGTATCATTTGTTTGGGTTTATTTTTATCTAGTTAATTTTTTTTTACTGACTTGCACTGCACATAATAATAAATATAACAAAATATTGGATTTTTTCTCATGAGGACTCGTATTAATGTACTTACAGTGAAAGCTTACCTTGACAGGCTCCATTATAACTTTATCATATTAGCTGTATCATTGTGGAAACAAGCAAAGTAAGCTTGTTACCTTTCAGGGTAAATGGAGGGTACCTTAAATTATTTTTTTTTATGAATCTTTTTCACATAAAATTATTAATGATGACATTTATCTCAGATTATTTTTGGTGTTTTCAAGTAAAAATTAAATTGGCTTAAGAATGCCTAGTGAAACTCAGATTAAATGTTATCAGTAATTTAATACTATTATAATGAGAATCATATTTTCATAAACATACATAGCCGTGTAAAAAAAAAGTTTGAAATTAAATATGTTACAACTAGATTTTCACATTTTTTTGGGCTATATTATTACTTCAGAGTAGGCCTACCAGTAGCTACTTAGTTCATTTGAATAAGACCTATTTGGGGTCTAATCTCCAGCCACACCTTCTAAACATTATTTTATTGTAATCTTGGTTAGTAAACGGAAATTCACTGCTTAATATTTTCCAGCAAATGATAGAGGGGATAAATAAAGTAGATTTATTTATATTTTTGCTAAAGAATGAAATAACAATGCCTCTGTCATTGTTTATGTAAGAGAGTAAAAATAAGCCCAGACATGTTGTAAAACAAAGAAAACTCTTCTACATTGTTTGAAGGTGTTCATCGAGAATCTGACTCTGAGTCCTCAAAAGAATGCGGCTTTAGTCGGTTCCCGTACAACCTTCTTTGTGGAGTATGAGCTGCCACGTGAACTACTAACTTCTCCCCATCGCCCACAGCGACCTTGGGAACAAACAAAGCAGCGAGTATCCTCTAACAAGCGAATTGGCCGAATGATTCCCTTTAATCACGGCTATACCCACACTCTGTATAAACGGAGTGAAAAGCTTCGATACACTCTGGAAAGATACTCTGTAATGTTCCATGTATCTTCACGAGGACTAAACCAGAGACTACCAGTGTCTCGGGGTAGTGCTACACTTTCCCTGAGCGGGCTAGTCCGATCTCATGTGTTCATCGTTGAACAAGAGCTTGCTGTGGCCACGCTAGGTATACTATCACAACTTTTAATACCTTAACAAAATAGAGAAGAGCAATCAACAGAATTCATAGGATGTAAATAAAAATCTGCACAAATGTTACTGTTAATGTTAGCTTTTATGTTCAGAAAATAAAACCAAAGTCTTCAGTTGATAGTAGTAGCACAATGTTAATTGAAATTGATAGTTGATGGTTAAACTTATACCTCTCCAATTTTTTTGATCATAAGACACATTTGACCGGGAGAGACTTTGACGTCTAGGTTAACTTGCCTCTATGTAGACTATTAGCTGCTTTTTTGGCACAGAACTTAGCCCAGGGTACACCAAAGGAAGTGTCTACACGTCGTACCCGCAAGGAGATGCTGTGATGATAGTTATTATGATGTTGTGGAGCCGGGGTGAATCTTAGCCTAACTTAATCTTAATTAACCAAACCCCGGTGACCATTGGGATTATTCCCCTAAAGGAAAAATACCAAAGGTACCAGCAGGGAATCAAACCCTGGACCATTAGGTCCATAGTCGGAGCCGGTTATTTCTCCAATGAGTATTGAATACAAGCAACTCTTTGATAAATAGGCATTTGAAAAATTCCATTCAATAGGAAGAGGATATCAAAGTTTTTGTAGGCTATATTATTTTATTTCAAACTAAAAATACGTATGGTATTGAAGTGCAGTTATCTGCATTATTCATTTATCAGCAACATATTTGTGATGATTTTACCAATTTTTAGTATTTGCATGATATTTCTTTTTCAATTTTGTTGCATCAGTTGAAATATGATAAAACAGTTTCTCCCTTGTCTCAAATCCACTGATTTTTAAAAGTAAAATACAGAAAACCGCACCATGATACGATGCCTGATTTGAGCTGTGGCTAGGGATGTAAAAAAGTATTGATACTTTATTAATATCGATATTTTCTTTTTATACTAGTATTCTTTTACTCAATGCCTTTTTTCCGATACTTTTACTGATATTAATACCCACAGTTTGGTATCGGATCGGTATTGAAAGAAAGAACTTTTTTGTTATCTTCATTCAAGCTGAGATTAAACGTTTACTAAGGTGGACTGTGGAGGAAGAACAACTGACACTATTTCTCAATTCTCACTCATTTTCTGTATGACAAGTGAGAAGAACTTTAGCTGGTATTGTAAAACCTTTTATAATATCCATCAAACGATACTTTCTATCATATACTTCAGAGTATAACCCGAACAGGTAGTAAGATGCGGTGATAGGTATTATTATTCTATTATAACTTCCAAGTTCCAACATACAACATAAACACGAAATACCTAAGTATACTTTGGTTAAATCATTATAATTTTCAGTTTTCAAATAAATATGAAAATACAATTATGATGTAAAATTTGAAATCATTATTATTAAATAAAAAAAACATTTTTCCAGATTAAAATTTCGATACCGGTATTTACTGTTATCGATAATTTTTTTTCGATACTAGTACAGTATTGATATTTTTCTTCTTATACTTTTAATGAATACAGTATCAAAATTATTTTTTTTCGATACCACATCCCTAGCTATGGCTATCTATCTAAGTTAGGTTTTATCAATGGGTTGAGACAAACTCTTATAAACACAAATTATGTGACTAGGTTTACCAATTTTTTCTAACCGACTCCAGGAGACAAAATCTATAAATTGCCTACTTTCCAGGCTAAGCTTTTAAGTTCGTTTTTATATATACACATACACACACATAAAGTATGAATTTGGTTGGAAGAACAGTAAATGTTAGTTACAAAAGTTACTTAAACAATTTTAATGTATTCATACATCAAGTCTTGTTATCTGTAGCTGTAAATTTTATAGGTATTATCATTACATATAAAACAACCCAAATAATTTCATAAAATATATCAATGTTGGCCATAAAGAAATGTGTTTGAACTTTTTATACTGCTCTTCCAATCAAAATCAAGGTATAGGTAAATTTACATAGGATTACAAGTCTGATGGCTGTGTTGGCAAATTACTAACATCCATGGGTGATATTTAGAAAAAGAAGTGAACACAGAGACTCCATATTATCTGTCCACGGTGGCTGACAAGAATAGTGACAACTAAAATTCATAATTTTCAGTCTATGACTGTGTCACTCATGTGATAGAGTTCGGTCTGCTCACATTGCAAGCTCTGGCCTTCTTTGTGGCAAATTGTGAAAAGCTGCAACCGGTATGAATTAAAAATTACTTTATATTCTCGATTCCGGGAAAAAAAAGCTGTTCCAAACAACCTCAGCCCGGGATATAAGACATTCTTCTAATCTGGGTAGGTCCTGGCCATTCTGAGATGGATCGCATCCCTCTTGACTAACTAAAAGATTTTTTTTTACACCTAATATTTTGTAGACCACAGGTTTAAAACATAAAAAAGAATGGAGGTTACATATGATTCAACCAAAAGATGGCAACTATTATAAATGTAAGATTATTTGCATCATAAACCAAATTTTATTTGTTCGTGGTATCATTTATATTTAAATAGTCCATTTAGTTAAAATAAAAGAATCAAACAGCTAATCTAATTAGTAAAATATTCTTGAAAATAGTAAATTATCAAAGATTGCTGAAGTATAGCATAATATAGTTTGAGAAATTAAACTCTTGGATAATTTCAATACATTATCATTAATTGGTGTCATTAAAATATTGATGAGTTTTTTTTAAATATAATTAAACATGTTGACAATTATACTGGGTCCCACCTTTGGGATTAAAATTAATTTGCATTGAGAGATTGTTGACGGATTTTTAATTTTTGTGTAGTGTGTCATTGCAATTTTATTGCTAATACATAATAAATTATGAAATATTGCCCTGAATATGTAATAATTTCGATAGAGAAAGACAGTTTCCCTACTAAAGGCGCTAGGGAAAAAAAAGCAAAGTGACGCATAAGTTAAATTATCAAATATTGTCAAAATTCATAGCTTTTATTAGCATTAATAATACTTGTAGTAAACATTTACTAACTATATTTTCTATAATACACATTGCATATTGCTTATTATTTTCACTTCAGGTTTTAGAGTACCTCAAATATTCATCAAATGTCTCAATTTCTTCTATGCATTAGCTGGTAATAATTCACATTAAGTTGTTATTAAAGCAGATCTTATATCCTTGCCGAAACACAGTGCAATCCACACTGGGTAGAATGTGATCTAAATGTAAGCCTATATAGTCTGGTTTGTCAGCAACGAGGAGGCTGAGTTTCAAATCCCAACCATGTTAACTAGGGGTATTTTTTTCCAAAATGTTCCCCACTTACCTCTCTCTTCAAATATAGGTACATTTCATATACAATTCTATCTTCCTAATCCCCATCCCACTAGCTTAATTAAGGTATTATCCATATTATTTTTAACAGGTACTAGAATGTGGTAACAAAAACTGATACAAAACTAAAAAAAAATTTTTTATTGTTTATGTGTGTAGGCCTTTAAAATGGTTTATATGCACTATTTTACTAAATATTTAGTTTTGAATGTGTGTAAGAATATAATGGTGTACATATATTTGTTCATTTAAGTTGTTGGTTATCTATCGGTTAATTTTGTACACAGTTAATTTGAATTTAAATGCAATTTAGTTTTTTTTTAATACAGTTTGAGGCTTAACTAACAGATTTTGTTAATATATATATATAATGTTTTAAATATTCATTTGGGCACCCATAGCATAGTAACCAACAGTGTAACTAAGGGGAGGCAGGTGGGGCATATGCCCTGGACGCCAAATTTATTAGCAACGATATAGCCCAAAGCTATATTTTTTTTACTAAGAAATTGTATTTTTGTTTTTATAATTTTGTAACCATATCATAACAAGTAACTAGTTTAAGAACCAAAAGAACTCTGTCATATTTTAAAGAACAGTTTTCCAGAGGAGCCTCTTTTTTATGTGCCCTGGGCGCCATCAACCCCCATCAAAACTAGTTACTCTTCTTGATTGTAACATAAAATTGATATTTTGTTATATGACGTATTTACTTGAAAACAAACCTGCATCACTGTGCATGTGAACTAAATGTTTGACCCGTCTAGTCCAGTTTTCTGGTGAGGGGGAGGTTATCGGTGTTTGCATCTCAACCAGATGTACTGAATATTAGTTTTCCTGGATTATTTACAAATTGTGGCTACATTTTCTTTAAATTCTACCTTCCACATTCTTACTCTATTAGTGGAATTAAAATGTGTACATCCCGAACATGTAGTAAGACTCAGCAAATAAAAAACTAAAAAAAACTAATTAAAAAATTAGATATTTCAAAACCTGCTTTGGTGGTCACATGGTCTAATGCATAATTTTTGTGTTGGACTAGACAGCTGATAACAGGGTGATCGAGGTTCGAATTCCAGTTGAATGTACTGAAGGTGTTTTTTTCCAAAATAGTTTTCTACTCTCACTTCATGCAAATTTGGTTACACTTCCTTTAAATTCAACCTTCTTCATTTACAACTCATTAGGATAATTAGTAGTAGGTACATATGTGTATAGCCTGAGCAGGTAATAAGACGCGGTGCTAAAAAAAATCAAAAAATCATGAATTGCAAACTATGCAAAATTAGCTTTGATTAAGTTTGTGAATGTTGTGCTTTCTATTTCAGGTACTCTAAGAGTGAAAGTGGAACTTGGCGTTGACAAAGTGCAATTTGGGAGACAGCTAGTGGTACACTGCAAGGTTGACAGCACTGCTAAGAAATTTTCTCAATCAAACAAAGGTGTGCAGTGTAGTAGTGAAGTTACAATGGCTGCACCTGAAGAAAAGCTTGTGTCAGAGAAACCTCACAAAGAAGTTACAAGCATAAGTAATAAAACGACAGAAAAGGCAATACATAATTTTTACTATTCTGGAGTTTAGTTAGAATGGTGGTTGAATAGTTGTACTCTAACAAATTAACAAATATTTTAATTTCATTCTGGTTTTATTTGGCTTTAAATATAAGACATGCTTTTTGATGGCTTGGATATTATCTCATACAATTAATTTAATTTAGTAGATTTTCATGAAATCACATTTGGGTGGTCTATTATAATTTTTATCTAAAGATTTTTAGGGAAAAAAGTCCAGCTAAATTAAACTACAGAAGTAGGAGGTGGGAGGAGTTTTTGAGGCAAAGAAAGTAGCCTGCTAATAGAATACTACACAGTTTTGTATTTACTTTCTCATATCAGGGAAATATTAGTATATTTCTGTATTTGCTAAGTTTTTAATGGCAAAAAACATTTCTGAAACAAAATAAATAAAATGTTTCATCAGTTGATACATCTAATTTAATTTTATACATCTAGTAATGTTTGCAATTTTATAACATCTGTTACAGGCATTGCATTATTTGATCAGTACTTTTTATCTTCATTTAAAAAGTTTCTCATCTTAATTATGCTAGCTCATGACATATTTAAGAACTACTGAAATTTATGTTTAGGAAATCATACTAAATGTATATACTAAAGCAAAATTTGATTAATTTTGACCAACATTTTTTTTTAAATAAAAACTCCAAAAATACTGACCATCTGATTTCCCTTCCATCCCACCTTAACAAAGTATAGTAGGGCTGCTAGCTGTCAAAATTAAAGTCAATCAGTCCCTTGTTTTTAATGATTAAATGATATCCTCCTCCATGTTCAACCTGGACATCTATTTGTCCAGCTTTCAAATTTGATAAAGAATAAACCATTTTGTCACTGTCCAATCCGATCTTCACTACTCCTTTACACATGCATAGTGTAGGCCTCTATATCTTTCTGGGACTCATTTATCCCACTGGAACAAATAAAAACAGCACAAATGCTCAAGTGCTTGTTTTCACTATCTAGTTTCAAATAGAAAAAAAAAATTAGGGTGCTGTTTAGGTTAAAATGTTGTTGAGGTGCCCAAGAAAACAATAAATACTTAAGACATGCCCTAGGTAGAATTTGTCTCTTTTTTTTTTATTCTTTCAAATCAAGAATTTTGTCAAAGGTTTCTCGAAATAAATTATTGACCAAATAGTATTACAATTGTTCTTAAAATGATTATCTTTACATTCTCAGAATTCACTATTTACTTTTGCAAATTCCAATTATCCTGGGTGACAGGGTGATGGTGACACTGGTGTCGTAATCTCATTGACAAGATGTACACCATTTTGAATGTTGAAAAAGTGCAACCCTTAGTATAAATAGAGTTTAATGATGCTAAAAAAAATCACGATTTTTATGTAAATGTACTTTTTATGTATGTCCTTATTCAAAAAAGTAGTTTTTGGCATTCTAAAAATTTATAAGTACGGCATACACACTTTTTTAGACACTAAAGTTTTTTTTTTCCATTTGATATCAAAGAATATTTCTAACTTAGCGTAATACATTAAACACATCAAACCTAAGGATTAAGCTCAATTTAAACCTGGCGAATGTATTTTCACTGTTTGTTTTTTTCCAAGAGAATGCTTATGCATTATCTTAAAATCCTTTTAACTCATTCTTTTAATTACTTTTAGTTACTAAATTGTAGATAAGCCAAAACAGACACACTTAGTGCTACGTAATAAACTACTTTTTTATTAGATAGGCTTGAACTTTTTTGACAATATAAAATTTACTTAACAATTTTCATATATTTATTTGCCAACTCGTGTGCTCTACAGCTGTCGCTTTTCATAGATAATATCACTACCCATAACTATTATTACAGGATTAAACTCTATATTAGGCATGCATCTTGAGGGACCTAACAAGTACCAGACCACAGAATTCGACTCCTAATAACCTTCTATTTATCCCTCATCTATCCCTTAAGGCTTGTCATATCACTCTACTTATTGCATGTCAAACAAGGTAGAATAAAGTTTGAAATATTAAATAATACACCACATTGCACAATAAACCCTTGTACTCTTGGAAGTCATCACTAAGGGCTTAAGTCGGCCTCGATGGTTTTGGGGTAAAGTGCTCGCCTCAGGATCCAATGTTCATGGGTTCAAACCCATTTGAAGTCAATGGATTTTTCTTGAGCAATAAAAATTTGTAACACAACTTACAACAACAAGTAAAGCCGTCGGCCCAATGTAGATTGTGGCATATTAAAGAACTCTGGAAGTTAGGTAAAATTAACTTTCCCAGAAAAGTCGATAGGCCCTTTCGCTCTCATTCATAGAACTTCTTATGTACAAATATAATATAATCAGCTGGTTTAGAAAGTGTATATTAAATGCCTCAAATAAATAAATATAAGGGCTAAAATACATCCAGAATACAAGCCAAAACAAGAATATAATACCAAAACACTCGGATACAGATGTAAACAGCTTTGGTGCCCCTTTGTACTGCTAATAGCATCACCCAGGTGGCTACCCTTCAAAATAATGGTAGTAGATTCAAATTGTACCAGACTAAAGCGTTTCAATCTGTGGTAGTAAAGTAAAATGTTATCAATGTTGTACCTCAAAAAAATATGTTTATATTTTATAGAAGTTTCTTTTTACCAGAATCCTACTAAAGGTAATATTCTGTAACTTTTTATTTTTCATTACTTGTTCTCCACTAACTTTTGTTTCCCCTGAGCCATGGACCTCTGGTAAGTTTGAGATATCTTCCTTATGATGTAGTAACATAGCACGTATTTCAGCCAGTTCTGCTTCACGCCTTACTCCACGTGTCAGATGCTCGGCTCTTGGACATAGCTTCTACCCACTTGGTTTGCCGAGGATTCTGGAAAGATGATATAATCTCTAGTGAGGTCTGCTGGGAGTCGGCAAATCCTAACTACAACCTTCACAAGGTCAGCAGATGAACATTATATTTGGTACTACTAAAGATGAAATATCTGGCCACATGACTAGGAATACTGTCTTCAATACAGTCATGAAACTTATCAATGCTTTAAACATTGCACAAATTATCAATTTATTGTATTAGATGCCTTAAGTAGTACTTGTTTTCCTAGGTAAAATTCTCCTTATTCCTTTATATTTTTGTGTAATTTGATTATCAAGATTAAGGCTGATCACGATGTTAAATCCTTTGCAAATACAAAATGTTTAGTTATGAATTGAATCAAAATTTTTGCTTGTTAACTCACATAAAATATATTAATATTATTAAATTCAAATTGAATATTTAGATATTAAATACTCTCATATACAAATCAAATATTAACTAAAATATACATTATTTTGAATGTAGCCCAATAAAATCAGTCATCATAACACATTTAAATAATCAATAAATTATTATTATTTCAACATTTAAATCGCTTAACAGTGTACACTTTTGTGATCATAAAAAGTCTGTTACTAAAAATATTTTGTTATTTGGAATTTTTTTTTTTTTCAAATCATAGTGCTTGAACTCAGTTTAATTTATATACTGTGGATATTAATTACAACAATTTAGTTACTGCATTGTGAAATACTGTCTGCAGGATAATTATGATGACAAGTGAATAAATATAGTATGTAGCTTACTTACAGATTGTATTTTAGACAGAGCAATACGCAAATAAAATGAAATGTAAACAGTAGGCCTTCTATACTGTAGGCCTATATGTGTGCACGAGCACATACTAAACTGGTGGAACCACCTCGCTGATAGCTTGGAAGGGAAGGAAGGTAAAGGTATGACCTAGAGTTACCAATAATCTGCTATTCGAGGTGTCTGTAGAGGGAAATTTTTTCACTGTATTATGAAATTTGTAATTTTTCATAGTCAAATCAAATAGTGGATGTTTACTAACTTTTTAAAAAGTTAACTTATTCAAAATTTTGGCTCCTAGATTCGAATTTCCAATTAAATTCCATCAGATTTGTATCTGAGACCAGTTTATATCTGAAACTTCAAATATGATTCAAATCTTTCAAATATTAGGATTCCGAATTTTGGAATTACAATAATTATCAGCAAAAATTTATATTTGGAGTCACAATTTCAGAGCTTTGCACACACTTAAAAATATTATCAACATTGGCCACCTTAGATAATATATGTATTTAATAATTTGTTCTTCCTATTATAGTCTTAATTTATCTGTGTAGTTGCTGCCTGTGCTACTAAGCAATGACTTGTTGGAACGTTGTCGGAACAACTATCTGGTGTGTGAGGTATGGCAGTGGTTGGAGAACAGACAACATATTTTAGTTGGATTATGCAAGCTTCCTCTGCACCACTTCTACATAGCTTACAGAGACACCACTTTGGTGCCTCAGCTGCTTCTTTCAAAGGTAAAGAACTAATCAATTATAGTAAGACCTCTTAAAATGAATAATAGGGCATGCATCAGAAACAGATTAAACTTGAGATTTGATTGATGCAATGATAGTAATTCACAACACAAACTGATACAGTATGGTTGTCCTCAGCATCAGTCCTGATACTGTAACTAAATTCATTTAAGTGAAAAATGAAAACCTGAACATAGGAATCGAACTCAGGATCTTTGGTTTTACGTGCCAATGCTATACCACTGAGCCATTATATTTCATTTTGTATTCAGGGGTAGATGATTCTATCCCATGACACTCATATTATATACAGGGTGTGTACAAATAGCACCAACCAACTTTAGAGAGCGGGGGAAAGCCAGACAAGCAACATGTTGGCTACACCCCAATTCGACACAGCAGGCAATCAAAGCAGCACCTATAGGTAGGCCAAAGTAGCAGGAGCTTAGCCTTACTTAGTTAATAATTTCATTATCATCTTTGTATAGTCATAGTTATTCCCTTGATAAATTGTTAGGCTACAAAAAAACCTCGGGGCTATAGAATGTGATTTTAGCCTACTTCATGATTTGGCTGTCACTGACCACACATGGCTATGTCAAAGTTGCTTGCCTTGAACCCTGATCCTCCTCCCCAACCCTATCATTTTATTAGCATAGTTTTTCTACAACTTTTAAGGGTAGAGATAAGATTTAGTTTGTAAATATCATTGTCTTTCCAACAAAACCTTTTAACACTTTTTGTTGTGGAAGGGTAATAAAATATAGTACCTATTGATTGTGCAAACACACAGAATAGGAATAATATCTCTCAATCATTGTGAAAAAACTGAAAATAGAAAAGTTTGCTCTTGGGAACTTTAGGGTTTGAATATCACAATTCAATTTTCAAAAATATTATTTCATAATCCTTTGACATTTTGTTGACTTACTATGCTCTTTATAAAAGGTGCTATGACTAAATCAGACATTATTCCAATCAAGGCATATGTAAAATAAAACTAAATACATATATTATTAAAATACCAAAGAAATATAATTGCTTTCAGTGTAATGAGACAACTTTAAGAGGACTTTTTATTATGTTTACTAGAACATATATAATTTTTTCTGAATGTAAGATTTACTCATATTTGTGTATTGTTCCTTCAGTATCCAGTGGTTAGTATTGATGGCTGGTTGAATGTGGCGAATCCAGAGACAGGCTTACCTCAGGGTGAGCTAAGGGTCCTGCTAGCTGTTGGCACAGAGGACCAGGTTCAACTACTAAGCATCACCAGGGGTCTCTTGGAGGAGGTGTCAAGAGAAACAAGACCGCTTCCAGCCAAGGGTCATGGACCAACTAGAGACAGGTTTACTCAGATTAACCGAGATAATGTGATTTCAAACCAAGCTCCCAACATAAAACACAATCTCAACCAACCAGAATGTGATCATATGGTTTTTAACCAACATGTTCATGATGCCCCTTTTGGTTTAAATCCATACGAAATGTTGATGCCAGTTTTGGAATCTGAAAATAATCAATTTAATAGATATTGTGGTGTAGACAGGATACCTAAATGCAATGAACAACTTAACAACGAAGATGTATTTCTTATAGATGGTAATATTGTACAACGAGGAGCTCTAAACAATGCATTTCATGTGCCTTATAAAACAAACGATGAACAGTGTCCAATGCATCGAAAGGAAATGTCCGAATTCATAAACTTGAGACAAAACCAATTAGAAAGTGTTTGCTCTGTAGAGGACTCAAGCCCACCAAACCTGAGTTCTAGCTTGCCTACCGTGGTCAGGAGAGGGGATTGTAGACATCACACAAATGAAAGAGATTGTCTGAACGCAGGTGGGGCCAAGATGTCATTCCCTTGTGAGGGTGGCAACTGTGATGAAAATGAGCCCACAAAGCAAGCGTGTAATCTGCAGAGACAAACATATTGTCACAACCTTGAGTCTAGGCAATATCAGACCGTTGAAACTATTGTTGGGAATGTTGCGTCAACTGCAAGAGGGTGTGAAAATAATAGTGACAATATTTTGAGAGTACAGAGCAATGTGACAGGCACTGTTGGTTCTGTATCTGCTCTACAAGGCGGCTTGTTTCTCTTAGACTTGAGGCAACCTCATCCGCTAGAATCAACCGTTTGCAAACAAAGAAATGGTATTTCTTCTCACACTAATAGTAGTAATATAATGACTCTGGAAAGTAGAGATCAGTTACAAAGTAATTCAAACACTCAAACAAAAACTGTGCTTCAAGACATTAGTGAAAACTTTTCTGTTGAACATATTAGTCACGGTTTGAATAATGTAGCGATTGTAGAGGCTCCAAAAGACATTTGTAAAGATAAGACATCTTTAGAAGATATTAGCAATATGAGTACTGTGAATGTATCAGGAGATGGTAATAGTTTAGGGAATTCATCAAGTGAGGGTAATAGACCGTGTCCTCACAAAGATCCGACACAAACCTCTGCAGCTGGGGGGGATGGAACTCAACATGGTTCTACTGGTCATGATGATTCTCAGTGTTTTAAGGCACGTGTGGAAATAGACCGTGCTCTGCACTTACCACCAAGTGATGAGCATTCATTGACATCTGTCATGTTCCAAACAGCGGCTGGAGAAATTATGAAAACAAATGAAGTTCCCTACCAGGTGGATCCAGTGTGGTTATGGCGATGTGATACCATCCTACCAGCAAATCTTCTTCAAGATGTAAGTGAAAGTCTAATTTTTATTGTAGTTACAAAAAGTGTGTCAAATTTCATCTGTATTTCATCATCACCATCTTCATTTCCTCTTCTCTCGCTCCCACTCCTCCTCCACCATTGTGTTCCATTCCAAGTTTCTTCTGCACACACTGTTTTTAATCAACTACAACCATCTCAGTCTCAACCTTCCCCTGTCTCTCTTAGTACCTCTCCTCTTTCATCTTTTGCCGTTCTTGTATTTGTGCTTTTTTCCTCTAACTTTTGATAAGTCCATATGTTAATATTTTTATGCCACGTATATTTTCTATTTTCTTTGGTGAATTTCTCCCAGCTTCTTTTCTTTTATTCTGCTATTAATACCTTACAGCTCTTTTTTATTTTCAGGTTCTTCCTTCTGCTTTCCTCTTTCTTATTTATCTGCCACTGTTGCCATGTCCTCTTATTTTCTTTCACTTTTTCTCTCACTCTTTCATTCCACCACAGTGTCATCTTTTCCATTATTCTCTCTAATTTTCTTCCACAAACTTTCTCTTAACTGTTCACCATAGCATGTCTTAAGTTAGTCCACTCCTTTTCAACTATTCCTATTTCTTTCTTAAGTATTAATTTTTTCACCTCAACCATAAACTTCTCCCTTACTTCCTCCTCTTTTAGCTTCCATGCTTTTATTTTTACTTCCCTCATTTCCTTTATCCTTTCAATTTTGTTCACTTTCATTTTTTTTACCACTACTACTAGAGGTCTCCTTCAAAAACACACAACTACGTGTTCACAAAGCAGTTAGCATTAGCCCTAGTTAACCTAAAGTACTATAATTTATAAATAACATATGCCATTAAATTACTAAACTAATAGGGTAATAGGTAAATACAATACAGATAAATAATTAAACAATAAATAAAGAACAAAAATATATTGCTGGTGCAAAAATTCCCAACTGTTTAAAATTTCCCTTTAGTGTTGGAAACCTTTCTCTATCATACATTCAATTCGATGCACATTTTAAAATTGTTATCTATGCAAATTTGCTGCCCTGTAAACTTAACAGAAAATAAGACATGCTGATAAAATAACTTGTGACCTAAGAGAATAGTAAATAAATAAATTATCACAGAAACAAAGGAACTCGTTAAAAGGAGTGTAAGCTGAATTGAGAGTTTTGGGAATTGATGATAGAG
>CABFWB010000093.1:395335-428320 GCA_902151455.1 Timema bartmani
TTGGTAGCGTGTCTGTCTACTGAGGTAAGGGTCTTGGGTTTGAGTCCCGGCGTGGCCGAAAAATGTATCATTGGTGAAATGTGGGTTGACCCTTCCACAGTGATAAATTAACGGCTGGGGACTTGATGCTGTGCCTATCGCAGTCTTAAGTTAGGTTACAAGGCATATGAAGCAACGACATGCCTAGCCAGCTGGTAGTGGAAAATATATGGCTTTAATAAAAAACTGACCCAGGCCACAGGCTGGAAACAATAATGGAAGTTAAAAGAGTGCAGATTGGAATGAAGAGTTTGGATATCATTGAAATATAAAGTTAGGCTAATAAAACGTTTCCAAAATATTGTAAATATAAAGCTTATTGGCTACAAATTAATAATCTTGTCATATTTGTGCACCTTTTTAGGGGTCTGTGATGCTTCCCAACTTTTGATATTGCTTTGAAAAAAATATCTTCAACTTTGCTTTGAAAAAAAAAAATCTGGCTTTAACAATTACAAAACTTAGTAAATAAAAATATTGACATCTTAAATATTCAATTTGTTCATTTATTACCATTCTTAGTGGTTAAGAACATTATCAATTAATTTTTATGTGTGATTTTACCTACATGAAGTTATATGAATGAGCCCAACATATTTTTTTAAGCATAATACCATCAACAAAAAAAATTCTAATTTAGATTACCCTTTTAGAATATTTCATATATTAGATTTGAGTTTGCTCTGAATTGAAAAAGTGGACTTTGTATAACCCTAGCACCTTTCTTATATTACTTATTAGAGTTTATTAGAGTATGCTGACCACAGATATGGATCTAATGTTCCTGTTGATTTGTTTTGTAATGCTCACTAGGACAGCAAACGTCTTATTTTGAAGTTGTGGCAAACAGATGGCAACGGCGATGAAACCAAACACATGATAGTAGGATTTGCAGCAGTTGATCTGACTATTCTACTGTATGGCCTTCCAGTGGTCTCAGGCTGGTACAACCTCATGGATTTCACCGGACATTGTCATGGACAGATAAAGGTAGCCTAGTGTCAGACTACTTCACTGTAAGTAATAGGTTTTTACCCGAGGACTCTGTGAATACTTGGATTTCAAGCTTTGAGCCAAGCTTGAAATAAATACTATGTTCCACTTTAAAGATGGCTCATGGGCTAGCAATTTTGAGCTTCTTAAAAAGTATTATTTCTTTGCTTTGCATTATGTGTCTGGTCATGTATCATGTATGATTATTTGTTGACTCTTCTCTCTACTAGTTGATCTGTTTTTGCCAATGAAGTTTGGGAGGGGGGGGGGGGTGTACGGTGTAGAGGGGGAAAAGAACCTAACAAAGAAGGCATTGTGCACAAATGACCATTGAAATGTCAAGGTCAGCAATTGAGTAAACTGGTTTTGTTGATGAAAGGAAAAAGGTGTGATATGTACATCTTAAAAATAATGAATGCTCTAATTTCTTTCTTTGTCAAGAGGCCAGCACCAAGTGAACAGGGAGAGAGGAAAACCATTTAGGAAAAACCACCCCCAGTTTACCTGACTGAGATTTGAACCTCGATCTCCCCGTCCTCAGTGGTCTAGCTCAACACGACTGGCGCGTTAGCTAACTACGCCACTAAGGCAGGTAATAAATACAAAAAATGACTAAATATAAGGGCAAATGTCAAGAGGTAATTTAGAGCAATTAAATCAACATGAGCATTTGGATATAGTTGAAAAACCAGCAATAAATCACATGTGGAAATAATATAAATGTTAAATTGTGAAATGTGCAGGTAGGTGTGTTTCCATTAGAAGATTTGTCCAGATTCTGCAATGACCTTCAGTATACCGTCCCTCACCCTGCGACAGAGCCAGAACCTTCTCTTCCACACTGTCCAGGATGTGAAACCCAGACTACTCTGTACAGCTCGCTCAGGTAATCAGAATCTTATTAACTCTAGAGTAAAAACTGTTATATAAGAGTGAATAATAATAATAATAATAATAATAATAATAATCATAATAATCTCCTTACTCCCTTCAGCTATATGTTCCTTAGTCTTCCTCTCGGCCTCCTACCCCCCACCTCCTTATCCAACATCCTTCTGGGCATCCATTCCCTCTCAATTCTCCTCACATGGCCATAGCACTTTAGTCGTGTCTTCTCTATCATGTCATGGAGAGAATAGTAGAATTTATAGTTAGAAAATATTTATTAGGTATGTATAAGTAATATATGTCAAACTTGAGTATAGTCGAGCATTTAAAAAAAATCTATTAACATTTCTAACCTTGAATCTTGTTTGCATCATATTGAACCAGTATTTTAGATTTTAGTTGGAAATAATCATAGATAATAACTATTATTATTTTTATATCTCTTTAAGGAAAACCTCTTTTTGCTTTATGAAGTAATTGTATTATATTTGGAAGAAGGTATAGGAAAGGTGAATAGAAACATATAAAAGGGAACGAAGACAATATGGCTTTTAGAATGAAAAGAATAACACAGTTTACACTTTACATTGCTGCCATTGGACAAAGAGGTAATGGCTGCCTCTTAAAGAAAATCGATCGTCATCACCCAATTCCCCAAATATTATTTTTAGAAAGTATTGCTTGTACAGTTAATTGTACATGACTAGTGAAGTTTGGAAGATCGAAATGATCTTTAGTATGGATACAGCCGCATCAGATATATTCATCAAATTTGGAAAATGACACCTAGACACAGTAATCGGACCTGGGCCGCTTGGTTTGGCTATCCAGGATTTGTCCTTTGAACAATGAATGACCTTGAGCATGGGATGAATCTGGATAGCTCTGGTAGAACGTTTGGCCTGCTAAGCAAAGTGTCCCGGCCTATATTCCTGTCTCCAGGTGTCATTTAGAAAAATTTTAAAATATGAAATTTGATGCGGCTGTATCTGTAACCTAATTATCATTTTGATCTCCCAAGCTTCACTAGTAATGTATCATTAATTGTACAAGTGATAGGGTTCTCAATGTTATCCGCTTTAATGTACAGTGTAATTTATACATACAGCAGCATAAAGTCACTCTTGAGTCGTCGGTGGCGTTGGTATCAATGATAACTCAATAGGTAGCCTATGATTTCCACACGTCCTTCACAGACTCTGCCTTCAGTACGGTATTAATCCTGGATAGCTCAGTGGTAGAACTTTATCACGCTAAGCAAAGGGTCCCGGGTTTGATCCCCAAGTCCAGATGTAATTTTTCAAAATTGTTGATTACTTTTATTATTGTTAGTAAATATTCTGATCTTAAAACACAATATTAGTCAAATACCACTTACAAGATCTTTATTTTTTCTGGCATGCTCTTTAGTTTGATGGACTATAGGCCTATTAATTTTAAACATTTTTTCTTTTCTTCCCATATTTAGAGAGAAATTGGGCGAGTTGGACGAAATCACTGCAAGGTTGAAGCAGCGCTTGTCTAGTGTTGTGAGAGAAGATGATGGTGGAAAGGGTAACACAGGACACCAGCCTGTCTTGAACACCCACACTTTGCCCTTGCCTTGCAACAAGAGGTCCACAGGGAGCCAAGAAACATCACATAAACCTCACACAACATACCCAGGACCTTCATATTCTCACGTTACACATGATACAAATCACGAAATGGATGAAACACCTGTAAACATTCGTGGACACTTAAACCAATCAGCATTGGCAAATGGCGACGCTAGACATTATTCAAGCGGTAAGCATTGTGAGTCAAATGGTGATGATGAATCCCTTTATGAAAGAGAGCAGGAAAAAGAACTCCCTGCCAGTATACAAGAGCCTCTGGAAGATGATGAGGATGATGACTTTGACGCTCTGACGGATTACTTGATGGAAGCAACAGTAAGAGAGGTGGAACTAGAGAATGTATTCAACCCCTTGTTGTTTCAACCCTTGCTTCATTCATTTATTGAGCGAGCACGGATCAGGGGGGAAGAGAACTCTGGGCACGCCGGGACAGTTGGCGTGTCTCGGGAGGGAAAAGGGGGAGAATATTGTGAAGATCCTGTTGGCAAACGGGATGATAAATCTCCAACAAGATGCATTGTACATTCTGACAAAGCCTCAGAGCATCATAATGGGAAACAACAATCTAGCAGTGGGAAGGGACGAAACGTGTTAGATTCTAAGTTGCGTCAATCTACAGTGGAAAGCTGTGCTGAAGAAATTAGTTTAGGTTGTGATCAAGAACTCTCGCTTGATGAAACTTCAAGGGACAGTGAAAGACAACATTATCCCGATGTAAGCATTGACGATGAACAATCTTTTGAAGAACATAGAACACATTTGAACCAGACAGAGGAAGGCCTTGTGAAGTTGGATGAAATGGCTCCACTCTCTTCCTCACAGAGAAGCAAAACTGTAGCACAGCGACTCTGGGATACAATGAATCAGGTAATATAAATAATATTGGAATTTAGGAGTGTATGAAGGCCACGTTTTCAATTCTATGAAAACTTGAATCAAATATATGAAACATTCTCAATGCTAAATCAAAGTTCGAATTCTTTTTGTTGGGGGTTTTATGCTTGAAAAAATATTGTAATGATGTTATTTGTATAACTTTATATACTAAAATGACTTGGGAAATATTTTATTGCACAATAGTTAGTAACATTTAGTCCGACACCTTAGCTCACTCAATGGTATGTCAGCCTATTGAGTTAAGTATCCCAGGTTTGATTCCTAGCATGGGCGAAAATGTATAATTGTTGAAAATATGGGTTTACCCTTTAACATTGATAAATTAACAGCCTGGGACTGGATGTTGTGCCTGTCCTAGTTTTAAGTTTGATTATAAGGCATATAAAGCTAAGACAGGCCTAGCAAGCCAGCAGTGGCAAATATATGGCTTGAATAAAAACTGACCCAGTCTACAGGCTGGAAACATTAATGGATGTTAAAAAAAAGTTCATAATATTTTGTTTTATTCTGATAAATCAAGTTATCATCACAACTTACAATTCAATTACTTCAGATTTATTCACCTGAATATTAATTTGTAATACATATCACAACTCAAAATGGAAATAATTTATTATAAATTGAGAATTTCAGATGTTAATATTTTTGTTGACGCCGCAATTTTTTTGAAACTCAAGTTGAAACTGGTATTTGTTTCAAAGCTTCGCATACCACTTTTAAAATTAATATTTTTGGTCTTGAACCACGTTGGGGGATAAATAACTTCCGATGTTTTGGCTGTAGTTACAACAGCCATTCTCTGGGATGAAGGGTGAAACAAACTGTGTGAACAAGAATTTTAGATCAATTCATAAACATTACTGATCATTCCATCCAAACCAATCAGAGGTAATATTTCTGGTGATTGGTTGATATGAACTCATAGGTTGCTCCAATCAATAATCAAAACAAATGGATAAGTCTAGCTTATCTTATTAATTGGCCCATACAGTAACTTAATATCACCCAATCACCAGAAATATACCTCTGATTGGTTCGGATAGAAATACCAGTAAATTCAGTAAATTGATCCAAGATTATTGTTTACACTATTTGTTTCATCACACATGCCAGATGAGGGTTGTTTGTATTTAAAGCCAAAATGTCGGAAGTTATTATTCCCTCCACGCAGCTCAAGCCCAAAAACATTAATTTCATTTCTAACACCAGCCGCGAAAGCCTTCATGGTAGGCTATGTCATATTTCATTTAGTCACTGTAAAATTAAATTGTAGTGCTAAACATGGGATATTTACAAGTATAAAAGGATTTCAATCATTTTACTACTACTACTACTATTACTACGAATAATAATACTTAGCACCGTGTCTTACTACCCGTTCGGGTTATACGCCTAAATAGTAATTACGCTAATGGGTTAGTAATTGGGAAGGTTAAATATAGAGGAAGTGAACCCAAATTTGTGTGGAGGGAGAGTGGAAAACCATTTAGGAAAAACCATCCTCAGTTCACCCGAGCGAGATTCGAACTTCGATCTCTCCCGTCCTCGGCAGTCCAGCCCAACACAAAACTAGCGCGTTAGCTAACTACGCCACCGAGGCGGATTACAATCATTTTAGTAATAGTAATTAACTAAATGGTAGATGGGTCCTTAAAATCTTCAAAACCCTTATAATTTTTCATATTTTGAGTATTAAAAAAAGTTACATTCAAGATTATTTATGGTATTTAAAAGGCAGCCATTATGCTATCAATTTTAATGATTTTATACTGTATCACATAATATTTGTACAAAAAAAGGTTATTTTATAGCTCAAGGCCTTGTTTTGTTTGTCTAAACTAGTGTATTTCCCAATCGACTTGAGTTTTAGTGTGGTATTTGTGTAACACATGTTTCA
The DNA here is from genome assembly GCA_902151455.1 of Timema bartmani. Lineage (NCBI taxonomy): Eukaryota > Metazoa > Arthropoda > Insecta > Phasmatodea > Timematidae > Timema > Timema bartmani. The sequence goes on from CABFWB010000093.1 coordinate 401,669, forward strand.
GCAGTTTGAAATTGTATTACCTGTTACAGCTCCCAACAGGGTGTATTGCTCATCAAAAAAATTGTGATGATGGGGATTATGTGGTGTCCAGGCAGGCTCCAGATGGGGGGAATCCTGGAGAAGAGTGTGTTACCAACCTTGCAGAGGACCCACCACTACAGGTAACACACATAACAACATTTTGTGCTAATGACCATGCTTGTGGGGGACAAACAATTATCATTAGATGTTAGGGAACTAGTTAAAACAATTTCTGTTTGTTCCCATTAATGCCATATTGACTATCATTATTAAATTAAAAATTGAAAGAATAGAAGTGCAAGGCCTACAGAATTACCAGAAAATTGAAGGCCTCATAGTTCATAGTTAAAACACGACAAAACACATAATTAGGGCTGGGCCAATGCTGATAATCGATATGATTTATCGGCCGATATCGGCACAATGACCAAGGATGATCAGTTTTTTATCATGCCAATATTTTACACTGATAATTCAAAATCTATAGATATATTTTAAATTATCAAGTCATGAAAATATAATTCATAGTTCAAACAAAAATATTTAAAGACAGTGTCTTGCATGTAAACACAAATTCCTTAATTCTGCGTTTGATATTTTATAATAAACAGCAAAACCAACATTCTAAACAAAATAAACCATTCAATTTTATTCACCTTAAGATGTATTTCAAATTATGAAATACTTGATAAATATATAAGAGATAAAGATTTCCTCAAGTAACAAAGTTAAACACTATCAAAACAAATATAAGGTGGGCCAGTATGAGTTTATTTGTTGTGGATTTATAAAAAGTTAAAAATACATCATATTATGGTGTGTGATGTCGGCTGCATGCCGATAACTGAGCTCTCCAAGATCCGCTTGATCGATCCCTCACGTGCGCTCCCTGAGATCAGTTCTTAGAGTGCTTTCAAATGTAATGTCGAAGTACCAATTTACCGCTGTTGTAAATAGTTGTTTAGTTATTTTGTCATTTAACTGAGAATTAATATATTGATCATTTATTAAAAAAAACTAAATCAGCATCGGTTACCGACTATTTTGGCAACAAAATATCGGCATTGGCAATATCTGCAAAAGAACTTAACTGCCCAGCCATACTCATAATTATGAAATTTTTGGGGTACATCAGTCCCCCTTTTCAGCAGAAGATAGTATAAAAAACAGACTGGACCATGGCAGCATGGCTAGAGGTAGATTATGGCCACCTAGATATTGTTGTTGCCAATTTCTTGATTCACAAAAAGGTTTAGGATTGGATTATATCGGCATGTGTGTAGGCCTGTCCTGTCATTGTTTGGTTTGATTTAATACAGCCGTTTGGTGCCTTTTTATTTGTAAACATAACCTAATTAAACATGGTGGTGCTTGAAGTCGGCACTCTGTTATTAAAGCTTACTGATTTGAAGATCTTACATAAAAGCTGAGTCCTATTTAATTTTGAGAGTTAGACCACTTGTCCCCAAATGAACATTAACTGTGTGTATTGGATCCAGCATTTTGATTGTTTTAGTCTGTCAGCAAACCATCTACTGAGATACTGGACCCGAGAGAGGTTGAGAGAATTGCCAGAATATTCAACACGAAGACCAGCTAGTAGCCATCTCCATAAGAACAAATGAGGCATAAATCTACTGTGTGAAACTAAGAGTGTACCTTAGTTGTGTATAGTTGCAGGTAAACACTCTCTCTCTAAACCTGGGGTTCCCAAAGTGCGGCTCATATTTGGCCCTTATTTTCTTGTGTGTGGCATGTGGCAGTTTTTTTATTTTATAATTTAAAAAAATCTTGTTTTTAAATAGTTTATATTTAAAAAACACATGTATAATCAGGGATGGACCCTCAAATCCTCAAGTATATTCTCGGATTCGAGACTCAATTCCTTAAAAAAGGATTTGTTTCAACTTTTCAAGTGAGTTTTGTGTTTAGAGCTCTAGTACTGCTTATTGGTGGTTCAGAACATATTATGTTTATTGGATGAACTTAACAACCAGGCTCCAGACCAGTAATTTAACACTTAAGTGAAGGTATGATTGTTATAATGAATAGATTATAAGATAGAATGTTAACATTTAGCTACCATTTGTACTTTATATAATTTTATCTTTATATTTTCTCGTCATTTTTATCAAGATTCGGGATTCGTAGGTAAATTGGGGATTTGTAAAATAGTGGATTCACCCAAATCTAATATTTTGCTTGTACATGGAATGTTTTAATAGTGAATCACGAAAAGTTCACTGTGTGCACGACAAATGTTGATCATCATAGCTCAAAAAGTGTACAAGAGGAAATTGCCGTGCTAGCAGTGACTTTTGTTCTGACTTCTGTATTGGAAATGACTGGTTTTGATTTTAAGTAATTAATACTTTATGTGATTTTTAAAAACAAAAATACATAAAATAGTAGGGATGGGGTCTTCACATACTTAGATTCCTTTAATTCTTGATTAAGATTTTAATTTAAGTTTGGGATTTGAGAAAATGTGAATTGTACCCCTCTCTACAAAATATATTTACCTAAACCCAAAAATATGTGTTAGGCATGAGGATGCCAACTATGTTTAGTCTTATAATTTGCCTTTCAGCCGAAAACTTTGGGAACCTCTTCTCAAAACGCTTTAACGACATAAAAGTATATGTGTAAAAACACTTGTATACTAAAATATTATGCCTTTATTATGAGCGATATTTTAAGATGTTTGTTCAAATGAAATATACTGTGATTTGAAAGAATCCGAGGCCCTAAAAATAATTGAGCAACTATTTTTACAAATATGAAATATGCGCACACAATGTCGATATCTGTTGTTAGTTTTAACAATAGTGTGTTTTGATTAATTGAAAGAAAAGTGCATTCTTATAAAAAAAAAATACACAGCAAAATTTGTGTTTTTATGTAATTTTTTGTGTTCTATAAGTCTTCCATCACTAAAACTAATTCTTTAAGGAAAACCTCTTTTTGCAAAAAGAGGTTTTCCTTAAAGAGAGATATTATATATTCACATCCAATATCTGTTTCCTGTGTTTGTCCTTTATGTTTACCTATTTCATGCTTCTTTCTATCTAAGTGTCCTCTCATTATTTACCAATCACCTTTTTTTTTTCCTACCTTTCATGCTTTTTGGTTTCCTCATTTATGAAGTTGCATTGCACGTTTCGCACTCCCTCTTGTGAGTTCCCATGGAATGAAATCTAAGTTGGGAAATTGGATAGTAACTATCAATTTTCTTCAAGAGGCAGCCATTACCTCTTTGTCCAGTCACAGCAATGTAAAGTGTGAACTGTGTTCTTTTCATTGTAACAGCCATAGGGGTGTGCGAAATCCACTTTTTCAATTCGAAGCAAACTCAAATCGAATATAAGAAATATTCTCGTAGCCGAATTGAAGCTTGAAAATTTTTTTTAGTTGTTTTACACTTGAAAAAAATATTATATTATGGCTTTTTATATTACTTTATGCACTAAAATTAATTGTAAAATGTTTTATTGTACAATTGATTGTGATATTTCGTGTTACTCTGACAAATCAAGTTATTATCATAACATTCATTTCAATTATGTCAGATTTTTTCCATTTAAATATTAATTTTTAATGTACGAAACAGCTCAGAATGGCTAAATGTGAACATAAATGGAGTATTTTGGCTGTAAATATGTTTTTGACGAAGCTTCGAATCCAGAATTCATTTCGAATTGAAGTCGAAGCTGATGTTTGTTTCAAAGCCAAGTCAAAAGTTTCGAAGCTTCGCACACCCCTAAAAAGCCCTATTGTGTTTGTTCACTTTTATATGTTCCTATCCACTTTTCTTTTACCTTTTTCAAATATATCAAATATAAATAAATGAAACGTGATCATCTCTTTGGCTAAAGTCAAAATATTAGGGATGGTTTCTTCAAATCACTTGAATACTTCAGGAGTTTTAAGGATTAGATGGGGGAAAAAAGTGCTTTTGGTTGTGATTTATTTTAGGTCTGGAGTCCACTTTTTTTAATTCAAAGCGAACGTGAATCAAATATATGACATATTCTCAAAGCCAAATCCAAGTTTGAATATTTTTGGTTTGTTGTTTTATGACTGGAAAAATATTAGATTGTGGCTATCAATACATAACTTTAAGAACTAAAATGACTTGAAATTGTTTTATTGCACAGTTATTGTTTGTAATATTTCATTTTAATATGATAAATTAAGTTACTATCACAACTTACAAGTCAATTACTTCAGTTTTATTTACCATATGATTATTAATTTGTAACAGCTCAGAATATGGTCAATTGAGTGTTTTAGCTCAATATTTTTACTGGCGAAACTCCGTAATTGTCAAAGCTGGAATTGTTTTCGAAGCGAAGTCGAAGCTGACATTTCATCACCCAAGAATGTAAGTGGTATATCGACAAAAGTTTGATTTTACAATGTTCCGTTATGTGTTAATGTCCACATAAAAGAGTGCTCATAAAGTTAACATGAGGTGTACCTTAGGTTTAGTAAACATGACATCCACATTGACAACGTTAACATTCTGCAATATTTTTTTCAAGGTGATCATTATTACTAAAGGGAGGCTACATTTATCTATCTTCTAAAATGGGTGATTTATTGTATGATGATGATACCTTAGAAAAAAGTTACACTTTCTAAGGATTCCAAAACTTTGAATACCAATATGGTTTTCAACAGACATTCTTTATCAAAAAAAAATAAAATAATAATAATAATAATAGCACTGCGTCTTACTACCTGTTCGGGTCATACGCTTTTATCAAAAAAAAGAAATACTATAAAAGTTATCAGATAACCTAATAAAGACTTGTCTATATCAACTAAGGTTTAACTTGATTTGTTTTCAGAACAGCTCTTTAGACATTGTAATAACTTGCTTAAATACTCCATAATCAACTAAATCCAATCTTAAGCCTTGAAACAAATCTAGCGCTCTGAGAAGGTTAACGATAAGAACTAAAAGGGGCACCTTTTCATAACTTACCGAGCACATGAAAATAATAATGTAAAACACATCAAATTTAACCAACAGTTAGACGTTATGATTTGTTAAGTCACAAGAACTTTGATGAGACATTGTTATATTGGTTCTTAATCCTCAATATTTTTTTAAATCGATGGTATGTATATAAGGCATAGCGAAATTGGTTTATGGTTAGTTATGAATTTTTAAGGATTGTATTTTTTTTATTGTGTGATAAGATCAAGGTTATGTTCTCCCTCAGTTCTTCTTTAAAGGGCAGCTATGAATCATTGTATTTATTAAGTTTCATCCAAAGTCATTGACGCACTGATGAGTCCTATATCACACTTTCATTGGAGGAATTATCGAGAAAAATAAAGCTGTAAACCTTGAGAAAAAAATAATATACTTTTTATTATAATTGTGGCACTTATATAAGCACTGTCAACAGTCAGCATGGCCAGTTTTGAGACCACTCTTAGTCTATTTTAACTTAGGTAGCTTAAGAGTGAGTTGAAGTAGTGTGGTAGACAATAGTACAATGGCATGGTATTCCTTCATTGTCAGTGAAATGTGTGTGATAAAACCTGGTGTTTATAATAGTAGTCTACTAGGCGTGTGCAAAGCTTTGAAACTTCGATTGATAGCCTTGAAAAATATTTAGCTTTTACTTCACTTGGAATAAAATCTGACTTCGACAATTATTAATCTTCATCAATAATTGTAATTTACTACTATGCTGAGCTGTTATGTATAATACAAGACAGTATTTATATGGGAAAAATCTGAACTAATTGTAAAGTAAGTTGTGATAATAATTTGATCTATCAGAATTAAATTAAAATTTGAACAATTTTGCAATAAAACATTTTCCAAATAATTTTAGTGCTTAATTAATATAAATATATAAATAAAAAATAACCTAAATATAATAAATATATATAAATTAATAAATAACCTAACTACAATAAATATATATAAATAAATAAATAACATAACTACAATAAATATATATATATATATATATATATATAAATAAATTAATAACCTAACTACAATATTTTTTCAAGCATAAAACAACTAACAAAAATATTCAAACTTTGATTCAGCGGATATTTCATATATTTGATTTGAGTTTGCTTCAAATTGAAAAAGTGGACTTTGCACACCCCTACAGTCTACATTATGGGGGCGCTGATACAGGATCGGATCAGTTATGACAAGGTGCATTATTGGGAGACTTATACTGTTGTAGTCGAGGTAGATGACCACGAAGAAAATAATTTGGGGCCCTGAACTGTGTTGTGTGAGAGTAATGTTAGTACATGTCAGTTGTAAATAGTTACTTAAGATGCGAGCTTTTGTAAGTATTTAAAATATATTTTGTAAGCATTATGTCAAAATGTTTTGATTGGTTGTTCAGTAATTAATTATAACCTTAAATGTTATAGGTGTTTCATTTGTTATGTATTAGTAGCATACCCCCCAATATATTAGTAGGAACACATAGTGTATGCAGGGTTGCTATTTACCTAGAAAACATGGAATATGTCTTATTTTCCCTCGACACACTCTTTTTCTCTTTGGGACATCAGGTTGCATAAAAATTACATAAATTTCCTCAGTAAGGTAAAATAATCTTGTTCTAGACATCAATAGCATGATTTTACAATAGTCACTTTTATAAAACTGAAATTTCATTACTCTATACTAGTCTCTAAAGTGTGTGGAAAATTGGTAAGTCCATTTGGAAAACACAGGAAACTTGGTGTTAAGAAAATCGTGGCAACCCCTCCTCAATGTTTGTTACAAATATATTAATACCAATATTCATTTGGTTTATTTCCATATTATTATTTTTGAGAATATTATAATTCAAGCAGTGCAAGTAAGTGCCTGTGCTTGAACTGGAAATGAAAATATCGATCAGTGTATTTTGGTTTTCTGTACAAGGCCATCATTTTGTTGTCTTTTTGGTTTACAAGTATGTTTGGAAACATACAACTATGTTTGCCATGTTTCCAGATTGTATCATCCATATATGCAAACCCACCTCGGTGGCGTAGTTAGCTAACACGCTAATTTTGTGTTGAGCTAGATTACCGAGGGCGGGGAGATCGAGGTTCAAATCTTGCTCGGGAGAACTGGGGGTGGTTTTTCCTAAATGGTTTTCCACTCTCCCTCCACACAAATGTGGATTCACTTTATCTTTATTCAACCTTCCAAATTCATAATCCATTAGATTAATTAGTACTTAAGCGTATAACCCAAATGGGTAGTAAGACGCAGTGCTAAGCAGTATTATTATTCTCATATATGCATGAATTGTCTTTACTTATTTACATTATTCAGCCTTTATTTATTTTCTAAATTCATTCTTGTGAACGATGAAAAAAGTCCCCAATTACTTCTCAGCATGTCATAGGTACTGTTATAGTAAATATGTTTAAATTGTAATATAATTGAATTATGAATGATTAATTTTATATTAAGGAGAAGATTCAGGAAAGAGTTTAACTTTATTCCAAAACTTATACTAAATATATTAAATAATTTCAAAAACAATATTTGCAATGTTTATTTATTTTTTAAAATCTAAAAGGAAGTGTCAAAGGTTAAAGAAAAATATGCTAAGCACAGTTCTTCCTGAATAGCATGTTATCTTTCATAAATTTAATAAGAAATAATCTTTTGTTTTTAATACAATAAATATACAATTCAAATGTTAATCTATGTGGTATTTTATTTCAAATGTATGATTGTACATTGTGTTTAAATTTAGGGTTTGTGATCAATTTGATTTTGATTTAATTTGCTTATTTAATATAAATTAGGACACAAACTTGGCTATTTCCATGCTTTGTAGTGTACCATTTCAAGCGCTTAATAGAGTGAATTGTTAGTGCTAATTTAAGTACAGTTGTTATAATATTCTCTTCTTAGTCCCACTTATTTGATTAAGCTAAGAACCCAACTGATGAACGATTAACTGGGAAGTTAGATACAAGATTACAAGAAATCTGCGAGTTTGGGTTTTTCATTAGTCAAATATTTCAAAAAGCTCCCAAATTAACAATCAATATATTGTAGTCCCAATGTTAAATGTTCACTTTAACCGAAACTATAATTTAAGAAAGAGACCATTTAAAGATGGTAAAAATAATGATAATTCCAGTATTTAATGATTTACTTAGCTATTTTCATTTCCTCTGCCTTGTAAGTTACCAAATGATTTATAAGTGAAATTGTCGATCTCATTTAAGTTGATTTGGTAAGCTAGAAAATGATGAGCCTACAAAACTTTTTTAATTTAATCTCGAACTTCAATGACAAGCTCAGCTTGAAGCTCAAAATCCAAGTACTTTCAGAGCCCTAAAGATTACGCTCAAATTAGAAAACAAGTCCGGTTTTCTGCCATCTTCATTTGGCAACAACAAAATTGAAAAATAATAAGATTTTTCATTTTAAAATAATTACACCTTAATTTAATTTTGTTGTATTTTTGAAAATATAGATAAATGGTTTCATTGTTTTCAATTCCAAGAAGAATAAAGAAACCGCACCAAGAAGTGACGTCTGGTTCAAGTTGTAATAGTAATACCTACCTAAGTTGGTGCTATCCATAGATTGTGATGGGCACGTATTAACCATGATGTTAAATGTACAAATGAAAAAAATGCTCAGCACAAAAATTAAACAAAAAACTTATCACTTCCACAAAAGAGATGTTTGACCATCATCATAGTGTCTACACATAACACATGAGAAGGAATTTTGTGATAAGAAATGTCAAGATTTTCAGTAAAGTGTTTTAAAACCAAACTATAACCATATTGTATTAATAGAGAATATGTAATATTACATCATGACAAATAGTTGACCTTGAACTTGCATACCTTGCTCTGCAGGGCTATTATGACTATTCAACACAAAGTTAGTTGCTACAGCTAGTTAGCTTCACTCGAGGAAAAGGTAGCGTTTGGGTGATTATGACCACCACACTTTGTATCGGCCACTAGTTTTACAGGGTGTCCAGAAACCTGGAAAATTCAGGGAATTTGATCAAATTTCTGGAATTTTCACATAGTCAATAAAATAATAGGCCTACGCTACTTTCATTTACAATAAAATAACTGTCAAAAAACATTTTTCTTCTCTGCGAATTTATTTTAGTACATTGGTTCATCTTCAATATACTTATCTCAATTCTCAGTCAACATGAGATTTTCATCTAATCTTTCCACCCCCTATCGTGTCTTTACCCAAGGTTGAGTCATTAGGTCATTAGCCTGTGTAAGACGGTCGTTTAATGTCTCAATATGATCTAACTCAGAGCTAACTTGCAACACACGACCCAACGACCTATTGCTTTAGGGTAACATCCTTTAACCCCTTCAAAGAGTATTGCAATTTCAGAATGTTTATGTGTCTACAAATATTATTACATTAAGTTGAGATCTTAATACAATAATGATTATAATATAGTGACTGTAAAATTTGGAAATTGGCTCTGGAAAACCTGGAAAAGTCAGGGAATTTTAAGATATAGTTTGGCTGGACACCCTGTTTTTCCTTCGACTTTGCTTCTAGTGTCAACACACAATAAAATCAGTTTGTGTCAACAGTTGACAACACTTTCCCAAAAAATATTACCTTTTAAGATGTTAGAGGCTAGACAAATTAGGTAAATTTATTTCAAGAATGCTGGTATTCATGACAGAACATTATTCATATGTTTTTATTTCCCAAACAGCTGATCACAAGTCACATTATTTGCAAGAAAGATTTAATCTAGTTTAATTTAATAAATCTCTTGAATAATTTTGTTTGCCTATGGTTTGAAATGAAAAAATATTAGGCCTACATTATTCAATACACACAACATATTTTGGTCAAAAAATCATAAAATGTGAAATATGCATTCAAGTAGTAATGTCACACTGAAAAATGAATCAGTATGAGAAGTTGGTCAATAAAGAAACAATGCTTTTTGTAATATGTATGCTTTATGCCCCAATGCTTTATTCTTCATCTATTTATGTTGATACTGGAACAAATGTGTCATATTCTATTTTCTAAAAATAATTTCAACACTTTATGATGTATACTTATTCTTATATTTAGGCCTATTTTAATTTAAAATAACTTTCTTTCATAGCTAAAAAAATAAATACCTTATAAAACTTTGTCTCAAAAACAACACATTTCAAACAGTAAATTAATATTTTGTATTTTTGCTTTCTTAGTTTCTTAGTAGGCCTATTTTAAAACCGTTCTCGATTTTATCAAGTCAAAAAGTGAACGTTTAGAGATATAAGCTTTCAGTAAGGTGTTTAAATTTTATTTTGTTTGATTGAGTTGAGGTCAGATAAAGAAAATCTATATATGTGGTACTCAACTTATACATACATAGACCTACTATGTGCCAATTTTGTTAATTTACAGTGTCAAAAAGGTTCTCATGTTCAAGTTTGAATCAAATATGTTGTGTGAAGATCTTAGAAAATAAAACTAGTTATTTAAAGTTGATGAGAGCGTACAAGAACTCCCAAAAATAATGTTTACACTGAATATTTATACAACTTAATGACAAAATAACGGGCATTTTACCCATTTGGCCTATTAAGTTAACAATAAAGTGAACGAGAGGATGGTTTGGATGGTTAAAAATAATAAAATGCATATTTTATTTAAAGGGAATTCTTGAGACTTTAGTTAAGTGATTAATAATATAAGGCTATTATATTTCTCTAAAATGAGTAGTTTGCAATTTATTCATTTCAGGATAACTAGGTCCAACTACTAATTATAATTTTCAGATAAATTTTACGTAAACCTTTCATGATAAAAAAAACCTAGGCCTAAACCAAACCATACGTAAACATTAAGCTGGGACCTATCTTGGTTATTTCCAGTCTTGGCTGCAGTATTTCATAGGCCTAGAACTCACATTAATGTGGAAAGTCATTACTACTCTAGGCCTATGTATGATTAAGTTTCAATAGGATTACATTATTAAAGTTTTGTTGAGGCATCTTAAACAGATTAGGCCTACCTTTTTATGAGCTTGTCAACTGGTCTGTCCATGTATTTTACCATATAGGATATACTTAAATTGTAGTGGGCTAACCAATCCTGGCCCATATAAACTAAATCTGCGAGAAAAAATAATTTCACGAAATAAAATATAAATGTTATAACATAATTTGTTACATACCACGCCTCGGGAGCATTGCTGGGTAAGAAAGGCTCCATCGGAAGAGTTGCACACACGAGCCTCCATTCAACTCTAGACTTGACTCAACTAAACTATCTAACAAACTAAGTGGATTTCTGCGTGGCTCGTGAGGGTGTGTACATCATGGCCAGGTGCCTATGTGCTGTTCTCAATTTTGAGGGGTGTTTCTAACCCCCCTTTGCCCTTGATTCGTCTGTTCAACCAGTTCAGCCTCGCTCCGCTGGGAACAAAACACAGTTCCAATCTAATATTCGACGACCCATGTCTCTCCGATCTACTGTACATCAAGACATTGTGGTCACGATGATGGTGCCGTCAGACTCGCCGGACAGACAGAAATAACTTGTCGTAAACTATAAACTTTTTCTTTAGAAGGGAGTAGGAAGCTTAAGTTCTATCATGTAAAGTAAAAGTGATTTTTCTTACAAGTTGAGAGTGTCTGTCACTCTTGAGTTTATTAACTATTTAAATGTATAATTAGGTTAGGTTTTCATTGGCAATGTCATGAGAGATCATGTGTATCTCTTGTTTTTCTGCTTGGTCCTTAAGACCAGGGGTTTCATTTAAGTGTGTCTCACTCCTTGGCCTGTATGACCTTATTGTGGTCTGCTGTGCCATCAGGCAGGAAAGGGGGAGTTTAGGTTGTTCCAGGCCTGATGTCAAGACCTAGTTAGGTAATGTTTTAGCTATTCTTGTGGAACCTTGTTGCCTCACGCTTTGTTGCTCACCAGATTGCGGTGTGCAACCTGTGGGTTTGTTACTGCCCTTATGGCTAGGCCCGCATGATACCTTGTTGATAGATTATAACCTATGCCTGGTATGTGGTTGGCACCTAGGTTGATTATGGTTTAACTCATGATACCTGGCTATACTGTATGGAGGCCTAGAATCCTGAATGACAACTTTCCCTAAGATATTAGCCCGGTGACTGGGACAAATAGACAATTCTCTGAAACTTATCTAACTAATTTAATTAGGTCAAGCTAGCTTCACTGGCATATATTGTTCTCACCTCTTAAAATAGGGTTGTTTGTATTAGAAGTTGAGTAGGTTCTGACTCAGCCCTGCTCGCCTGTTATAATCCATTAGATATTTGTTGCAACAAATTTACTATTGCTACTGTATTGTGTTTGTAGTCTGTGTCTCCCGTCGGGGAGTAACTTAAAATAACTTCATTATTGCCTTTCTCTACAGGAAATATGATTATACCTCTTTTAAGAGTGGGGCGATAGTTCTTAACACTAACGGAGTTTTATTGTAATATTAAATGAAAGGTGCCTCACGGCTAGTTCACTCTATATGAGTGAGTCACTTTTTATCTGATTGTTATGTTAATTATTTTGGCCTACTCAATAGGTCATCATTGAAATTGATGGATTGTGCTCTGATGTCTACCTTGTAATTGCTTGCTTTGTTTGTTCTATTAAACTCTTATGTCAACATACATTTGAATCTTAAGCTTTCAAGTTTTAACTTATCATGTATATTTCCCATGTTCATGTAGTCTGCGTATTTAGTGTTAACTATAGCGCCGCTACAAGCTGCGCCACTCTGCTAGGATTTTGCAAATCTTGTGCTCAGTAAAATACTGCCACTCTAAACTTTATTGAATACAAATTTTAATCTGGACAAAAACAATTGTCAATCACCGATCACAATATTGTACATGGTTTTTAATTCACACCTGAAGTGGCTAGGAAATTTTGACAGTTTATTTTGTTTGAAGATATTTAAACTTAAGTTTCATAGTCCGGCACCATAGTTCAGTTGGTAGTATGTCTATCCACTGAGCTAAGGGTCCTTGGTTTGATTCCTGGCATGACCGAAAAATTAATCATTGGTGACATGAAGGTCTCCCTTTCACCGTGATGAATTAATGGCCGGGGGCTGGATTTTGTATCTTTTTGAGATTTGTTAATTTATAATTTGTGTACTGATATAATCAGGCAGTTAAGAAAGTGCACGTTAAATACCTCAAATAAATGAAAATGAAAAAAAAAAATTTTAAATTATTTTTAAGGACTTGAATGTGCATATTATAATTTGATCATTTCTCAAAATTAGAAACTTGGAATTTTTAAATGGAAAGTTTCATATATGTTTTTACTTTTGTTAGTTTACTCTAGAGCCATTACAGTCTTATATAAAGACCTAAGCTATTTAACAGGATGCCCAGTGATCTGGAAAACCAGAAAAGTCAGGGAATTTGCTTGCTTAAAATAATGTCTCTCGCACCCGCCTCGGTGGCGTAGTTGGCTAACGCGCTAGGCGTGTTGATCTCGAACACCGAGGACGGGAAGATCGAGGTTCGAATCTCGGTCGGGTGAACTGGGGGTGGTTTTTCCTTAATGGTTTTTCACTCTCCCTCCACACAAATGCGGGTTCACTTCCTCTAAATTCAACCCTCCCAATTCCTAATCCATTAGAGTAATTAGTACTTAAGCGTATAACCCGAACGGGTAGTAAGACGCGGTGCTAAATATTATTATATTATAATGTCTCTCGCGACAATTTTAAACTGAACTGATGTAATGCATTATTTTAACGGCTCAATATGTTTTCACTGAAATTTTAACTTTTATCACAAGCCCTTTGCCTTAGGCTGATATCCTTTAACCCTTTCATAACATAACATAATTCCAGAATATGTGTGTGTGTCTAAAAAATATTAGTATTAAGTTGTGATATTAATTTAATAATGTTTGTAATATATAGTGACTGGAAATTGGCTATGGAAAACCTAGAAAAGTCAGGGAATTTAAAAATATTGTTTGGCTGGACATCCTGTTTAACCTAAGAAAACATCCATGTTGGTCAAGGTTCTATTAAATAACCAAAGGTAATTCAACTTTTACTAAGTTTTATTCTATAATACTTATAAGTATATAAACACAAATCTTGTTATTAATGTTGAAAGACTACCACTCATATTTCAGATTTTTTTGGGGTGTTGCCCTCTTCACTGTCGCCAAAACTTCCCTGTTTCCTTGTATGTCATGTTTAGTTTTTCCAACGTTGCAGTATATTAAACTAAATATGGGTGTTCATAAACACTGCATTGCTTGTAAAGGATATATATTTTTTTTATGTAATTATTTTAACTCTTATGACACAATAACTAATCTCATAAAATCAACATTTAATATACATTTTACATTTACCTATAAGCTTGGAGAAAATATTATTTACTTTCATTTCATGTTTATATAACATCTCTTTAATGTGCCAAGTTCTGTATTTTAAACAAGTAGTTCTTATTGTACTAATTTAACTGGTATGTACAAGACAATTTCTGGTAGGCACTGGTTGAACAAATTTTTCACAGCTCAAAGGGACCTATAGAGAGATAAACATCACAACTGTACATTGTATTAACACTGGAAATATTCTTGAAAGTAGGCCTCCTTGTTCTGTAATCTGCGAAGGGACTTGGAATCCATGAGGATGATAGCTGCAGTTGTATTTTCATGGTGATGGATGAACGAGCATTCTCGAACTTTCTGCACAAATGAGAAATTGTACGCACAATTATTATTTTTAATATTTAGTTATCTGAGCTAGGCTGGGCTTATATTCGTGCTTAATTTACAGTGTACAATTAATAAGGGAAAACAAAACTGTTTTAAAACTTGAAATTAACATAATTTAAGTTTTGCCCATAATATTAAATTATACTTTTATTTAATTATGATTCTAAAATTGTTATGAATACTATGGTAGACTTACCTCTTGGTAACAAAATAAAAAATGTGATGCATCACCTTTATTATAAATTATATATACAGCTTAGAATCATAATTATTGATACTAAAATAAAGAAAGCTCATTAATAACAAATGAGTATGGCTACCAAAAAGCATTTTAAAAATGAACCCACAAGATAATTTTTGTCTCGGTTTATACTATCCTTTAGTTGGCTGGAGTCTCATCGCATTCTCATTGGCTAGTGTGTCTCAAGTTCAATATTATCCATACTACACTTCATGTATAAAGAATAGGACGTTAAAGTTAACTAACCCTTTCTCAGCCCAAGTGCTTGAAAGCGCTCACCATTAATTTGTCGTTCCTGTCCTAAACGCTCAAAAGCGCTCGCTGTATTTAGGCACTCTCAAAGCCATCTTTTGGGCTCTTTACTATTTTATATTTAGTTGTTATTTTTGACTATAGAGGTCTATCTTGTTTGAAATTAATTATTTTCTTAGCGTTGTTAGTTTAACTGTTAATTTTGTTTTAGAATGGCCTCCTTACAAGAGGATATGCTTGTTTTGGAGGTCAATAAAGACATATCTGGTAGTGAATCTGATAGTTCTGACGATAACGATATTGCTAATGAGTTTAAAAATGATTATGAAGATCCTGAATTATTTGATATAAGTGATGGTGACCTGGAAAACAATTTAAATGGGGGTGGTGATTGTGCTGGTGCTGTAAGGTGTTTTCAACCACCTTTGTTGACATTTACTGACAGGCTACAATTTGATGTTCCAAATGAATGTGTGGGAAATACTGGTCCTGTGCATGACTTAGCTGTAGGTTCCAATAAACTATATAGGAGTATTAGTTTTTATGGGTGTATTTAATTTGTCAGAAACATCTTAACTACTGGCACAGCTCAGACATTGAATGCCCTGTAATTCGTAATTGCATGACATACAAACATTATAAGTGTCTTTCAAAATATTTTCATGTCACTGAAGCAACAAAAGAAAAGACACCAGGGAAAAAGAACGACATGCTCCAGAAGGTAAGGCTTGTTCTTGATATTATTATGGACACGTTCGATAAACGTTATAAGACCGAGAAAGAATTTGCTGTTGATGAAGCAATGATTGCATACAAGGATCGTCACTACATAAAACAATACGAGAAGTCAAGCCAACAAAGTGGGGGCTCAAAATATGAGTCCTAGCAAGTCCTCCTGAATATGTTCTATAAGCAAATGTGTATCTTGGCAAGAAAGAAGCAAGACATAAAGACATACTGTTGGGAAACCAAGTTGTACTAAATTTATTAGAAGGATTTCTAGGCGAAAATCGCCATGTGTACTTTGACAGTTTCTTTTCATCTGTATGGCTCTTGAATATATTTCTCCAAAAACAAACATGTGCATGCTGCACCGTGAGGAGTGACCTAAGGAACTTGAAAATCCCAAGAGCTTAAAACTGAAGATAGGTGACAGCAAAGTACAGCAGTCAGTTAATGTGGCAGCCCCTGTGTGACATGACAACAGGGATATTTGCGTTTTGTCAACCAATTGCAACCCAAGTGAAAGAATGCCAGTACAAAGAAAAACTGGTAACGGAAATGAAAGGGTTATGGCTTCTTGCCCTCTTGCCCTAGTCAAGTGTACCAAATTTATGGGTGGTGTTGACAGCCGACCAGATAAGAAGCTACTATTCTTTGGGCAGAAAAACAAAAAAATGGTGGAAATGTTTGTTTGGATTTGTAATTAAACAAATCAACCAGCACTGTCAAGACATGGATTTACCCAAAAAAAATTCAGACTTGCACTTTACAAGCAAATGATAGGAAACTTTCTCTCCCGCAAAAGTGTTGGGAGGAAGAGAATCCTCCCAGTTTCTGTACCTTCACCAAAAAATCTACATATAATAAAAAAAATTGAAGGCAGAAATAAAGTTTGTGCAAACTGCAGCAATAAAAAGAAAAGAGCTCCTTCAGGTCGAGACATCCAGACTTCATGGAAGTGTAAGAACTGTGACCTGCACCTCTGCTGAATTGATTGTTTTCTTGAATACCACCAGGAAAGGGGAGTTGGAGTTGAAAACTAATGGTAAAAATTAAATAAATTGTTCAGACTATAATATGTAGTTCCTAGTAGTGTCATTGTGATACCTAATATAATAAGTTGTTTCTAAAAATGTCTACGTAATATGTTAATTACATCCTGAGTTATTGCTTATAGCATAGACTCATGTACAAATTTTCATGCTATCAAAAATAAAGGGATTAGTGGTGGGGAATTGAGCTATTATAATAGGGCCGGCAAAGGGTTAAAACAGATGTATGCATTGTGCACTATAAACTATTCACTATGTGTCAATTACAAACATTTATAATTAAAAATAATGTATTTGAACTTTTTGCGCACTATGTGCCATACACTATTCACTCTTAGTTATGTGCTATGCATGAATATAAACCCAACCTTACTTGAATTGAGGCTAAGAAGCAAATCTCTAACAAGCAAAGAGCTAAATTAAAATATGACTACCAAGTCTTTACCAAGAGTATGATTGTAAACTTATCAAATATTGTAAACAAGTGGCCGTATTTTTCTTCACCTTGAAATTGAGGAGTTTTCTTTTGGTATTTTTATCTTGGATGGTTCGCAAGCTGACCATGCAAATCGGACACAAGAGTGTCCTGTCTATGTGCTCCCAGTAGTCTCCTTTAAGGGCCATACCGCATTCTCCACATATTATGTTGCTTTTACTTGGCACACACTTGATGGGCACTGCGGGATGAAGTGTCTTACGCCCACCGAAACTGTGCTCAAACTCTATTCGACGGTCTCGCTTGGAATTCACATGATAAGTTCCTGGTCTATAAACACATTTCAACTAAAACTAGTGTTCAAATAGCAGTTTCAAATTACTTCAACTAACCTTAATAGAGTAAGTCTTCAACTTACATTGTTAAATAACTACACCCAGGTTACAGCTTATTTGGTGCTGACTGACAGTTCACGGCTGACTTCTGACAATCAACATTTAGGTATATACCTAAATTTTGACTGTCAGAAGTGACAACTGCTAAAGACATGTTTTTTGCAAATCATATGGTTCGGCGTAGGGATACATAATTTGGTCTGGTAGCTTTTCAAAGCAGTCAGAAGTCAGCTGTCAGTCAGCACCACAGAAGATAAAACTGAGGTATACAGTATGTTTTTGTCATATGTTTGTATTAAGGATAATTAAATCTGAAAAATGAAACTTAAAATTCAAACAAAATGGTGATGATACTATCAGCTATGTGACAGCTTACTAGGAACGCCATATATTATGCTTAAAGTGGCACTTGGTAAATGGTGTTGCTAGCCA
This sequence comes from Timema bartmani, assembly GCA_902151455.1. Classification (NCBI taxonomy): domain Eukaryota; kingdom Metazoa; phylum Arthropoda; class Insecta; order Phasmatodea; family Timematidae; genus Timema; species Timema bartmani. The sequence goes on from CABFWB010000093.1 coordinate 419,958, forward strand.
TTAGTCAAAGTACCGGCACCTCCTATCCAGAAATCTATGTGAGATCAGGATTTAATGTAATCTTACTTTATCAATATTAGATGAGTGTGAATTTGTGTTGAATTGTATGTGTTTGCTATTTGTATCAAGATCAAAAATCAAACTAATTAGTGCATGACATTATTGTTTACTAAATAAAACATTTAAATAGAACTATGTCATTTTCAAGCAACCATATAAATCATTACAAAATGAAACTTAAAATTTGTTGAAATAATGTTAACAATGCATAAAATTACTCCAAGAAGTAATTTTTGATTTTAGTATGAACAAACAACACATTTCATACTTTACATTGCTGCCACTGGACAAATAGGTAATGGCTGCCTTTAAAAAAAAATTTATTGTTACCGCCAAACCCCCCGACCTAGATTTCATTCTATCGGAACTCATCAGGAGGGAGTATGAAGCGCTCAACGCAACTTCCTTAAGGAGAAAACCAAAAACACCAAAGGGAACAAAATGGAAATTGGTAAAGAAAAATAGGACACTTAAATAGGAACATGTAAAAGGAACAAAAGACATAAAGGACAAAAACAGGAAATGAATATTGGATGCGAATATATAATATAACTCTTTAGAGAAAACCTCTTTTTGCTTTTTGAAGTATTCCAGCTAGTAATTGAAGAATTTTTTTTTCCAATATAATTTTTTCTTGTGATTTTGGCAACACTGCCTATCATTTGTAATTCATCTTTTAGCTGACTAGCCAAAAGTATGACACCTGTGTGCACGCACATATTGATTTTCAAGCCCACAAACCTCGGATTTGTCTGAGCTTAATCTCTAACTTGGCCCTAAACTACCATTGCAGCCATGTGCAACACCACCGAATTTTCAATTGTGACTTATAAAAACAAAACAGCATCGTCGACTTGAAGTGAAAAGCTATTCGCGGTGTGCTCTGTCAAATATCAAACCCAATATTCAAGAACTAGTGAAGAAAAAAAAAATACTGTGCCAAACACAATACTTATTTTCAATCATTTTATTTTTACCACTATGCTGCTAGTCTTAACTTGATTTTTGTACAAATTAAGGAAATAACTATAAAACGAAACTTTTTTTTTAAGATTATTTTTATAACCATCCCATCAATTAGGAAGTTGAGGAGGGGTTGAAAAAGGTTGGGATCTGCTGGTATAGATGTAAGTGTGGAGCTATTTATATTTAATAAAATATCTATATGTTAAGGAATACTAGGCACTTGTGTAGCTTAGAACTTGATTAATTATTTCTGGCCTGCATTGATGGTCACACGATCTAAGGCTTCACTCTTGTGCTGGACTAGACTGCCGATGACTGACAGGAAGGTTGGGTTTCGAATCCCAATCAGGTGTACTGAAGATGGTTTTCCCGAAATGTTTTTTCTCTCCTCCTCCACACAAATTCTGGTAGGTACACTCAAGGATGTAGCGCTCAGGGGGGAGAGGGGGGTCGTCCCCCCTCCCCCCAATGTCTGTTAAAAGCTTGAAAGTTGGGAATTTTGTGAGATTTGAGTTCTTGAGTTGGGAAATTTTAGGCTTATCCTGTACTCCATTACTTTCTATTATGAAAGTCCTTAACTACAGACTTGTACAGACAAATTTAAAATTTTCCAACTGTTGGACCCTTCTCTACAAAAAATCCTAACTTAAAGTCATCAAATATCCCGCCATGCAAATAAAGGTACATTTCCTCTAAATTGAACCTATCCCACTTGTGTAGTTAAATGTAGATCGGCTGGGCTGGTAGTAAGACACAGTGATAAAAATACTTAAAAACTAGGATTTGAACACTTAAGTTATCAAAGGGTTGTGATGGTGCCAGAGAGAAAAGTTGTGGTCATAAACTACAAAATGTTGAAAACTGCTGTTAAAGCCAATTATATTTTTTAATCTAAAAATACATTATTTGAACAATATCTGCAAATATAAATAAATATATTTAGCTCAATTAGATATTTAACTCATGTAAAGTATAAAAATGTGTTGGTAAGCATGCAACAAGGGACGGGGTTGATTGCCTAAGGCACTATGACGTTAATGCTTTATTAGAAAAACTAAAATTATAATATTTTTTACAAACAAAGTCTGTAAATTGTTCAGATATATTTGATATTTTACTAATTTCCTCTAGTGTTTAATATTACTCGTGTCAATCTTAGGACTATTACACACATACAATTGGTACACTACCCAACTCTACAACAAACTGAAAAACCCTTGCAGTGTTGTTTTAGAAACTGCATGTTTCATAAAGTGTTACAGTTTTCTTTACTTTAATTAAATTATAATAAAATGCTCCATGATGGTGCCTATGATAAACTTATCTTTTTCTCAAATAATGGCTATAAGCTATATTTACAAATATTAAAATTTTATAGGCCAACGATCCTGATTTTATTTTGTAACATTTTTCCTCGATTATTTTTTTTTACAAAAATGTCACAAATACCATTATATTAGATTTTCTTTAAGCCTACAGCCAAATAAAAAAGAATCAGTTACAGGTTTATAATATATAACTTGGATAAAAATTTAACTAGTTATAAACAAGAGAAACAACAAGCATCCATGAATGTTTTGCCTTGTAATGATAATTTCCCTTCAAGGTCATAAAACAATATTAAGATCAAACTGATGCTCGTCCAGGTATCAAATTATTTTCAGGACAGCCCTGATAAGGGCTAGTCAGGAATTTGTTAACATGCCGTTCTTAAACAAACAAGGTGGTAGCCATAAGTGGGCCAAGGAGCTGTTAAAAGTGTATTTCTAGGTTGTTGGAATATACACTGTGGACAGAGGCATATAAACATAAACTTAATGCATTTAGGATTAACTAACCCTGGATTATTATCACACACAACCATCACACGTGGCTTGGAAGAGTTGAAAGGATATCTGTTCATGTTATGACTGGTCAGCGGGAATCTTGTCACATCATAAGTTGTCGGCGCTGGCGTTGTCGATATCTGAGATTTGAATCTAATAGCTGTCTGGGCCACACCGCCGACACCCTTTCGACTTGTCACCTAGGTATATATGTCAGAAAACATTAAAAATTAAACTTGTTTTAATAAAACAATAAATATAGTATTGAAACATAGTAAGTATCGAACATACTATTTACAAAGTGTAAAGTAATTTATTGTTTTTCGGTGTAAAACTCTTATTATTATATTGAAATTCTGGACGAACCTTCCCATTTTATAGCGCCCACTTACTTTTGAGCTTTCTTTTGTATCTAATTCATAAATAAAAAACACTGCTTACACAATGAAAACTTGACACTTGATAAAAGATAAACCATTAAAAAACTGCCAACTTCAAAGCAAAACCTAAAAAATAAATTTAAGATTTTTTTACCCGCGGCTACTTTAGTATTAATTTTTATTTTAACTTTTAAAGCTATAAAATCATTTTTACTCAATTTTTTGATTGATTGCACTGTGTATATTAATAAATTGGTCGAAATTTAAGTACAGTAATTTACCAATTAATATAATCTTAACTGTTCACATTGTTATAATCTCACCTTGGAGATGATTGGATAAAAAGCTGAATTAATCTTCTTGAGATTGTACATATTTGGTGTGATGTTGTGCAGTAGTTCGGGTGTGTGTTGCCTGGAGAATCTAGTGACATCTGATGACAATACTCGCCGCTCCAACTTACTACCAAACGCAATGAGCTCTTTTTTCTTTGGTTGAGCTACATACTGGAAGTCTGTAGTAAACATTTTTGAAATTATTTGGGTCAAACATATTTTATTCGAGACCAATATAATTCAACCCGACACCGTGATCGATCATAAGGTCTAACGTCAATCTTGTGTTAAAATGGATGCCAATGGCAGGGAGATTAGTGCTCGAATCCTGGTCAGTTCTACTGAATGCTGTTTTTCCTAAATGGTTTCCCACTCTTCCTCCAAACCATTGCATTTACATTTCCCTTCAAATTCTACCTTCCTCATCTCTATTCCATTAGCATAATTAATGTGTGTCTGTATAACTCATACTGGTACTCAGATGAAGAGGGATGAATTGTAACTTAAATTCTTGAAATCAAAACTAATTAAACTAATATGTAATACACTGCACATCCAGAAAGTAACTATTGTTTGCTCATATCTGCCATAAACAAAGTGATATTTGAATTGTACATGTGTAGTAGCTTTCTTTCAATCAAAGACAAAGTGCACACACAATTTTACGAGTTTGTGTTTAGTTTGAGGTGAGCTACATCACATTAATAATATCTTAAACCATTGATCAACCTGCCAAATGTGAAGTACGGTTAGTAATTAAGTATTCAAACAAGATAAATATTTATTATTCCGAAATTCATCATCGGATTAGTGATGCTTACAGAAAAATGTGGTGAGTGATAAAGTAAGCTAGACCAGGGGTTCACATGTCAGATTTTCCGTGCGACGCCCCTGTTCCCAATATTTAAAAAAACCTGCCCAAATTCAATTTGGTGGCATTTTCAAAAAATAAAATTTTCATTTACTTTACTAGCTTGTATTCTTATAAATGTAAAAATACAAAACTAGAACAAAAAACTGAATAAGAAGGAATTAGAAATGATATATTTTTTTGTACATGATCTCATGTGTACAGTTTGTTCATAATGATGAACCATGTGTTTTCTTGTATGATTTATTTCATACTTTTAGATATGTACAAGTACATGTATTGAAAATATGCATGTTTCATTTCACTATTCATTGTAAATTTTAGATTTTTCCTTATAGCCACCACACCACGGACCAAGAACACCGACGCCTCAGGGTGTTGCGATGCACAGTTTGGGAACCTCTAGGCTAGACAGTATAATGAAGGGAATGTGTTCACAACGAGCTTAGCGGTTACATGTCGCTAGTCAATGTGGACCTGTTGAATAAAGTAGATGAGAAAATTTGCAGGTATAGACAATTCACAATGTCTGACTTGTTAATGCAATTTTCTTACATTTCACAATCTTTAATCCATGAGGTCCAACGTCAGTAAATATAATACACAGGGTCACAAGAAAAAGCTTATGGGAACAGCTTTGGAATGTTTGCATCAGTACCAAGAAAAAGTAGACATGTTTTTGAGTAGAATTGTCACAGGTGATGAAAGGTGAATTTCCCATGTGACACCAGAAAGCAAGCAAGCTTTGGCGGCATACTAGTTCGAAACCATTCAATTCTAATTTCTTTATTTTGTTGTTTAGGGTATTCCATGAACGAGAAGCTGAAACAGTGAAATAATTCGAGTAATGATTGCAATTATGGAGAGGAATTAATAAAGTTCATAAAGAAAAATATTATGGGGAGTTGGAAGTCAATAGTTTCTTTATGATGGTCTTCAAGTGTAGAGTTCGGCTTTCTTTAAGCCGTAGCCAAGTCAGTCTCTTATAGTATGGGGAAATATAACACGACCGAAGGTCAAATATAAATTTAACACATGTGTTCTGGAGTCTTTGTAGTCTTGTCGCAAGGTCAGCTGTTAGGTCATTGGGTGATATCTACTACAAGCATAGGGTTGGAATTTTAAGAATTAGTAGCCCATCTGCACAAACACATGCACCTAAAAGCACAAATTTAAAATGAATAGATTGTTTGTTTCAAGAAAATTAAAGCATTGCCCGGGGTACTTCTGCTAGTAATGATATAGTTATAAGATACTCAGTAACATTGATATTTAAACAATTCTTTAAAATATAAAAAGGGTTCATAGCTCCCTTCTGCCAAAATTCTTTAAATAAAGTGCCACTTTTGTTAGAGGCACAACAAACATTGATAACCTAAGAGGTGTTGTTTGGGGCTGGTTTAACCCCCACCCAAAGCTTAGCATCATTAATATAGTATAAGTACATGGGGTAGCCGCGTGATTAATTGCATGGTTACCCTGGTCAATGCTTTTCTTTGCTTCAACCAGACAAGAGAGAAAAAAATCGCTTCATTTTAGTTCTTTTGACTCCGTTTTTAATTAAAAAATGTTGACCTCTGCGTTTGGTAGATATCCGTGCAATGCTCATGACAGACAAACAAACAAATTACTCATTTTATTAGTACGGCATAGAAACATTTGGACTCCTCAATGTCTATGCCAGTAACGTATTGAAAAAACTTAAAACCAAAATTATATTTTTAAACTCTAAATTACTTCAAAAGAGATTCATTGTTTAATTTCTTGCCATTTCCTGTTGAGGAACTTCACCACAACAAGATCTTCCCTCCCCACAAAAAATAAATGTCCGGTTACTGCCCTGGTTGATAAGATCTACACCGGTGGGCACATGGGCTAAGGTGTAAACATTGTTTGGTCTGATTTTCCAATGACTGGGAGCTTGGTTTTAGAAGCTCAGTCTGTTATACTGAACTGAATGCTTTCTTTTCCTCGATAGTTTTCCACTATCCCTTAACGCAAATGCGGGTATGTTTCTTTTTAAATTCATCCTTTCTTAGCCCAAACAAAGGTGCACACACACATACAAAAATATAAATGTGTTTCTCTTTATGTTGTATGTACATTTTTTCATCATGAGAGACAACTAAATTCATTAAAATAAATAGTTTGACAACCTCAAACTCCACTACGGCGGCCTGGATGTGGTTCCAAAATACCAAGGAGAGAAGGGGGAACAAAACGCGATAAACATATATCCAGCAGATTACAAATATCTAATGAAGCACATACATAAGGTGACCGATCATTTTATCAGAACAGAAAAACGGGACACAATCTTTTCAAAGGTTGGCTTCTCTGTCTACTCCATTAATTGTTATTATTAAATTATTATGCTTACTATTATTAATGTATTACTATAACCAATTGTTAGTTAATCGAGATCTTGAGGCAGACTGACTGACCGTTACGTGAAACGCATTAAGCCGTGTGTAGATAAGAATTCAGGAACTCCCAATGACTTAATTTCAAATTCCATGTAAAATGATAACAGAAAATATCGTATCATTGTTATGTTTTAATAAACTCAGAAAGAGAAATATTGTAACATTTCGATGTTTCAAACCATGTAATTTCTAAAATAAGGGACGTGGAACGCATGGTAAAATACATAGCATATACACGTTTTTTTCGGACCTGTAAAAAAAAAGACGTGATTCTCAAATACGGGACGGATGGTCGTGCATTGTGATGACATTTCGCAAAGAATATTGTCGGCTACAAGAATAAAAAGTGAGTAGAACCCATCCATGTGAACAATGATACGATAATTATGTGTCTAATTGCCGTTGTTTCACAATTATCTATCTTTTGTCATTTGTGCGTTTGTTTTCTTGGCAACACTGCGAAACAACAAGAACTAAGCCCGAAAGGTGTCACTCTCTCGCAATAGACCTAAGCTGCTGATGACGGGAAGATCGGGATTCAAATCCCGGTTGGGTGTACCGAGGATCATTTATCATAAATAGTTTTCCACTCCTCCCACACGCAAATGCGGGTAACTTCCTATAAACTAAACCTTCCTCGCCCTTGATACATTAGCGTATCTAATTACAGTAGCTCCATGACTTCTTTGGTGCTGACTGACAGTTCACAGCTGAAAGCTGACGGCTTTGAAAAGTTACCAGAGCAAATTATGTATCCCTACGCTGAACTATGTGATCTTCAAAAACATGTGTTTAGCAGCTGTAACTTCTGACAGTCAAAATTTAGGTATATACCTAAATATTGAGTGTCAGAAGTCAGCTGTGAGCTGTCAGTCAGCACCAAATAAGTCGTGAAGCTACTGTAGCTCATTTGCTTATAAACCGAACGGGTAGTAAGTAAGACGCAGTGCTAAATATATTGAGAGAGACTCAACAAAGGGCGAGGGCGGCGTTAAGTTGGGAGTGCTTTAGCAGTTTTTATAGTATAAAGGTTTTGGTCAAACTAAATCAAATAATTCTCCAGTAAATACGTAGAGCTTGGTTTTCTTAACACGGCTACATCAACAGTTCTTGAATATCTGTCAAGAGTGTCCTGGAATTTAATGACAACATACTTTTTCTCTTAGTTTAGAAAACTTGTTAGATAATGCCACCATGCTCATGACAGATATTCAACAACTGTTGATATCTCCATGTGAAGAAAATTAAACTCTATGTTTCTATGCGAACAATATTTATTTTTTGACAAAAAAAAATTGTTTTGCTATAAAAACTGTAAAAATACTGACCTTTTCTCGCTTGTTCTACACACCCACCTTAATCTCGTCTAACCGGTTTGCCTGGGGGTGGAGGTCGGGGAGTTGAATCCCGTCTGGGTGAATTAAGTATGGTTTTACCTAAATGTTTTCCCACCTTCCATTCACACAAATCTCTGTGCTTTTTTTTTTTTATCTATCTTC
>CABFWB010000093.1:428576-448558 GCA_902151455.1 Timema bartmani
TTCCGCTCCAAGTACACCCGGTTGATATTCGAACGTCACTGGTAATCCAGTATATTGCGAGGCTGTGACGCCTTAGGCCGCGTGAGCATCGGTGCTGATCCTACCACTTGTCGTTTGATAACCCTAGTGATAAAACTTGACACTACCAGTCACTACCATTTACGTCGGTAACATATCTCACCTACTTTGACGGCGGCCAACTTATAAAGTTTCCACTTCTTCCGCCTAGCCTCTACCATTTTCGACTGATTTTATCGACGAGCAAGGACCCCCCCTCCCCACCCCACCCGAAACAATCAACTTGACAGACTGAATATTTGACCGAAATGGCGCGCAGGTCGCAGACATATCATTCATATCGCGTGTCGCAGTTTCAATAATGTCCTTATTTGTTCGTTTATAGAAGCGGTGCCGTTCCGAGTAACAATCACTCAGACGCCAGCTTCGATGCGCATGTCTTCAGTTTCACTGAGGACATCATTATTTTATTTATTTCTTATCGATATTATTAAAAGCTCGTGTGAAGCGTGGACTGAAGGATTGACGGACAACAGCATCGAAAAAAAAACTTTGGAACACACGTGTAACAAAACTTGTTCAAGTTATTTTTTGTTATTTCTTAGTTTTTAATAGAATATATACATATAATTACATCTCATTCCGAGGTTAGGGATGAGAAAGATAGAATTTAGAATATGTGTACTCCACATTTGTGTGGAGAGAGTGAAAAACCACTTTAAAAAATTTCACTCGGTCTGGATTTGAACCTCGACCAATTCGTCCCTAGTAGACCAGAACAAAAGAACTTAATATTTAATCTACCTGACCATTGGCGCGGATTAAATATGGTCAAAATGTTAAATTTGATTTTATTGGCATGAAACTATGTTTCAAATATGGTATCTATAAGGAATTTTGAAGTGGTCTTAATATGTGACTTAATGTATATAATGTATACTCCGTTTACAATGAAAGCTTATAGTCTTACCTTGGTGGACTCCACTATGGCCATATTAGATCAACCTCGTCGTAGTGGAAACAATTAAGGTGAGTGTGATAGATTTCAGGGTAAATGAAGTGAACATTTTAAAGGGAATACTTGATTTTTACTTTCTCTATTAATGCACCCGACATATAAATTAACTTAAAAATACAAAGCCCAATATTCATAATTATTGTGAAAGGGAGAAATTCAATTTTCACTTCAATTTTACAGCTGTATGTAAATAGAGTCAAACTGGAGACCCTTAGAAATCAGCGATGTTGTTGAACTAACTTAAGTAGCGTTTACACTGTTATTTTTTACTGGCGCCAATCATTGATGTGTCAAATAAACAGTGTAAACCTCAATGTACACGCAAATTAGAAAATTTGCATGACGCATGTTCTGTTTGCAGGAATATTAGAGAGCTCAAATATTGTGGCGCCACTTGTTAACTGTCGCACCAGCTGAAAGTGTGTGTCTTTGCATGAGTAAGCCTCCACAGGTGTACCAGTATACAAAGAATACTTTGATCTAGAGCCACGTTCAACCCTAGCTCAACTGTCCCGAAGGTAAGCATTCAAAATTGTATGTTAACCTTTATTTGAATGGCAATTGGATTGGCAGCTATTGATGCAAGTGAAGTGATTTCCCTTGAAGGGTACTGTTAGCCATATCCACGTGGCCGAATACTTTGCAAAGCAATGAAAGATAGACAAAAAAAGTTGAAAGTTTCTATTCGAATGATAAAGCCATTGGCTTTGGCACCGGCATCCGAATTTTCTTATTCAGCTAATTCCATGGAACTTGCAAGTTCGTTGTAGTTGGAGAGGACGGATGAGCGAGATTATTATCGAACCGTCCAACGAGTTGGGAAAGAGAGACTCAGCTTCTCAGTTGGTCAATCGCCAACCTGACTTTGAAGGGTTTTGAATACGCTTATACTTTTTATGGAAAGAAATATGGATTATGTTTTGTACAGTAATATCAAAGAATGATTCATGCAATGCATGAAATCCGGTTCTTCCCTTTTCATTTTGATCTGTACCCCACTAAAGTCTCCTGGTATGTTCTGACTGCTGACAAAACATTGGCCTCTGCGATTAGTAAGCGATAAATTGGATCTGTAAGGTACATCCAAGATAATTTGGAACAGAGTCTCAGACTTGGTATTCGTTATCTCATAGAAGCCAAGAAACATTTATTTGATTTCGAGATTCTCCGTGACAATTCTGAAGCATATGGAAACTTGTTCCTAGATGGAAATATAATATGCATAAGTGATACAAAAAGTTAAAGTACGTGTCACTTGATGGCTCATGATCTCCAAAATCTTGTTGCAAGTTTCTTGAGAACACCATTTAAAAGAACCCCGATCCAACCATGCAGTCTTTTCACCACAGCCTCAAAACTTTAACAAATTTGCTTGACTGATCAGTCAGTGTGCCAGTGAATTGCGGGTTCTTGGACAGCCAGAAACTTGAGGGATTACAGTATTATCATCAAAGCTATCCTGGTTCCTTCCATCTATATCTTTCTAGTATTGAAAAGGTGGCAAAAAAACACTCACGCCAGCCCTTATGGACCCCAACTTTAAGACATAACCTCGGTGGCATTACATTCTTTCGTGTTTCAATGAAAGTCACTTTTAATGTTGATGGAAAAAATGCATTTTTGATTGCGTGCTTATTTTCAAGTCTTACGGAAAACTGCGTCTCTCAATTTTTCATATTCCAACCATGGGTAAACTTTCAGCCAGTGAGGCTGGAAATTTCTTTTATGAACGTTTTGTTCTCTTCCTTCAATAGTTTGTGGTTAAGAAGAAGGTCTACCATCTTAAATGTTATTGACGTCTGTGTGTTTGTTTTTTTACCATTCACATATTCATTTTGGTATTTTCCGTACAATAACTAATGTTTCTGGATCACTTATTTTTACAAACAGCAATCCCTGTGTTCTTCTTTGAAATAAATTACCCTATTACTTAAACACAGTTAACGAGAATACTAGTATTAACAAAAAATAAACCTTTCTAGTTGATATTCACCTGGTGTGAACTAGTGCTAGTAGAATATTTTGGTGTGTGTGTGTGTGTGTGTGTGTGTGTGTATATATATAAAGTCGCTATTCAACTGGTCTGAACTAGTATATCAGAATATTCTGCTAACACTAGTTCAGACCAGTTGAATATCAACTTGAAAGATTTATTTTTGTTGATACTAGTTTAAATAGATATTATCGTTAAATGTGTGTGTGTATGTGTATATATATAAAAGCTGATCACGAAAATGTTCGATATTTTTGGATTGCGCCCGTTTTTTTTGTTTTGTTTTTTTAATGCGTACTCTACCACTAACTCTCATGTTGATCATTTCTTCTACTTCTCTTTGGCGGGTTATTTTTAAACTAAACGCTCTTTTCATCCTCAATCGATTTTGGTTTGGTTTGGTTTGAACAAAACAATATATTTTAATAGTTCGTTTCTTTACTCTTAAGAGAGCCACCTCGGTAAGCGAGGAATTGCCACGCAGACGCTCAGCTCTAACTCAATATTAAATTCTACGATGCGTTATTTCAAAGTATGGTTCACGCCAAAATAAAGTCGAAAGATTCATACAAATATCCTTTTACTTAACAAAAACAAAACAACCCTATAGTTTGATTTTTATTAATAAAAATAAATGTGTGAAAATGCGACATTAGCTCATTTTCATTAATTTCTTAAGCTTATTTGTGGAGCTAATAACTAGGCTTGTTGTACAATGTTTCTAAATATATTCTTTGTCCAACAATTACAGTAATTTTTCGATAGGCTCACAACAGAAAACGTTAAAATATTTTAGAACTAGCTGTGAGCTTTCCTCTTCACCTTGAGATAATAAGTTTCGTAGTTTTCTTTCCTCTCTTATTGACTTGAAAAAGATTGGTTGTAGGTGATAATCGAAAGGTAGTATAAGCTTAGACAGAATAGAAGTAGTTCCAGAAAACAACACACACCATTGTATTTTAAGACAGTGACCGAGGCGGCCCCCTAAAGTAAAATTTTTATTTATCACTTTTGAGAAGGCTGAGTTGCCTAAAAAAAAATTGGGGGAACCCGATGGGCTTGGGCCCCTTAGAATTGGCGACTATGATGATTACGATTGTAGATGATTGAGAATAAAGAGAAAATATAATATTTTTGATATAGTTACCGAGAGGTATGATAATGATAAAATCAAGAGTAAAATTTTATTTAATAGTTGAGGCAAAATTTAAATTAGGTCAAGTATCAAAAGATATAGTTTAATTAACTTTGTTTTTTTAAGTGAACCCTTTATTGAAGCATTTTTTAGATGGTTTATATAGAAGTTCAAAGAAGTTGCGCCCATTTTCTTTGGATGAAGTACAATCGAATTAGGTAAGGCATTAAACACTACGTTTCATTATAAGCCGTTGTATTTTTCTTGTGAATTTTGCACTACGTTATGCACTATTTACTATTAGTTATGTGTTATGCATGTATATAAACCTAGCCTAAATAAATGTAAAGAGAATTGAAGGTAGTGCCAAATGGAGGACATCTGATTGGCTGGGCTTGTGACGTCACTCAGCCAACTTAAACAAGTGCATTACATACACAAAGCCACATGGAAGACAAACTAAGTTATTAAAAATCAAGTCATATTTTTGGGACTTTAGTATGTATTTTAAAGTTTTTTATTATTTAAGTCCAATTAACGTAATTACTCTACTTATTTTTAAAAATACACGTGGGGCTATCTATGTATTAAAATATAGCTGTTGTGTTGTTGGGATGGCGAAATTTATGGCATAATCAAATCCCCCTAAGTGGTGTTACCTTTCTATTCTCTTTACATTGGCCTAAATGGAGTGAAAATAATAAATAACTTCAATATATTCTAAGACTCCCTTTCCCCAAAGAAAATTTCTAAGTAAGCTATTGCTTTTAATTTTTTATATAAAACTGAGTTATGTAATGTATCGGTGAAAGAATCTTAGCATTACTGAATAACGAGTTTAACTCCAGTAACCTGATGATTGTGTGCATAAAATAAACTGATTGTGTGATCCTATTCACGAGTGTAGCAGTGAATGTCTGTGTCAGGCACCAGGAGCGCTGTTTGTAACCGATACAGTTTTTTTTATCCTTCTTCTCGACCTTAACTCCAGGTAATGTATATTTAATTTGGTCGCGTGCAGTCTAAAAGTAATTTATTGCTACCAATGATCCGTGGCTCACTCGACGGGTCTAACTGATATTACTAGTGCTATAACGAGTCAACCGGCAGCGGCTCAAATGATTTGTCACGGTTGTGCTGTAAACTCATTTTTGCAAAATATTGGTCTCTAGTGAGATTGTTCTAAAAATGTTACCGATCCTGGTTTTATTACTTCAGTTTTAAATTCCAATTAAACTTGGATATAATTAATTCTAATGTCGTCACAGCTCTTCCCCAATAAATTTAAATGTAAAATTACTAATTACATAGCAATTCACGGCAGATTAACCGGACTAACAGATAAAAGATTAACCTCAAATCATAAATCGTATCGAAGTGCGGTTTTTTGAATGAGTCACACTACCACAAATATATTGGGATAAGTCTAGCTATTTTGTTCTTTTTACACGATTCGATGGTTGAATGTTCTCCTGTAATCTCTTGATAGACTGGACTGCCATGACGGGAATATCGGGGCTCTAATCCCTGTCGGATACTGAGATAATTTTTACTAAATTCTTTTCCACTCAACCTCCACGCAAATGTGGGTACACTACCTCTAAATTCCACCTCCTTCATCCTGAACACATTAGCGCAATTGGTACATATAAGTAATACTAGAAAGGGTTATGAAACGTGGTAGTAAAATAAGAAATATTTTTAGTAAAATTATTTTTCAATTTTGGTGTATTTTTTTAATACATGATAAAACGCGAATGTGGGTACTAGTCCCGTAAATTCTACCTCCTTCATCCAGACCAATTGAGCATAGTTAGAATCCGTACACCCCGCACGGGTAAAGGGGGTGGGGGGTGGGGCAACAAACAAACCTAGTCTTCTTTGTTTAAAAAATAAATGAAACAATTGGTACCTAATTTAAGACCATATTCAAAACTATTCAAATATCCAAGCATATCCACTTCATGGTGGATAAGCCTGTGGAAATCCAAGATTTTCGATTTCGATTCTAATCAGAATCTTTGCTTGCTAACTCGAATTGAATCCACATCTAATCAAATGTTTCGGGATTTTTTTTATAAATTGAATTACAATCGAATTTTCAAACTAAATATTTTATATTTATTTTTGAATATAGTCCAATAAAATAAATGTATCTATAAAAATGTTGGTCCAAACTTTAACTTGATTATTGAAATAGCACTATTTACAAGTTTCTACTGTCAAGATAAAAAATGTGAGTTGATTCGTTAAACTAAACCTAAAATGTTAGGCCTATGATGAAATAATTGTAAGATAAATTTGGATGGCAAGTAGATTTTTGTTTCTAATTATTGAAAAGTTCGACTTATAGTTTCAAATTTCATTCATTCGAATTCGAATCGACATTTATTTGGAATTGAAATATCGAATCAAATTTGAATCTTTCAAATAATAAGATGAATAAAAAAAAGTATAGAATAGCTATCTCCCGACAGTTATAACTTCCAAATAAATATATGAGTTTTGACAAAACTTTGAATAGGCCTATCCATTATTATTTTATTTATGTTGCTACAAGGCTCATTTTTTGCTTCATTTATAAGATTATCATAATGCTGATGAACATGATGAGTTTTCACTACCAAGGTTGGTTTGATGCGCTTCCCATTGCTCCAGAGGTGGACATGTACTCAGCCCTTTGACTGGTTAGTGCTGCCCACACCATCTGGTATAAGTCACATGCACGAAGGACGTTCAGAAAGTACGGTGGTTTCTCGTTATTTTCCGCTTTGAAATTCTACCAGCGAGCGAGAAAAAGTCTACCAATTTTGCTGGAAAGTTTTTTTTCGCATACCTTTAGTTGCTGTTGCGGCTTTACTTCCCCCCTGAAGGAAGTTTTGCTACGGACTGTTATCGTTCAAGAAATTTCCGTCGATCTCGGCTGGGTTTGCTCCTACTAGTCCTAAAAGGTTGCAAATGTATTTTGGAGATGGAGGAAGGGGATGCAGTGCCACCCCCACTGTCCTACATAACGTAAATAGCAACAAAAAAACATGTTTAGTATTTTCCAAACACTGATTAACATAGCATCCAGCGCTCGCGTCTTAACTAATCACGTGATATTCTGATGCGATGGGTTTGGTGTCACTAAACTACAGTCCAATTATCATAAGAAGGGTCTTGGTCAACAGCAAGAAAAGCTACTAGATCTACTTTCACGTATTCATGCATCAAGTCATGTGATATGCAGGATCATTTTTGATAGATATTATAAACATCTATAAAATAACATTAAATAATGTATTAAAATGCTATCAAAGTTAATCGTAAAAATATATAGTTTGTAT
Source organism: Timema bartmani (assembly GCA_902151455.1). Lineage (NCBI taxonomy): Eukaryota > Metazoa > Arthropoda > Insecta > Phasmatodea > Timematidae > Timema > Timema bartmani. The sequence continues at coordinate 436,070 of CABFWB010000093.1, forward strand.
TTTCTAAAAAGCCCTTCCTATGAAAACTGGATTGTACTGTGCGTGTGGGGCTTAAGACAGAGAACATAAAAAATATATCTCATTAGAGATTCATTCCTGTCGCATGCTTGAAGACAAAAGTTTTAATAAAACCAACACACGATTAAGATCCTGAGATTTCCAACAAACTAAAATTTCCGCTATGGGTTTTGAATTCAACATTATAAAAGGTAGGAGTTTTAAAATTATGCTAAATGCAAGTTTTAAATTATATTTAACAGGGTTGACAAAATAGCCACAATCACATTAAAGTAGCTTCAAATATATGGTGCCATAAGAAATATATCTCATATTTCAATACATATAATATTTGCCATCAATCAAAATGGCAATCAACAAATGATTATATTATATAAGAGCGAAGAGCAACATTAAACATTATGTTAAAGTTCATATAAATTTATTTAAAAAAATATTCTTTAGATCAATATCACATTATGAGCTAAATGAAATAGAGGGCAGAAAACATTTACAGAATTGCAGTTTCAAGGTAGAAAATGCCGCTCAAAAAATATATCATGAAATGTAATTAATGAGGTAAAGAAATAATAAGGGGAGAAAAATACACAGAAAAATGAACACGTGTTTAACAATTTCGTTGCAATGAATTAAAAAAAAGTAAGGAGTTGTTCCACCGTTTAAGAACAGGATTTTTAACTTTTTTTAAAACATATTTTGAAACATTGAATTTGTACTCGGGAATCGAACCAAGACCTTTGGTTTATCGTGCCAATGCTCTGCCACTATTCAGATTTATCATATGTATAGGGTAACCCGCACATTATTGATTAATTTAAGGCAGTATATGATGGACCTGCTAGATCCGGTATTCTGCATTCGCACAACATCCTACGGTTAAACTTGTGGGGCCTCACGGGATAGTCTATTTGACAGGGGTAGAAAGAATTAGTGACAACGTCATGTGACCAAGGGAAATTAACTTGTTAATGTATTGTGAGTGAATGGCCTGTCACATATGTGACGTCAATATTTGCTTTTGACATTATTGTGAACTATTTAAGTACCAACGATTATTTGCGGGGTTTCTGTTTAACTGTTTTAAATACATTGGGGCAGAGCCTGTTTTGGGGTTGGAAGCTCATTGGTTTGAGTTGAGCTTGCCCTCGTGGTGACTACCGTGATCCAGACGGTACAAGAGGCTTCCCCTCTCTCCCTTGGGGTTGTTCTTCGTGCTGAAACCCTGACAAAGTGCCTCCTCGTAGCAGCCCCCGGGACACGTCCGGAGGGCTTAAACTGAAAGGCGGTTATCTATGTCGAGGTCATCTGTGTGGGAGTGAATATAAGGGAGCTGCCGCCCCCCTCTACTCGCCATATACTAAGCGGTTGATAATTAGTACTAAGCTTATCAGACTACCTCCACGAGCTCCCCGCTGGGCAACTCAGCTTGAAAGCTCCTCGAAGTGATTACTGAGGCTAGGCGCCTAGAGGGTTTCGTGAGTTCCTCGAAAAGCCATGCTGTGTTGGGCAAGGTGGCAAAATGGCAAGATCTATCGTGAGGATATTTTTCCATAGTTCTTTTTCCTGAGCAATTAATCTTTTATTTTCGTCATCAATTGCCTTGCCATTGTTAAACCTCCTTTCTGCTTCAACTCATTTTTCGTATCACTTTAAGTGGTTAGAGGACGTCTCATGTTGAGAAAAAAGTTTTTCCTATGTGCTTTCAACCACAGTTTCCATTTTCATCAGATAATATAGTTCTGGTGATTGCCGTGTTAAATACAGTATACACTTCCCTTAGACTGGGAATACATTAGCCATCGTCTTCTAATTTTCTCTCCGTTGGAAGCAAGCTGATAGTAAAATACGTTGGAAAATGATCTATTTGCACCGTCTCTAGAGTAGCTGTATAATACAGTTGAGATTGGTCCTTGCGAAATAATAAAATCACGTTCAGTTGCACTTAGTACTTTGGGCCAAGTATCAGTCACATAACTTTTATCACTGTGATCAGTAATTTTCGTGGTGTTAGAATCATCGGCATCAGTATTTATTAAATCTTCTGAGAAATCTTCGTCCACCTCTGAGCGTTGTTTCAACAGATGATCATCGTTACATTGAGTTTCAATTTCAATTTCCCTTTCACTTTTTTTACTAGTGCTTTCCTTCATTAATTAATTACAAATTAGTTTAGCGCTTGACTTAGTTTCTTGTAACTTTTTTCTTTCCATTTTATATTTTTGGCTGCAGAAAATTTGGAAAACATTCTAGTAACTGTTTAAAAAAATAGATTTAATATTATTTAAAAAAACAGAAAACACAAAAAGTAAAAACATAATAGTGACAGCAATACAGCATACGACACAATACACTTCATAGAGTACAGTACCTACTAAAAAGGTTTGCACCAAAATAATAATTGAAAACAAAACTTAATCAAAATTTCACAGAACACCATATAAACTAAAAATAATAAGTGGCGAATTGTAACACGCCGAACTATAAATAAAGCGAGTAAGCGATTGTCAATAAATCACTCGCACGTAGGTTAGGTGACTGACTGAGAATCAAAACTAACATTACACCTACCCCCCATCCCTTGCCGCCCACCAAAGGCTTGGCCTGAGCCTAACTCATAGATCGTACAGTCTCGACCCGGCAACTAGCATAATCCCATCACCAATGTATTTACTTTGTTAATGTATTCTAAATTACTAGTTTGAAATAAAAAAAGTACTCTGTTTGACATGGATGTAAATATTAATTTAAGAAATAAGCATTCTTCTTACAAATTACTTTATTTAATTATACTTATAATTTCCCAGATAAAAACAAATAATATTTATTTTTGGGTCATTTGGTGCCCTCCTGAATTGTTTGTGTGTGTGGTTGCACACGTAGCACACGTCTTAGACCGGCCCTGTTAACATGCAAAGGTTTATTTGTTTATACTGTGTCAATATGTTCATTATCTGTGTTTTGAATATACTAGTGTATACTATTGTGATTTATTTCCAAGAAGAATACAATGATTGCTGTATGTAAAAGTAATGGATTCAAAACATTAGTTATTGTACGTAAAAATACCAACATGGCTAAGTTTATAGTTAAAAAAAAACTCAAGTGTTAGTGGAAAAGTGTAATCAGTGAATCCGAAAACAATTTCACAGGCACAGGGCGTAGCTTCTACACGGACAACAACCCAAAACTACTAACTTATATGAAGTTTCTGGCCGTCCAAGGACTCGTAATTTGTGATTATATTGATGAGTAAAGCAACTTTGTTAACCATTTGAGGCTGCGGTGCAAAGACTACCTAATTATAAAGAAATGGATGGATCGGGATTAATTTAAATGGCGTTCTCATGAAACTTGCAACAAGATTTTGGAGATCATGAGCCATCACGTGACACGTACTTTGACTTCTAGAATAACTAATGCAAATAAATATTTGCTCATCTTGGACGAGACATCTGATATTTCCATCCAGGAACAAGTTTCCCTTTGCTTCAGAACTGTCACGGAGAATCTCAAAATTAAATAAATGTTTCTTGGGTTCTATGAGACAGTGAATACCAAGTCTGAGACGCTGATTTATATTATCTTTGATATCCTTTGCAGATCCAAATTATCGCTCACTAACTGCAGAGGCCAATGTTTTGACGGCGCTTGAAACATGGCAGAAGATTTTAGTGAGATACAGATTTTTTTTATAATAGGGAAGAACCGAGAGCTGACGTCATATCTTACATGGCTCATTCTTTGAGTCCTACTGTGCAGGCCATTATGCTGAAGAAAACTAACGTATGTTGTAACGCACGTACAAGACATAATCATTTTTGACCGAAACTCTCCAAAAGGGTACGCGTATTCAAAAACCTTCAAAGTCAGGTTTACGATGGACCAACTAAAAAGCTGAGCTCATTTTTTCCCAACTCGTTGGACGTTTTGTTATAAATCTCTTTCGTCCGTCCTCTCCAATTACAACGAACTCCCAGATTTCATGCAATTAGCAGGATAAGAAAATTCAGATTCTGGTGCCAAAGCCGTTGGCCTTATCATTCGAATAGAAACTTTCAACTTTTTTGTTCATCTTTCATTGATTTGCAAAGTATTCGGCCACATGAATATGGCCAACAGTACCCTTCAAAGGAAATCACTTCACTTGCATCAATAGCTGCCAATCCAATTGCCATTCAAATAAAGATTAATATAAAATTTTGAATATCGTGCGAATGCTTACCTTCGGGACAGTTGAGATAGGTTTGAACATGGATTTAGGTCAGAGTATTCTTTGTATACTGGTACACCAGTGGAGGCTTACACGTGCAAAGACAACTAGCACACACGTTTAGCTGATGTGAAAATTAACTAATGGCACCAAAATATTTTAGCTCTCGAATATTCGTGCAAACAGAACATGGGTCATGCAAATTCTTTAATTTATATGTACAATGAGGTTTACACTGTCAAGTTGACACACCAATAATTATTTGCGTTGGCAAAACATGACGGTGTAAACACTACTTAAATTAGTTTAGTGACATATTTTATTTCTGGAGGTAAGGGTCTCCAGTTAGACTCTCAGTGCGACTGGAAAATGATAGGGGGAGTTATAAAATAGTATACTAATCCTTAGAAGCCCGTTCAGTTAGATGGGGATTTAATTGTCCCCTCCCCCCTCCCCCTTCCCAGAAATTAAGTTAGTCTTCTGCTGTCCAATACTGTTATTTGTTATAAAAAATACTATTAATTCCTTCTTATTACTATCAAATAACATTATACTGTTATTTCCTACATATTACTTTAAATTTAATATTAAAATGTATTTTTATTCCTTTTCATTTATTTTAAATACCCCCACCCCTCCTCGAGAAAACATTTCAGCAATTTAATCTTGTGGAGGGAATTTTAGAACATCTGAACATAATTCTGAACTAATTATGACAATTTTTCTAGCAGTTCAATGTGTCACCACGGAAAGAATACTTTTTCCCGTGTAAATTGAACTGATATTAAATACACTTACTAAGGTAGTATATTAAATGGGAAAGACTAGAACTTTTTAAGCCACGGCCATCGCGACCTTGTCTCCGCGACAAAAACGCCACGACCAGATGCTAGAACGCAAAGCCTTGGAGGTGATTATATACTAGGCGAAAAGAGTTTGGCGACATCAACTTGGTTGCAAAGTAAAGCGACTTTGGGTCCCGGCTGGCAATACGTTCACCATCATTTCAAACACATGTTGCGACTCTTTCGCAAAACCTTGATAATCAATCAGTGTGGAGTTTTCACTACATTAAAATGTAGGTGGCGTTGCCTCAAATTTGTGTGTGTGCTAACTGCTAATGATGGCAAAGTGACATTTATTCCAAATTTTCTTCAGCATAATCCAACGGATCCCTTGAACCAATGGGAATCACAGATTAAGAAATTTCAAGTATTTGTAAACCAATACTTTTTTTTCTCGGATGGTTATGATAGCTGGTATTTATTAAAAATAAATTATATTCATTAAGTTGGAACTATAGTGGGCTCACTTATCCTTGCCCGTTCAAACTAAACCAGCTATAGAAAATTACTTCACATATAAAAATATATATGGATATCTAATTATATATATTAAAATTGCACGGACACGCACGGGAATCCATTCAACTCTGTACTCGACTCTACTAGACCATCAAACGAACTGAGCGGATTTCAACGTGGCCCGCGAGGGTGTGTACGTCATGGCCAGGTGCCTACGTGCTGTTCTTAACGTCGAGAAGTGCTTCTAACCCTCTCCCCTCTTACCCTGCTTCATCTGTTCAACTGGTATAAAATAGCTCGGTCCGCCTCGGAACTGGTGCTGTCTTTCTTGACGTGGCAAAGGCCTTCGACCGTGTTTGGCACGAAGGTCTCCTTTACAAACTCCTCTCCCTGAACCTACCCTTCTACCTAGTTAAGATTGTTCAATCTTATCTATCACACCGCACCTTCTCCACTAACTTTGGGAACGCCACTTCCCAAGTTAGAAGCATCCGGGCTGGAGTAACGCACAGCACAGCACAGCAGTGCTCTTCACATGGAAAAGAAAGTTCTACAGTCCAGCCCCACTCCAGCTGTTCGGAGAGCAGATCAGATGGGCGAACCGTGCTAAGTGCCTGGGACTTACGCTGGACACCAAACTGACCTGGCGACAGCACTGCACTGCACTGAGAGACTGAACAAGGTGAGGCAAAAGATGGGAATCCTAGGCCCACTGCTTAACAGGCGTAGTGCCCTGTTTACTAGGAACGGTCTGACACTGTACAAGCAGTTGCTCAGACCGATCCTCGACTATGCGTGTCCTGCTTGGGGCCACCTGACACGTGGACACGTGGATGCAGGCGTTCCAGAGCGTGTGTCTGAGGATCATAATGTGCGCACCTTGGTATGTTCAGAATGTGACTCTGCACCGCGACCTGGATATGCCTATCATCAAGGACCACTTCCGGAAGCTGGTGCAGTCCTTTTACGACAGACTTCCCGGTGCCACCAATCCTCTTATCCAGGGGCTTGGGAATTACGTCATCGACCCTGGAGGGTGCCATCGACGTCCCAAAGCCCTGCTCGGATAAGCGAGACGTGTCAACAGTGGTTTGGGAGGCTCTCACTCAGCCCCCCCCCTCATAGAGTAGTGTTTTTGCACGTAACTCTAAAAACCCTTATTCGGTTTTCTAAACTTTTGTTTTCCCCCACTAATATTAATAATATGCTTTTCCTTGTTTCAGTAATCTCGCGAAATGCAACAACCCGTCTGTCCTAATATTCGAAACTACATGGTGTGACCAATTGGTTGGTACGTGTTGGAATTTGCTCTTGTGCTCCCCTTCAGGGTGCATCAGAGCATGCTATTGAGATTCGGATTCAGAGCAAAACACAGTTCCAATCTTATATTCGACGACCGACGTCTTTCTCCGTTCTACAGTACAGCAAGTAGGAGTAGGAGGCTCTAAGTTCTGTCATGTAAATTAAAAAGGATTTTTCCTACAAGCTAAGAATGTCTGTCACTCTTTAGTTTATTAACTATTTAATGTATAATTAGGTTAGGTTTTTATAGGCTAAGTAATGTTCACCACGTCATGAGATATCACGCGTATATCTTGTATTTTATACTTGGTCCTTAAGACCAGTAGTTTCATTGGAGTGTGTTTCACTCCTTGGTCTGTGTGACCATGTTCTGGTCTGCTGTGCCTTCGAACGGAAAGGGGGAAATTTAGGTTGTTCAAGGCCCGATTTAAAGACCTAGTTAGCTAATGGTTAGTTGTTCTTGTGAAACCTTGGCGCTTCACGCATTGTTGTGCACCATTTTTCAGTGCGCAAATTGTCGGTCTCTTGCTGCCCTTCTGGCGTAGCCCATGCCTTATTTGAGGTTCATGTCTGACCCCCTTCAGGGGCTGCATGATACCTTGTTGATAGTTAATAAAGTATGTCAGGTTGGCGCTTAGGTTGAGTGTGGCTTAACTCCTGATACCTGGCAATACTAATTGGTTAAAAGCCAGGCTTTACTGTATGGAGGACTAGAATCCTGAAGGACAACTTTCCCTAAGATATTAGCCCGGTGTTTTTATGACCGGGATAGATAGACATTTATCTGTAACTTATGTGACCAATCCTATTGGGTCATGTTAGCTTCACTGGAATATATCCTTCTCACCTCTTGAAATAAGGTTGTTTAATGTTTAGTATTAGAAGTTGAGTAGGTTCTGGCCATGCCTTGCTCGTCAGTCCTTAAGATGTTTGTTTTTACAAATTCACTATTGGAATATATTGTGTTTGTAGTCTTTGTCTCCCAGTCCGGGAGTAACTTAAAATAACTTTAGTTCTGTCTTTCGCTCTAGAAAGTGTGATTATACAGCTTTTAAGAGTTAGGTGATAGTTGATAAAATCATCTGAGCTAGGATGTGGTATTAGACCCATGACGCTTCACGCCGATTTCACTCTATGAATGTGTCAGTTATCAACTTATTGTTGCATTTGGTATTTTGGCCCATTCGGCCGGTCAACATTGAAAATAGTGGATTGTGCTCTGATCACTACCTTGTAATCGCTTGCTTTGTTTGCTCTATTAAATTCTTATGTCAACATCCATTTTAATATTATGTTTTCAAGTGCTAACCTATCATCTCTATTTCCCCTGTTTACGTAGGCGGCGTATTTAGTGCTAACTAAAGCGCCGCTACAGAACAATCAGAACACTTTTTTTTTTAAATTCAATATCCTTTAAATAAATGTTCACCCTAATGTAACAACACTATTATTTCGCCTAAAGATTTTTTTACTATTCTTTCCATTGCCAATTCGGATGACGCGTATATGTATTAAATTATTATTTAACTACTCTATTGGGCTAGGGATTGAGGTATACTTCAGAAAAACATATTTGTATTTGCGTGAAGGTACAAAATGAGCTTGACATTTAGTGATTTTGACTATGTGCCCACCGGTCCGGGTCTGGTGATATCGCTCTGTAGGCCTAAGCATTGTATCCTTCTTTGTAAAGTATTCTCTAACATATTTTTTCAAAAAGAATAACTATTTGATTTCTTAAAAATTCTTTATGTTTTGGTGTAGACTAGTACGAACTTACCTTCCATACTTAGTTATAAAATAAGATTTTGATATATTTTATTCACGTTAATTTTGTGATTTCTACAAATACCTTAAAATAGTTGTTATGGAAATACATTTTTATAAGAACAAATATTTTTTTGGGCTAGTTTTAATTATAAATAGATAGATATAAAAAGAACGAAAAATATAAAATATAAATTATTTTCTTCATTGTTTGAACTATAGAACAACTTGACTTCTGCGTTTGTTGAAATAAGTAATAACTACTTAAATTAAACTACATTTTTAAGATACTATCGTGATACTTATATGTGTTTTTTTGTCAATTTTATTTATCAAGTGAACATTTCAATTTCTAGAACTTAGCCCTAAATAAACAATTCTTCAAAGTTGTTGAATTATACATTTTCTTTACATAAAATCCTCAATACAATTTTGTTTAATGTACAACAATTGCATTGAAAAACAAATGTAAACACTTCTACACAATAGTTGGTCACATTTCCTTGAGGAGAATGTACTTCATTTTGAACCACTGCTATTAGTTTAACACTGTTGCCAATATGTACACATATTATACAATACATTTGTTTAGAATATTTGTCGGATAGATGTATAATAATAGCTTAACTAGTATTTACTTTAATTATGTCGTTTTACTTTTAGTAGTTTTTACTACAATTTAGTTACTGATAAAGATAGGTCCACTATAGTATATCCTATGTTTGGCAATCTAGCAGGGGAGGAGATGGACTCAGTATAGATTCCCGAGTTGTTCCGTCGTCTGTTAGGTATTCTAGAGAAAACTGTCGGTCGATCGTGATGTTTCAACGAGTTATGTGTGTCACACATGGCTCCCGTGATCACTTACTTGTTACTCTCGGTCTCTGTATCAAAGGACCTATTTGTAATGGTAAGATACATTTTAATAGCTCAAATACTTTTAAAACGTATAAATAATACACTTAGATTATTATTTTACTATTATATTTTCGATTATTCATGTACTGTTAACTATTTGGTTAATTATAACAAAGATATCAAATAGGTAAGTCGAAATCTACTATACAGCAATTCATTTTATTATTTTCTTTGGGATTATTTTAGGTTTCAAACTTTACATGATAACTTAAATTATGGCTATCTAGCAGTCTTAAATTAAATTTATTAAAAACAATTTTTTATATAAAGGACTTTCTTTATTGCAAGTTACCCTTAGTAAATGGATGTCGCCATAACTCAAGGACGTATATCAAGTTATGGAATAACCCTATTATATATATGTATATTTTTTCTTCTTTTTATTTATGAACTTAATTTTTATCTTAAACTCCATTAATACTTAATAATTTACAATAAGCAAATAGTAATTTCGACAACACAGGCCTAAGAATTTTGTCGCTTTTGAACCCTGAACTACTGGCGAGTGAAAAACGTTTGTGTCATAATGTGGCAACTTAGCATAGGTGATGTAGACATTGATAGGCCATATAGGTTTTTTTAAGATATTAAGTACAAAACCTAATAGTTGTGAACAAACTCTATCACAGAGAAAAATGTTTAAAAGGAAGAAATAAATTTGAAGCAATTTACTACACCTAATTTATGTGGTTTTGGCCAAGTTGAAATGTTAAAACATTGGTCTGTTTGAATATTAGTTTTTGTAATTATGATTGAAAAGTTGTTGGATAAAATAATGTAAATTAATTATGACTGATCATTATTATTTTTTTATACATTGAAGAAGCTGTGTTTAAATGTAAGCCCATTTTGAGACTTGTCCTAACTATACACTAAACTTTGGTAAAGATAATGGCTATTTATGAACAGTCTAGTTATGTGCTGTCACCTTGATAAGTTACGTGCCCTTGAGAGTTGCATTGCCAATCATGTGGCCAAGTGTAGATCTGTCCAAATAGTTATGAAGGTCGCTGATGCACCCTGCACAAACCCATGAGCTCAAGGATGAAGCAATACGTCATCAACACACTGTTGGTGCAGTTTTTGATCAGCAATTGTTTTACTTTCTTCTTTTCGTCTGCTAGAGGCAGAGCTCAGTAAATTTGCTACCCACCATTTTAAATTATGCTGTGGTAAGTGGTGTGTACTCTGTACTAATAATTTCTCACCATCATGTCTTGTGTGAAAAGACTTAATTGTTTAAAAATATTCTACCAATTATTATTAATTGCTTGGTAGTTTTAGCTTTATTGTGCGGGTAGTAAGACGCGGTGCTAAATATTTTTATTTAGCTTTATTTGTGTCATGGCCTATCCTTAAAATTGTGGTGAGAACAAAACGGAACACATCAAGCCATGTATTTTATTTGATTTAAACTTCAAAACCATTTCATATATGTGCTATTAGAACATTTATTTAAAAAGAACAAAGAAAAGGGTTGATTTCTTAGATGTTCTTTATTCTGAGTTTTAATCATTGCCATTAATAATAAATTGGTTATATGAAAAAGTTGAATAATCATTCTACGTCTAGTCTTTAATATTGCCAACATTATTAAATTGTTTCTTGGCATGTGGTATGGTAAACAAACGTTGCAAGGAGAACAAAACAATTTAAAATATGTCACTTTTCAACGATAATGCACCAGTATACTGTATTAGTTTCATTATGGCTAATAGATGGTGTTTAAATAGTTTCTAAGATAATTTCTGAAGAGCAGCACTATGGACCAAGGGGTGTAGAAAAGGCTTTCGCCATTCTAATAGTTTAGTGCAGTCTTCATTGGGAAGTGCATGGCAAATGTGATTTAATCAAGACTTAAGGATCCTTGGACTCTCTAGATAAAGCCAATGTCATTAACTACAACTACCTACTAAATCATATTTTTCTTTTGTTTTTTAGCTAATAAGCTTGGCAAGTTATTAATTGGTGGTACACATAAGAAATATTGTACTAAACCACCATGACTACATCTTCTGAAGATGTCCTTTTGCAAATTGGTCAAGTGAGATATAAGAAAGGAGATGGAACTTTGTATGTTATGAATGAAAGACTGGCATGGATGGTTGATCACAGAGATATGGTCTCTGTAAGTCACCGTTACACAGATATAAAACGTAAGTTGTTTTCAAGTTTACTCTAGGTATTTTGTATAATTTAAGGAACCTATGTAGTAGGTGTTCTCTGTTATTTGTGATTTCTCACACACAATAATTTATATTCTTTTTCAATCATGCTCTCATTTGTTGATCTTTTGATTTTGTTTGACATTTTTTTGGAAATCTAAAAATGATGTTAAACAATGTAACTTCACACAAGAATGCCCTGAAAACTTTAACTGAAATCCATATTGCCACGCCCACACCAATGACGTCAGAATATAAAAGCCTGAATTAATATTAAAAATAATTACTAGGACACAAACCTAACTTTCAAACATTCATTAATTTATAATTACAATTCCTATCTGACCTAGCTAAACCTAACCTTTCCTAGGTTAGTGAATTAAAAGATTCAAATAATGTTGATCAAATAAACAATTTAATTTTATAAGACACAATATCAAACAGAAACCACCACGCGTCAACATTATAAGGCAAACTACATAAGTCAACACAAAAGATAGTCAATATTTATCCTTCTACATTTAACTTGTGGTTTTATTGACATTTATTTTAATGTTATTAAGTTTATCAGTTTGAATTAATTCAAAATTATCAAACATGATAAGTCTTGCTATTATTCATTTTGCTGTTTACTTAATTGTGTAGTAATGAAAAATATAAATATAGTGTTATAACTCTATGGCTTAAGGCAAATGTACCAAATTTTGACACTTCACCAAAAGTTGACATTATTTTAATATTACCTTTAAAAATAAGATGTATAAAAATGAGGTGGCCCAATGGCTAAATAATTTTATAGTAATGC
>CABFWB010000093.1:449095-472546 GCA_902151455.1 Timema bartmani
GTAAAGTAAAGTAAAGTAACGTAAAGTAAAGTAAAAGACCTCCCAGGACATCTCTTACGTTAAGTTAACTGCAAGTCAACGTTAAGTTAAGTGCATCGTGATCGCTTCCATTTAAACACACAAGGAGGTTCTTTATGTTAAGTTACGTTAAGTTAAGTTAAGTTTAAGTTGATCGTGATCCCGGCATAAAGTAAATTGAACTAAAGAAAAAGGAAAAATAAACTGCTAAGAGTAAACTTGATGAAGAAAGCCCACCTAGGGAAAGAGGAAAAATGTGGGAAGAATCCAATGTACAAAGGTGACATCTTCTTCCTTTCTTCTGTCTTCTATAGTAGAAGTAGTCACACACACATTTTAACACAAATAGAATAATATTTCGGCACTGTAGCCTTTATCAAACACAAAGAAGAGAGAGAGTACAAATAACACAAACAATGGATTACTCCATTTTGAATTTAAATAAAAGCAGTTTATTTTTCCTTTTTCTTTAGTTCAATTTACTTTAAAAATAAGAGATATTTTAGTCTTGGAAAAATACTTCAGCTGGAGATTGTATTTTGTTAAGTTTTCTACCTTATGAATGTAGTTATCAACTGTCAGCTATTGAGTGTTCAAATGGTGGTCTTAGTTTGTTAAATTATCACAATATATGTTGACTATAGAAAAGCCAGGGACAGCTATATTTATTATCTGATTGTGTTATGTAATTTCTTTTTAAGTAGGTAATTCCAAGCCCTTCCTTTTACCTACAAGAGTTTTATATGAAAAATTGATATTTTAAGAGTTATTTTAATTTTTTCTAGATGTTCTGGCAATTTTGTAGTATTGAAGTGTCAGATACACCATTTAAATTTACTATTTCTCATCTGATTGGGTAATGTGAACTTTTTTTATGAAAGTAAGTCTGAGCCCTTCCTTTTACCACACCATATGTTCAGCATTTAATTAGATTCCTTGCAATGTGAAGAAGACTTTGGTCTGCTAGCTTAAGGTATGTCTTCATATTTGTTTAATATTTTTGTGTTTAGTGATACTAGTTAGCTTCAACACATTTCAAACAATGCTACTATATAATTTTATGATTCAATAAATGTGGTTAAACAGTCATTTTAGGTTATGTAGACATTCGGAACAGCAAATGAATAGGTTTCCTATTGTTGACAGAGATGTCAAGCTTAGGAACATTGCCATTTTAAAAAGGTTTTTGCTAGTATCTTGTTGACATATGTCAATCAAGTAATAACAATGCTAAAAGAGAATATCACAAAGCTTATTAATTTTTTACAGCTCTATTATGGCTCCCAAAGAGAAAAAGAAGCTATTAAAGTATACTCCAGAGCAAATTCAAAATGCTATTTAACTCATTAACTATTTTAAGAAGCAAGCTGTAGACCAGGAATTAACAAATGCCATAGCGACAAGCTCACCAAAAACCCTATTTAATAAATAGCCAGTAACAAGTAATGTCTCAAATCAACAATTATCGGTACCTACTTCACAACTTAGAGAACCAAGAAACAACCAATTTAACAGCAACTGACAAGCATAGTCAGAGTAGGCAGAATGTGTGTGCAAATAACCCAACGGATGTACCATCACCTTTTAAAAGAGCTTTATTCTGGCCAAATGATATTCCACCATCTTTTAATAAGAGGGTTAAAGAAAGATTACCCATTGTAGTCACATCAAAAATGTGGAAAGATTATCATTCCAGAAAAAATAATGGAAAAATGAGAGAAGAAAAGGAAAAATAAGAGAATTAAAGAGAACACTAAAAAGCAGCACTTAGGGAAATAAAGGAGAAATGTATTAAAGAAAGTGATTAAGAAGGAGATTCAGATGAGCCCTTGATCAAAGATGACAGTGATGTCAATATGAGTGACTTACTGACAGACATTCAAAAGGGAACGTTTAAGCTTTATTTTCTTATCAAAATATAAAACCAGGAATGTGGGTTCTACTAGCTTATGCAAGTAAAAAAAAGTACAACATTCTATGTAGGTTTTATTCTATCTATGAACTCTGATGAATATGTTATAAAGGTTACACGATAACAGAACTTTACATTTGTTTGGCCAGAAAAAGTTGACATTTCAGGAGTGAGAACAAAATACATAAACAATTATATCTTTTTTGTAGAAGAGGTGAGATGAGATTTCCTATTTATTTTGATGGATATAACATTTTCTAGGTAGCTTACAAAAGTGTTTTATAGTTCTCTTTATAAGTGTCAACTTTAAGATAGTAAAGTGTCAAGATTAGGAGAATTGAGTGAATTTTGCTCAATTCAAAATATGTTAAAATATTACCACATAAAATTTTTTTTAAATATTATTTTATGTTAACTTAAATGTTAGTAGTGTTTCACAAATATAGTCATAAATAAATATTGCTATACTTAATTTACTCTATATTTTATGACTCAAATGACCAAAACAATCCTTAAGGTGTTACCTTATGGTGCATTTACCTTAAATAATATATTACTGAAAATATCTGACCTGTCACCGAAGAGTGAACTAAAAACACTGATTTGAATACATGTCTTAGGAAATATTACTCCTCTCGCTCCTTTTTTAACCTTGAAACATAGGTTTTTTTAACAACTGCGTGCATTTCTACATCAAGGTATAATCATAACGTTCCTGACACCCAATAATGGTCAATTTTATGAAAAATAACATTATTACTCTCTATTATGTACTATCTATAAAGTAGGGCTATCTGAATAAAATTGGAACTCCTTCTGGAAAACTCGGGGAATTTTCTGTTGAGAAAATAGTGATATCCCTGTACAAGTAGGCCTATACATTTTAAATTTCCAATATTGTTTTTTGGAATTATCAATATCGTCAACAAAACTTTTAATTAGTTCTACTGTAAACTGCTTCGGTGATCGCAGGGTTTAGGCGTCACTCTTGCAATAGACTGGACTGTCAATGACATGGAGATAAGGGTTCTTATCTTGGTTGAGTCTACTGAGGATGTGATTTCCTAAATGACTATGCATGTGTGGCTTATATTTTCTTTAATTTCAACCTTTCTCATCCCTACTATCATCATCAGCATGAACTGATTCAAATGCTTCCATCTTCCTCTGTTCTCCCACTATTTTTCCTTCCTTACTCTTGTTGGACTTTCTTATCCTTTACCTCGAACACACTTGCTTTTATCTTTTCCTAGTTTCTTTTTTTCCTCCAAACTTCATCTTCATCATTCTCCTTGGTATTCTTTCTTTTCCCATCCTCATAACATGTGCATACCATCTTGTCCTTTCTTCCTGTACTATCTCATGTACCCCATGTCCCTACCACATTAATGTGATTAGTGCATAATGCGTAGTAACCCAAACAGCCATTGAAACGTGATGACAAAATACTGGAAGCGATTATTTTGTTACTCACAGCTTTTTTTTGTACACTAAAGCTATTGAATTTGTGTTCTTTAGTGCAAAAGATCTCTCCTGAAGGTAAACCAAAGATCCAGCTGCAGGTGGTGCTACACGATGGATCAGCATCTACATTCCATTTTGTTAACCATGAGGGAGTAGCAGCTCAGTTAAAGGATCGGGATAACGTGAAGGAACTACTCCAACAGCTGCTGCAGAAGTTCAAGAGAGAGGTTAATAAAGAATTGGAGGAGAAAAACAGGTACAAACATTACTGCCAACCATAGAAATATGTTTTTGAAAAGGCTGTGTTTTATATCCACTAGACGAAATATCTTAGTTCTTTGAATTTTTATTTTTATGTTAGCTTATAAGCTTTTAAAAAATTCTGAATCTAAAAATGTGGTAAAGTCTCAAAAAGATGATTTGAATAAAGAATGTATTTTCTACAACAAATACAATAAATTATACCATTGCTATATATCAAGCCACTCTTCATTTCCTCTCCTTTGTATTTGTTGGTTCACGGCAGTCAGCAAGGTCAGAAAGCATCAAAAAACTCATTGGGGTTGACTTGTAGGGGTGGGGAAGTGAGTTCAGAAAAGATATAATAGGGAACTGATGAAGTGAGTCATTATTTGAAATGTTGGAAATAAGCACATTGGGTATAATTTGAAAGTTTTACATTATTAATGTGTTCAAAATAACATTGTGACTTAAATTAACTTGATGGATGATGCGCCTTAACCCATAAAGATAGCGACCTTGACGTGGCACTACGTCAAAGGCAGTTATGAACTTCCTTTATTAGTGTACATAATATATAAATAAACTCCTGCGACTGAGTTTCCCAAACTATATGATGGAAGTGGGTAAACGGTCCATTAAACTTCGTTGGTTGTTAATTTTGAAAAGAAACCCCACCAGTGTTACCCTATTTTCTTCCATATCATCTCAACAACTCCAGGTTAAAAAAATACTTATAAAATAGTCACACATCTGATCCATTTGCGTGTTACTCGGGAAGTTTGTCATTCAACTCGCTTCAGCCCTCAAAATAAGAAAAAAATATGCCAAATGCTATAAGATGATTGGGTATGAGTTCCGATAGAATGAAAACTAGGTTGGGGGATTGGGCGGTGATGATTGATTTTCTTTAAGAGGCAACCATTACCTCTGGCAGTAATGTAAAGTGTGAACTGTGTTCTTCTTTTCATTGTAAAAGCCAAATTGTTTTCGTCCCTTTTATATGTTTCTATTTACCCTTCCTATACCTTCTTCCAAATATAATACAATTACCTCAAATCGAAAAGAGGTATTCCTTATAGATAAATTAAATGACTTTAGTTTTTTTCCATTAGTATATTAATTTGTAATGTACAAAACAGCTCCTAATGGTGATAATTGAACATAAATTGAGTATTATAGCTGGCAATATTTTTATTGGCAAAGCTTCAAAGCCAGAATTTGTTTCGAAGCCAAGTCTTAAGTGTCGAAGCTTCGCACACCCCTAGTTTCCAGTAATTAATCACATTGTAAATCGGTTAGCTTTCAGCGAACCACCATTGAATTTATACATTAGTAGTGACACACAAGCTACTGACTGATAATTTGGAATTTATTATAGTCTCTTTTGAGTCTTATTTGAGTAGCTCCATAGGCGAAAGGTCTAAGTGGATTTTGGAATTGAGTGCTTGTACTGATACCATTATAATTTTAGAACAGACACATCACTAAGTATATTAAAAAAAACACTATTTAAATACTTTTGTGTAGTTTTTGATCAACATTGTGAATGTTACTAAATAGAGGTTTTAATTATTTTCACGGGATGTGAATACCCTCCTATGTAATTTAATTCCATTCTTATGGCTTGTTGCAGATTATTGTCTGAAAACCCTGCTTTGCTCCAGCTTTATCGAGACCTTGTGATAACCCAAGTGATATCTCCAGAGGAGTTCTGGAGCCAGCATGCAACACAATACACACAGAAACAACAAGCCCAGAAACAAGAGGTGGGCGTATCGGGAGCATTCTTGGTAAGCTACCAATATTAGTTTTAAAGATTATTCAAATAAAACCTAAATACAATTCTTGTAAAATGTGCCAGACCTATTAAGTTAAGGTTTGTCTTGTATCTCTAATTGGTGCAAATAAAACCAGTCAATAAGCTTGGTGCGACATCTGAGACGAACAATAGTGTGCAGACTCTCATTCATTAGGGATATTTAAACAAAATTAGAATGACAATTTTTTTTTAAAGTAAAACTGTATTTGCTTGAACTGTGTATGACTTTAAGAATAAAGATGTGGACCATTTAAACTGGTGTTATCTCCACAGTTATTAAACATAACCCGTATTGTGCATCATGGAATTTACTTGAAAACTATTAGGGTTGTGTAAAGTCCACTTTTTAAATTCAAAGCAAATTGAATCGATAAAAATATGAAATAAACTGGAATCTGAATCAAATTTTGAGCCATGAAAAAATACTATACTACTTAGCCAGGCTTATACACTTATCATCTTTCATAACATGCAAATCAATTATTTGGGATTTTTTTCATTTATAAATTTCTAATAAAAGTATATACATATCATTTAAGAATAGCAATACACATCTCCCATGTCATTCCATCTACTCATTGGGTTGGCGAACCAAGTTCTTCTACCAACTTTGGTCATTGTATTTGTCTTCTACCTCAATTTTGTCCCATCCAACACTTTAGCTCAGTTGTTAGTGTTTCTGTTTACTGGAATAAAGGTCCCAGGTTTGATTCCCGGCATGGTCGAAAAATTTATCATTAGTGAAATGTGGGTTTCTCCTTTCACATAGATGAATTAACATCCGGAGACTGGGTGGTGTCCCTCTGACTAACACCATGTCCTTGCATCTCTCTCTTAGTCTTAATCTCAGTCGTCTATCTTCTATGTGTAATTCATACATTTTCTTAGGTATTATATTGACATTTATTCTTATATGCCCATACCATAACTCTGTAAGATGTTATTTTTCCTTGTTACCTGTTCCTTTAGCCAAATTTCTGATTTCGGCAGTTGGCAAAACAAAAGAATAGCAATATTGAACATAAATTAGAATTTTAACTGTTATTTTTGAAACCAGCATTATTTCTATATTTTTTTCCAAAGTGAAGTCAGTTTTCTAATCTTTACAGATCTTTAAAAATACTTTACAAAAATGGAAAGTATTGAAAACCAAACATTGAACTATCTTTTCTCTACATTTATAACTGTATACGTTGCTCCTTATTACTCAGAATTTATGTCTCTTCATATGAGGCTTTTAATTGTTTTTACCATTTCTCAGTTTTCGAAACACTTGCTATTGTAATAAAAAAAACTTCTTCATGACTAATTTACTGGATTATTTTCTGATCTTGAACATGCTTTAAATCATTAAAAAAAATTCAATAAATATCTTAAACATGCTTAACCTTTTCCTAATGAAAATAAAAAACAATATTCTTGTAGTAAAAACATATTTTTCCAATTTATATTTTACTAGCCACTTCAATGGCCGGATAATTTAAAGCGTCATTCTCGTGTTAAACTGACCTGATGACTAGGAGATCGAAGTTTGGATCCAAATTGGATCTGCTGACGGTGGATAGTTTTTCACCCTCCTTCTACCCAAATACAGCTTACCCCTCTAAAATGGTTCCTTACTCATCCTTACCCCATTAGAGTATTTATCATATATGTGTATAAACTAACCTTAACAGGCAGTAAGAGGCAGTGATAGACAAAATAAATGTATATATAGAGATGTCACGATTTCTATTTTTAAATTATAACTACAATTTTTTTGATTCAGATTCCATAGTTTTTACAATTTAAATACATATATTTTACAATTTGCCGGCAGAAAGTGAAACCCCAAAAAATAATATTGAGTTAAGCCGTTAATGCCTGAATACTAGTAGTAAATTGTACCAATATATATTGGAGGGCTTTTTGAAATAACCTGGCAAAATAGGATACACATATTTGTCTTATCATGTCCCTAACCAAATTATGGGGCGTTCCATGTCAAATCAACCAATGTAGAGGCACTTTTCAACCTTACATTTTTTGATTTTTTTCAAATTTGGTATAATGAAAGAAACACCTGAGATATGTGACTATAAAAAATTTCAGGTCAATATCTTTTTTATTTGTGAAGTTATAGGGGTGCAAAATTTGCGATTTCGACCAATTTTGTCACCATCTTGTTAACTTTAAGATTGAATATTTCAGTAACCTGGGCACCTATAGAAGTGATTCAAGTGTTTTTGGAAAGGCCTTGAATAGCTCTTTCATATGAGATTTTAATTGGCTGTATTAAAAAAAGGATATAAAAAAATCTTTATAATCAATATTTTGGCGGCCATTTTCTCAAAAACGGGTTTTTTTCCCCCTTCAAAAAGAATATATGTTGTATATATACTATTGCTTAGTAGCTATGAAACATTTGAAGATGGGATGCAAATGGGTTCAGGAGTTATGTTAGATTCAGTAAAAAAGGGTTCCACCTACCTTTCCACTGTGATATACGATTCCCAATGCCACGTCAAAAGTCACTTCCCAGGGCCACGTCAGATTTCTCACTCTTTTGCCTAGTTCACGTCATACTTGATACATTCTCAAGGCCACGATATACATGTCATAGGCTTTATACCCCTAAAATGTTATTTCGACACAAGGTGTGACACCCCTCTAATATCTTCTCTTTGGCTGACTAACCAACAACTGACTGAAGTGTTGATAAGCTACTCACTCTCCCCAACCCTCATTCCATGCAGCATAAAAGATGGTATTGTATTTAGAATCTCTATCCCTAAATTAGCTGGACATAACAAATAACTGTTGATAGCACAAAGACAATGAGTCACTGACTCCCAATGTTTCACCTTAAACTCCCCCTCCACGTTTCCCCCTTAGGTGAGTAGCTGAATACATCCAGTCTGAAGATTCAGAAGACAGTTGTGATGTTCTAGCATTTACTAAACATACAGCTATTAAATCATTAAATTATAGTTTAGTTACTTTGGGCTGTACACCAATCAAGAAGAAACGTCTTTCGGAAACTAATTACTGTACAAAGAAACTGCAGAAAGTGAATGAAACTATTAAGAGTACAATTTTTACACAAGTGAGTCCAAGCGAAGAAGCTTCAATATCAGTCACTGTCAGTGCAGAGAGTGTGATGATAAGCCAGCCGAAAGAAAAGTTTACATCAACATCAGATAGAAATATTAACGTCCAGATACTAACAGTGTTACCTAAAAGTTGGAGTTTGGGTAAAATTCAGCAGGAGTTTGGAGTAACAAATTACATGGCAAGAAAGGCAAGAGCGCTTGTGAAAGAAAAAGGTGTTATGTCATCACCTACTCCAAAACTAGGAAAAAGCTTACCTAGAGAAAATTTGAACATTATTGAACAATTTTATTGTGATGATGCTGTTAGCAGAATTATGCCTGGGAGAAAAGATTTTGTTTCAATGAAAAAAGATGGGAATAGGTCTCATGTTCAAAAAAGACTCCTACTATATACACTTAAAGAGGCTTACATGCTGTTCAAAGATAATCATCCAGAAATTACCGAGGGATTCTCCAAATTTGCTGATCTACGACCTAAGAAATATATATTCTCAGGATCAAGTGGTACAGACAGTGTGTGTGTATGTACACATCACCAGAATGTGAAGCTTATGATCAGTGGCTGCAGGATCAAGGAACTGACTGCATAAGAAGATATGCCAATTTCTGATTACAAAGATTGTTTATCCAGAGTAATTTGTAATCCGCCTTCACCAAAGTGCTACTTCGGAAAATGTTAATATTGTCCAGGGTATAGTGAATTACGCAAAAAGTTTGAAAATATTTATGACAGTAACTTTGTTGACATAACATACAAGCAATGGGTCACAGTGGACCGGTCAAACTTGGTCAAACTTGGAAACCGTTTCAAAACCGGTGGATGAATTCTTGGATTCCCTATTTGAAAAACTTAAAAGTCTTCTTAGTCATTCTTTCATTGCTAAAGAGCAAGCTAATTTTTTTCTGAGAAAAAAAAATCTTTGAAAAAGGCTGAGTATTTAGTGATTTGTGACTTTTCAGAAAATTACTAATTTGTTCTTCAGGACTCAATACAAGGGTTCCATTGGAACAATGCACAATCCACAATTCATCCATTTGTTATTTATTATTTAAACTCATCAGAAGAACCGCACACTGTTAAACACGCAAGTTTTGTGATAATCTCCGAGTGTCCTCAGCATGATACAACAGCAGTTTATACATTTCAAAGAAAGCTAATCAAATTCCTTAACACTACTTTTTCTCCCCCAGAAAAAATCACATATCTTTCAGATGGGGCAGCATCACAGTATAAAAATCGCAAGAACTTTACAAAATTGAGTTTACATCACCAATACTTTTGATGCAAAGCAGAGTGGCACTTCTTTGCCACATAACATGGTAAAAATGCTTGTGATGGTGTAGGGGGAACTGTAAAGTGTCTTGTTGCTAGAGCCAGTTTATAAAAGCCCTGCACAAAGCAAATAATGACACTAAGACAGTTATATGAATGGGCAAGTCACAATATAGAAGGAATAACATTCATGTTTGTGATAATAGAAGAATATGAAAATGTACAAATATTTTTGCAGAAGAGATTTGCAAACTCTAGATACATTCCTGGAACACAGAAGATTCACTGTGTCATTCAATTGCAATCAGGGAAACTGATAAAGGTTTATTCTTCAGTAGAGGAGTCAAAACTTGAAAGAATCGCGCAAGTCAAAGTACAGCTAGAAATGGATGAAATACATGGATTTGTTACTTGCGCATATAATGGACACTGGTGGACACATGGACCAGCTCCATCATTTGTTTACGTACAAGTTCCTGACATTTTAGTAGTGCATGTGTCATCAGTTCTTACAAAAGTTGACCCCCTGACCGCAACTAGTAGAACATATGTTTAGACAAAACAGGAAGCTTCAGCCGTTCACAGTCAACTGTATACATATAAAAAAAAACTAATATGCCTATGTGTTTAAAAGTGTAAAAATTTCAGGTATGTTTATTATTTTTAGTACTGGTAATATATTTGTAGATTTAATTAATATTACATTTAAATAATATTTAAGTTTTCTTGTCAATTAGCTTCAAGGAACAATAAAGCAAACTTGTGTGACGTAAGGAAATTAATGTAAATGGAAATTCCTGTTTTACTGAATCTAACATAACTCCTGAACCCATTTGCATCCCATCTTCAAATGTTTCATAGCTACTAAGCAATAGTATATATACAACATATATTTTTTTGAAGGAGGAAAAAAAACCCGTTTTTGAGAAAATGGCCGCCAAATTATTGATTATAAAGATTTTTTATATCCTTTTTTTAATATGGCCAATTAAAATCTCATATGAAAGAGCTATTCAAGACCTTTCCAAAAACACTCGAATCGCTTCTTTAGGTGCCCAGGTTACTGAAATATTCAATGTTAAAGTTAACAAGATGGTGACAAAATTGGTCGAAATCGCAAATTTTGCACCTCTGTAACTTCATAAATAAAAAAGATATGGACATGAAATTTTACATAGCCATATATCTCAAGTGGTTCTTTCACTATGCCAAATTTAAAAAAAATTAAAAAATGTGAGGTTGAGGACCTTGTTGACTTTGACACTTTTCCGAATTGTCTGCAGGCAGACATTAAACCACAGACCGATGGCTGTAATGGGCTGCGCTATAACCTGACTGCTGACATCATTGAGTGCATCTTCAAAACATACCCAGCTGTTCGGAAGAAACATCTAGAGTATGTGCCTCATAAACTTAGCGAATCAGAGTTCTGGACAAAGTTCTTTCAGTCTCACTACTTTCACCGTGACCGGATCAATACTGGTACAAAGGATCTCTTTACTGAGTGTGCCAAACTAGACGACCAAGGTATGGGTATTGCACAATTTAATAATCATTGAGTAATATGTTAACATGGATGCATCTAAATTGGCTTTTTATGTCTGCATTGAAAATAAATCGAAACAGTGTTAGGTCAAATTCACTATTTTATGAATCCGAATTTCCTCTTTATCTTTGAACCTCGAATTTGAATCTTGGAAAAAATTATGAAAATAAAATGAAATATAAATGTATTGAATAATAAATGACAAATTGTAACCAAATAACATTCTTTCTTATAATCCATTCATATAACATTTTGACATTCAGTTAATTTACTGGTCTGGGTTCTGGCTGTTGAATTCATCCTATATTTATAATTTGATCTGAATCACCAATAAGCAGTATTAGAGCTCTTACTCAAATTCACTAGAAAATTTGAAAAAATAATTAAGGATTTGAGTTTTAAATTAAAAATTTTCTCACGTCCTTGAATCTCAAATATCCCTAAGTATTCAAGAGATTTAATAGCCCATCCCTAAAATTTATGCATGTTAATATATCGATTAATCGAGGAAAGTTAATCTTTATTTCACACTTTCTTTTACAGAAGATAAACTAAATAGTCATTATCTCTTAAATGTATTCAAAAACTACATTTTTTATTTTTACTTATGTGTATCATGTATTATAGTATAGTAATAAATATTTCAAGATTTTAACTTGTTTGCGTAATGTACCCTTTGCCTATCTTACCTTTTATTATTTCACTATGGGATGGGTTTTAAGATTAGATCATGGTATAATATGTCAAGGTCAGACAGCAACCTTCCAAGGTAAACAGTGTGTACATTTCCAAAATATTTGTTTTTATTATGCAGTCTGTCCACACTTTTGTAAGCCTTAGGCTATTTTCTTCAAATCAGGTTTTTAGAAATATTGGATTAATAAATTAGATACCTGTAACCTGCATTTGTGCTCAACAATAACAGGGTTCAAATCCCTGTTAGAGGTTTTAGGGTAGCTTACTTTGGATGGTTTTTCGCTCTTTCTCCGCACAAACGCTGGTATATTTCCTTGAAAGAATTTAATCTTCCTTATCCCTGTTTCATTAGTGTAATTTATTATAATTGGAAGAAGGTACAGGAAAGGTGGATAAAAATATATAAAATTTTATTCCCTTTATATGTTCCTATCTATGTGTCCTATCATTCTTTACTGATTTCCATTGTATCCTTTTTGTATTTTTTGGTTTCCTCTTTTAGGAAGTTGTATTGTACGTTCCACACTCCTCCCTGATGATTTCTGATAGAATGAAACCTAGGTAGGGGGATTGGGCGGTGACGATCGATTTTCTTGGAGAGGCAACCATTACCTCTTTGTCCATTGGCAGCAATGCAAAGTGTTAACTGTTTTCTTCTTTTAATAGTAAAAGCCATATTGTGTTTGTCTCTTTTATGTCTCTATTCACCTTTCCTATACCTTCTTCCAAATATAATACAATTACCTCATAAAGCGAAAAGAGGTTATCCTTGTTGAGATGATTAGTGTAATGTGTTGAACTTTGGGAAGCTATCCATTAGTTATTTCTTTGAAAGATAAGTCTTTGTGACTAACTCTACTTTGTAAATGTTGCTAGAATTGAAGAGAGATATCAATGCAGGAATAGATGATCCAATGGTGGATATAGCCTCGTTTGAAGACCAGACACTAGATGACGGATATGGTGCAGGCATGGACAAGACTGCAATTTCTCAAAGTGGCAACATTGTGCACCAAAGTATGATAAAGAGGTATGTCTAATTCTCACAGCAAATAAAATAGCCTTTGGCTCTTAAGTATGAAAAATTGAATGCTGGGTGTACAGATGTGAGAGAGTCAAAAATTTTGCTTTTGAATCTTTGTAAACTTCGATTTTACTTTTAAGGCCTATAATGATATATACATGCAGCCATGTCTTCACCTGGTCTTAGTCTGCAGTGTCTTTGCTTGGCCCTACCCAGCTTTCTCGTTGCTACGCTAATGATAAACCACGAGCTTACAGCAGGCAAGTCGTTGCTTGCAAGCTACGGCCAGGAGAAAAGGCAATAGAAGTAATAGTTTAAACTCAAGAAAAGTTGCAACACTATACACACTAAGGGCAAGTAGCAGAGATTTTGAAGAGAGAAAAATAGAGGAATGAGCTCGCCCAACAAATAAATATTACAGAGCAAAACTTCTCGTGCGGTGTATTTGTATTTTGTAATATAAACACAAAACATGGAAACTATAAAGAAAGCTCCCATATTCAACCCACATGAAAGAAATGTTTTGTTTAGCATTTTATTGAAATACAGTTCTACTTTGAAAAATAAAAAAACCAATGCCACCACAATCCATAGAAAAAAGAAGAACCTTGGATAAGAATATGCAGGGAATTCAACGCCGTGGCTGCTGTTGTGAGGAGGGACGAGCAGCAGCTTAAAAGGTAATGTGTGTAATTTTATTTTTGTTTGCAACAGATAAGCTTATGTTTATAGCCATTGACTGGGCCAGAATAATTGGAGGAGGGGGACACAACTCCAGTTACTATGCTTGGAGAGACCCCTATAAAAGGCCTATCAACACCTTTTTTTACTACAATAATGTTTTAAAATGGGATTCATACCCAGATTTTCTGGTCATTCCAGGCAAACATAGGTTCACTTCCTTTGAAACATATCCTTAACCCATTAGTGTATTTAGTACTTAAGTGTATAACTAAAACAAGTAGTAAGACACAGTGCTAAGAAGAATGTCAACCCTCTTCAGTGGCCGCATAGTTTAAGGAATCAATGTCACGATAGACTAGACTGACAAAGATGGGAAGATTGGGATCTGAATCTCGGTCAAGTGTACTGAAGTTGGTTTTAGAGCCACACATTAATTTTGGTAAAATACTGCAAAGGCCTATTCACTGGTCGTGTGCTCATAGGCTTAATCTCACCTACACCTTGAATTCTTTTTTTACAGTTTTATACTCTGTGCTGTACTGCTTCCAACTCCCTTCCTCGTTCCTTCTTGAAATATGAAGCTGATTGAAATTATTGATAATTAAAATTACCTTGTTCGAAATTACTGGAATTAATTTCCAAATATAACTAATTAAAACAATATAAAAATTATTACTTAAGCCCTGTGAGTTTCGATAGTGCAACAACAGAAACCACAACTTTAGTTCTCAACTATTATATTCTGGAAGTTTGAAATAAATATGGAAGTTTTATAATAAAATTGTAACATGGGAGAAGAAACGACTAAAAACAATACGAGTACAAAATTATGTTAGTGGAAAAATACATTGCAGCAAATGATAACTATTGTAAGTGTAACATACTGTCATTAAAATGAAGTTTACAAATTATTTGTTTGTAGAGTTGCATTGTAGTGTAAAAAATATTTTATTTTAACAAGCACTGGGGCAAGCAGAAAGCGGTCACCAAGAAAGAGTTGGCTGCCCAAAAGAGGCATGCTCTGGATACTGGTGGAGGACCCCCTCGAAAGATCCAGGTGGCTGAAGAAGTCATTGCCCAGGTGTTGCTCATTCAACCCGGTCTGGATGATGAAGTGGAATCTCTGGACAGTGACTATCATCGTGCGTAGCATGACAACCACCCTAGTGCTGTATCTTGCTCCATTCCCACCCCAGCAGCTTCTTTTCCTCTTTCTGCCCCACCATTTGTTCTAACCTCTGCCTCTGCCCCCTTTTACTTGTTCCCATCCCCCCCTCTCTTCCCTATCCCAGAAGAAACTTTTTCAATATCCCAACTTCCTATCCAAACACTCCCAGCCTTTCAACCTGTCCCCTGTGGATCATCCTTGTCCCAGCCAGCTTTCTACCTTCCAGAAGTTCCCACTTCAGCTGAGGAAGCTGTTTATGATCCATATTCAGAACCACCTTCTGCAGCTGCTGAGTTGGTTCAATCACAAGGTACTAGATCTGATGTTGATCTAAGAAATTTCATTTTAATGAAACTTCCGATTTTGTTTATTTACTCGATGGCCAACTTTTACTCTCTTCCAATTATAGGCCTAATTATTGAAATGCTTAGGCCCTACTTGAAATCTGCTTCTGCCAACAATAGGGCCTATACATACTAGTTCTCAAAAAAGTTTTTTGCTTTGAGACCTGTGAGGGTGAGAGGGTTCATTGACCAGCAGAAAGACCTAGAAAGTCTGAAGATGGAGCACACAAGCGCCTCTTCCAGCTAAAGGAAGAAAAGGAAGTGGAATTCCAGGGCTTGGGAATGGAAAATAGAGATCAATGAAAGGCAGGAGCTACACATGATGGCACTCTAGCATCAGCAAGCCCTGAATGCTCTGCAAATTGGGAAAGCTAAGCTGGAGTTGGAAATGGTCTGCTGGGAGCTAAGTCAGCGAAAAGATAAAAAGTAGTCCTTCTATTAACACAGCCACAGTGTTGAATTCATTGCATATTTATTTCCAAGTGTCTTTTTTTATGGGTTGTGATGGCATTAGTTTTTTATTTTCCACAACAGAGCTGTATTTCAACAAAATGTTAAATCAAACATTATCTGAATAAAATTTAAATGTAAGTATTTTAATAACTAGCCTACAGCAAAATTTTCTTTCCAAAACAAAAAGCTTTGTTTTTCATGTTAAATTGTTTAACAAACAATACTTTATTTGGAGCTGAGAAAGAATATATATACACTTCCTCAGCTTAAAGAAAAGTATTTGTGTGTGACGCATGCGTGTGTTGCTAAATTAAAAGAATAAAATTGACAAGCTGCAGTGGCCGTATGGTCTAAGGCGGCACTTTCACAATATACTACCCTACCATTTGTGGGAGATTGAGGTTTAGGTGTACTGAGGGTGGTTTTCTATAATTTTCCACTCTTCCTCCACACAAATATGGGTACACTTCCTCTAAATAAAACCTTCCTCATCCCCAAGACTAAAGGTATAGTAAGTAAGGCAAATGCTTAAAAACATCAGCTTACCGGTTAACTGATAATATAGGTTTATTGCATTTAGCTAATATAGGAAAGGTATTAAATTTGGTACACAGTAGGAAGAACAATCTAAAGAAAGGGGAAAAAAAATTGCCTATTATTTTTACTATTTTACTTGTATTGATACTATTTCATGATGTCGAGTTTTTAAAACTAACATACAAATGATGGTTTGATTACACATGAGACACTTTTCCTTCAATCTTATCTTAAGCAATTAAACATTGAATTGAGTAATGGCTTTAAATATTATATTCTTACATTTAAATACTTACAATTAGAGTTAATAAATATGTTATTCAATGCACTCAACACCCTAAGCTAGCATAGGTGCAAATTTGTTTTATAGGTGCGCAAAGTCCAAAACTACACATAGTCAGCCCTACAACATTAATATGAACCTACTGGTATAGTAATTAAAAAAAACTAGAACAAATAATTGTGTATTTTGAGCTAATAATTTTATTGATAAAAACACTTAAGTTCAATAGGGATAGATATTTAATATATAATAATCACCATAATTGTGAGTTACAAATGCAAAGCATTTCAAAATTCTTGGTTTAATATCTTAGAATTATGCTTACAACAGGTATTCTCCATCAATTAGAATGTAATATTAAATTAGTTGAAAAACAACCAGATATGAGAATCAAATCTGGGACCTTTGGACACATTACAACTGAGCTATCTAGGAATTGTCCAGTCTTCAGGATCATTCTTCACTCCTAATGTAAGGCGCGAGTCTATAATGAATGTGTGGAATTGAATTAACATTAAAAATGTAGCCACTTTGACTGAAAAGTATTGAACAAATATGCATATATGAAATAAACATCACACACAAAGAGGAAATTATGATTAGCATGGTCATGGTCAATTTCAAATAATGTTAAACTTGTTGAAAAATGACGAATGAACACAGGAATCAAAGATTATGAATTTTACAAATTATGTAATGTTAATTGAAATAGGCCACCTTGCCATAGCCTTGTTAACCTTTGTTTACAATGTGTGCGATATTTAATTTGAATTTACAAATAAAAAAACATAATGTTTAAATAGCATAAAACTGTCACCAATCATAGTCGCATGGTTTAAGGCATCCCTCACAATAGACAAGATTGTTGATGAGTGGTAAATAGGGGTTCGATCCCAAGTGGGTTTACTGAGTGTTTTACCAACAAGATTTTCCACTCCCCACCCCCCAAATTTAACCTTACTCATCTGTAACTCATTTGTGTGGTTAGTACATATACGTGTGACCTGCAAATGATAGTAATATGTGGGTCTAGAAATATATATAAAAGAAAATAGATTCAATGATCGATCCATTATGATCATAATATCCATATTTGAGAATCTATGCGATATTTAGTATCAACAAGGAACAAATCTTAAAGGACATCTATAATCATTGTTTAATGAATTTTGTACTTTATGCAGAGATGATCTTTATGAATTTGATCAAGACCTCTTGACCAAGATAAACCTAAAAAATCAGTTTGTAGGCATATAATAGGTGGCCTTGGTTGATGTGAAGAAATAATTCAACCACTAGAAAAATTTCTGGATATGGATATTAATTTTTCAATTTAAATATTATTATTAAATCTAAATGACATGAGCAATATTGGAAATGTCAAATGAGTAAACAAAATATAATTTAAATCTTTTCTTGTTTGACTATAATGTTTGATGTGCCTAATTCTGCCCATTTCATCGTCAAATTCTCTTTAATCTCATTTTTATGCACTTAAATCACTAATAAAATGTTTCATTGTCTAATTGTTCATCATATTTTATTTTAATCTGACAACTCTAATTACTATCATAACCTGCTAGAAGTATATAAAGTTACTAGAAGCATCATTATCAAGCGTTTCTAGCCTGTGATCGGGTCAGTTTTCTAAAACGCCGCCATCTTGTTCTATCCTTTGAGCTAAAGTTTTCCAGCCAAATCCACTAAGAGTGGTTTTTTCTAAATGGTTTCCAACTCTCCTTACACGCAAATACAGGTAGATTACTTCTGAAATGCTTCTCTCCTTATCCCTAACTCATTAAAGTATTTATCATAATGTTTATAGACTGTATAGGCAGAAAAGTGCGATGACTTAGAAAAAAAAATTACCAATCCTAATGTTTCTCTTCACAAATCAATAATTAAAATGAATACAAATGAATGCTTGTCATATGAAATGGCCTTGTTCATGGGGGCCAATAGGAGCAGCATTTGCTTGGATCTCTTGCTGAACCCAAGGAAACTCGTCTTCAGGCAATTCATCATTGAAGTGTCTGGATATGTTGTATAGCACAGCTGTCGCCAAGATAATTGATAATAAATGATTTAGGGACGTTTCCAGACTCCCAAGGTATGTTCAGCGACGTCTCGTGTGCTGATATGTGCTTTGTTGTACCTAGTCTCAGCCATAGATTGTGGATTGCCTAGAGGTGTGAAGAGGTATGGAAGACATGGGTACCCATTGTCTCCCAAGAGCAAACCTTGATGCATCCATCCCTTCTCAAAATCTCTTCGAAGTCCACTGGCCTCGAAAATAGTAGCATAATGGAAACTGCCACCTCTTCTGCAGCTTACATCAACAATTTCCATGTTTGCACCAGCAGCCACATCTAAATAGACAAGAATAAATATAATTATGGTGTACAGTAAAACATACACAAATTGTTAAGTAAATTTTATATTTTTTAATAATTCAGGCTTTCACTTGATTATTTTGAAACTCTAAGCTTAATAAAGTAGGTACCCACCTCACTGACTGCATGGTCTGATGCACTACTATCGCAGTAGACTAAGACTGCCGATGACAGGGTTCGATTCCGGTCAGGTGCAATGAGGGTAGTTTCCCCTAAATGGTTTCCCACTATTTCTACACAAACGCGGGTGCACTTCATCTAACAACTCACCTATCTCATCCCTTACCCAGTAGCGAAATTAGTACAAAGACAGTTTGTTCTTTGTTCTGTTTTATCAGACAATGAAAATGTACCATCAAATCTACTTCCTTATTGTGGTTTGGCTGGACATACAATCAATTAAGCTACTTGGTACCATATCACACTGTATTCCTAGACCAGGGGTTCTCAAACCTACTGAACAGAGGGCCTCATAAGGATATTTAACGTGTTCTATGAGCTGGACCAAAAAATAAACATACATTAATATTATGTATACAAACACTTGAGCCAACATAATTACTCTTTACCTTCCCAAAACATATTGCTAAGGAACTGTACCCCACAGTTTGGATGTTTTGACCACACATTTACAATACTGCCGTCGGCCGCATATGNTTGTGGATGAAGGTATTTGGTGTAGAGCATACACCATCATTTCATCATTCAAATTATTTTATTTTTTGTCAAAGTGTCTACAAGCTGAATGAACCTGTTCTGCGGACCCGATCTGGCCTGCGCACTAGAGTTTTGAGGACCCATGGTCTAGATATAGGCCTACGAATAATGATTTTTTCAAGCCATGATTGAAATATCCAAAATGGCCTACTGTTACTTTTTAAAATGAGTGTATAAGTTAGACATATTATTCGGAACTGCAATAACTAGATCTGTGTATCATGCCTTATTTTTTTAAATATATTATTGGGCCAAAACAATGAACTATACATTTCTAAGACTAATACAAACAATATCATCTTCCTTAAAATAATAACTGAATCAAACAGTATGCATAGGTTGCTACTAGTAGTTTGTTTTTAAAATAAAAACAATGCTGGATGACAAACAAAATATGAGGAATTACCAGCAGAATTAGGGCCTAGCTAAATATATTCTAAGTCCTAGGCCGGATCTCTATGATACAAAAGGCTATTTTGAGAAATCCTTCCCTGTAGCCTAGGTTTAAAAAAATATTCATAACCCTTTCCTTGAAAAATTGCTCTTTCTTGAAAACACTTCCCATTCCTAATTCACTGAAGTTGTTCGCAATGACATATACCTACATAGTGAAAGTAGTTTTTTTTTTTTTTTTTTNAGTTGTTCGCAATGACATAGACCTACATAGTGAAAGTAGTTTTTTTTTACCCAGGCATCCTCAAAATTTATCAAAATTGTACTTCATACAAATAAAAGTCAAGTCACTATGGCCCAAGTGTTTTTGAGAAAGATAGTGGAATCTAAAGTCTGGTACACACAACACAACTTCTTGTACAATTAGTTGCAGCCTGAAGATAGCGTCATGTGAACACCAATAATAACCAATAATGTACAAGATCTGCCTTATACAACTTATTGTATGCAATTTCAGGAAACTAGTCCTATAGCAGCCATTTTCACTGTACAACTTTTGGAATATTAACAATAGATCACCAGATTTGACAAATGTGAACTAAATGAAAATATAGCATATTTATTAGGCATTGATTATTAATAAAAAAAATAGTCAGGGCCTTCAATTTAGAGTTACATTTGAATTATAATAAATATAAATAATAAAATCAATAAATGTATAATTGATTTATCTCCTATTTGTGACTATTTCACCAAAATCAAAGACATTATCGCTATCTCATTGCACATAGCCTAATATTGATAGAGAAATCAATGTGACCAAGATCTTGTACAACTTATACTAGAAGAAATTGGGTTGTGTGTACCAACTAGGCTTAAACTACCATATTAAAAATAAATAGATTTAAAACAAACAAAACAATTATCTAGGCTATGACCAATTTGTGTGTCTTTCTTTAACTTGTGTAATAAAAGTTTGTGCTTACTTTTTTTTTCGTGTTTAACCAGAACGGGTGTTAAGATGCCTGCTAAAAATCATACTATTTTTTTTATTACTAAGGTTTACTAGAAAAAAGTATCCTATAGCTCTATTTATGTTACAATTCATTGCCTTGTTCGAGTAAAAATCACAAAGTAGGCCTACTCTGCCTTATAGCCCTAATGTGATTCGTAGCATTAAAAATGTGCCAAAAGTAAACTTATCAGTAGGCCTTTAGTAACTAGCCTATATTTTACATACCTGTACATTCAAGGAAAACCATCCATGTCTGTTTCGGTAAATTTCGGGTCGTACACCAGCAGGGTTTTTGATTGGTATGTGTGTGCCATCGACACATGCCACCACACCAGGAAAACCTCTAATTTCATAAAACCACTGCATTGCTTTGCGACAGTCAGCTTTACAAAAATTTTTGTCTTTCCAACCAAGAGTCCAGCGATTGTATGGACTATGTTCCCTGCAGTCGCTTGACTCACTTCATGTAAGTCTCCAGAAACTTGCTGTGAAATAATATAACCAAAACATCAATAAATTAAAATATTTGAGTAATGATAGCCTAATAGAACATAACTTTTAAATTTATATTACTTAAAGTCTATAAATGGTCCACATTTTCTCCGCAAGCTAATTGCATGGCCGAATACATAGACCTAGGCCTATGTATAACAGCAAATAAAAATTGAAACCAAGTTTGTTATCTATAAAAAATTCAATCAAATATTTTGTTAAATGTTAGTTGGTATCCCAAAGTTTTGATTGAATGTATAAACATATCAAGAGGTGAAACAACAGAAATCAATAAAACTTTTTTTTCTTCATAAACTGAGGGTTATTCACGGATTCACCAATTTATTACCCACAATGCAACGGGACTATCTTGCCCAGCAAGCAAGGTATGGTTTATCAATATCTTTTTGTATTTTGGGTATGGACAGGCAAACACCTAGCAAGGTATGGTATATCATTATGGTGCTAAATCCACATTCATTCATTATTTTTATCCTTTGTTGTTATTTAAACTAAACTTTATTAAAATAGATTAAATCCACCACTTTAAAAATCCGATCTTGTATCTGAAAATTAATTTTGCCTGCAAATGTTAAATCTGAATTTTGGAAAACATAAAAATAAGATTTACTTTTCCATGTACTTTAGTTAAGAAGCTTTAAAAAAATAAAAATGGTAACTAATAAATGTGTTAAAACTGTGAATACAAATATAAAACTTAAAACAATGTGTTGTTTCAGGTTCAATCAACACTCCATCATGGTATTGAAAGCTTGCCAACAAAATAACTTATCTTCTGTATGCCCTCCGGACAAACCCAACTCTGCCACCATGCTCCACACACCTGGTCAGTCCAATGGTACAGTCTCCTCCGATTCAGTGGACTACCAAAAGAACAAAAAGGTAGTGCATTAAACTCCATTAAACCCTTAAATATACCATGTAGAAAATGTGAAATAATAAACTTATGTCCTGTAACAAGGAAGGATAAAATGCAATACAAAAACTACTGATTTCGTCTTTATCTCCATTATACTTATTACAAAGCCTGTGTTTATATGTTGTGAGGGGGCAGCAGTGTTTTTAAACATTTCAACAAGAGCTAATTAATGTAGCTACCAAATAGCCAAAAGCCAAGTAAAGTGGAAATACCTCATTGACTGCAATATTTAGTTAGTACTAAAACAGGTCGGGTTAGGACTCGCCCCCTCACATAAAACACAATTATTAATTTGTTTTTGTTTTTTCTTTCTAGTAAAATGCCTTCATCTCCCTCTTTCTTTTCATCACTCTTCCTTTAATCGCTTCCATTTTTATACTCTCACTTGCACACTTTGTTATCTGCTCCTCCTATCTTTTTCGTGGTCTCCTTTGCGGTTTTTTTCCTACATATTCCATCTCCATCGTTTTCTTTGTAATCATCTCCTTTTTCATCATCTCCTTTTTCATTTTCGACACATGACACCTGCCTCGGTGGCGTAGTTAGTCCTGGTTTCGTGTTGAGCTAGACTGCTGAGGACGGGGAGATTGAGGTTTGAATCTTGCTCGGGTGAACTGGGGGCGGTTTTTCCTAAATGGTTTTCCACTCTCCCTCCACACAAATGCAGGTTCACTTCCTCTATATTCAAACTTCCCAGTTCCTAACCCATTAGCATAAATAGTACTTAATCGTTTAACTCTAACAGATAGTAAGACGCGGTGCTAAGTATATATATTTATATTTATATTCATCACATGACCATACCATCTCAGCGCGCTTATTGTACTATCTCATGCTCCTCACAAACTTCTATTTCCATGGCCTCTATTCTGCTAGTCTCCTTACATTCATTGTCCATGTTTCTGCTGTAACCTCCCCCCCCCCCCCCCCCCCCCCCCCCCCCCC
>CABFWB010000093.1:475681-526221 GCA_902151455.1 Timema bartmani
TCCCTTTCCACTGTGAGGCCACACGTGCAAGACACAGGTGCACCTCACAGCTTCCGGGTACTGATAAGATTAAAAAGCAAGTTAAAAGTAAAAGTAATAAATTTGGATGAAGCTAAGATTCCCACAAAGACTTTACACAAATGAATAATACTAGATTTAAAAGTTAAAGGCCGAAAAATGAAGTTAATGAATTAAAATTTATAACAAATATTGCTTACAACTTTGGTTAAGATTTAGACAACTTATGATTAATATTAAACCCCACACTTAGATATGATTAAAACATTTGATTCTAACATATAGCTTAAATTAGGTCTAGATGAATGGAAAACAATAAGGTGTTATAAATTTAGTACTTCAGTATGATCCTATTAACATGTAAATAATGTTAAACTAATTTAGTTATTTAAAAGAAATGGTCTAGAGACCTGACCACTTTACAATATGTGACAATGGGTACAAAGTATGCGCTATCCCGCACATTCTTACTCGTCAAGAGCACTTCTTTTTTTCCATAGCAGGTCTCTTAAACACCCAAAGAAAAATTCTTCCTTCACCACTAATTATTATATCCTCTATACTCCCATTCTTTGGCCTTAATCACACTTACAATATACTTTACAATTTGTATTTTTCTCAGCTCTTCTCTATTAAACTTTATAGTAGGGGTGGGCCCTAGAATCTTCAAATTCCTCAAATCCTTAAGAATATTTGAGATTCAAGGATTTGAGAAAATTTCAGACTCATCAACATCAATTGTTTCCAAGCTGTGACCGGGCCGGGTCGGTTTAGTAAAATATCACCATCTTCCTCTCTCCTTCCACCACTCTTCCTCCTTTAATTTTTTCCATTCTTCTCCTTTAACTTGAAATATCCCCTGCATAGTTCCTTTTCTTATCCTATCATCATTGTATTTCCTTCATCGCCCAGCATTCTAATTTTACAACATATTTCTTTTCTGCTGGAGAATGGATAAATTCCTGACATTTTCCAGAGGGCTTTGGATCCCATCTAGCCCTAATGATTGTGTATTTTAACTTTAAATATATTTATTGGCGAAGCTTTGTAATTGTCGAATCGAACATTTAGTTTTGGTAGTGAAGTCGAAGTTTTCAAAGAGTCATCACACACCCCTACAATGAGTGTTCACTATTTTTATAAATAAGTTAATATGCATTGTAAAATATGGAAAATATTGGTTACAGTTGCGAATCCAGGAGAAGATCAGCTATGAAGACCTGGATGTAGCAGCTAGTAGCTCAGATCCTCAAACTAAGAATTCTCACCTCAATTTATCTCGTGTGGAACGTTACCTCCATGGTCCAATGCCTGCAGCTTCCAGTGAGACCCTTGTACTGTATAATAGCAGTTTAAGCTTTCAAATATGACTATTTTATTGTAATTAAATTAAAGGGGTAGCAGAAAGCTTCCTGATTTGATTAAAAAATAATCACCTTGTTAATAAATAATTATATACAACCACATTGAAAAAATACACCGTCCTAAGGAAATACTAAAAAAAATTTTAGCAATTGCCTTTTCTGACAGCTAAAAAAGCTATTACGATCCAGGCCTATTTTCATGTATTCATACATCAAGTCAAGTTTCTGATTTGCATGTATCACTTCAGTTTGATATTATAACCAATTCATCTCCTTAAATGGTTAAACTTGTGAACAAATTTTACCTGGTACATTAAACTTTGCATGTTCAGGTTCGGACAGCACTCAGGATGATCTCGCGACGACCTTGCAACAGTTGCATCAGGAGTGTTCCTCATGGCATAGTAACCACCGTAGAGTACAACCGCTTATCTCTCCCGCTTCCGCAGTCAGTGCTTTAGGTGAACTAATGCCCGGTGGGGCACTTATGAGGGGCTTTCAAGAAGAAACTTTGGCACGTAAGTGAGGCACCCCGCATAAAAATGCCTACGTTCAACCTTGACCTTATTGACCTAGGTTAACCAAGAGGAGTGGTTAAAATTTTTTTAATGTTTACTTAGCTTTGAAAACAAAATTTAGCTTTGATAAATGTAAATGTGAACATATTTGTAGTAACTGAATTATATGTTGCAAAAGTAATGTAATTTATCAACTAAAGATAAAAGTTGTTCAACAGTTTTTAGGGATGGATGGGAATGACATTTATATTGGGACGGGTAATGAATCAAAATATCAGGATCGGGACAGGAATGGCAAATTATAAAAATGATGCTTTAGAATAATTCTAGATTAAAAATATATATGGTCTTAACCTAATATGGCAATACTTGTAAAAGCTTTGACATTATTAAATGTAATACAAATATTATATCATAAAAATATAATGATATAGATAGGGGTGTGTGAATAGCATTTTTTATTGAAACAAATAGCAACATTTTGAACAAATATTAAATAATTAATTTTAGTACATTATATTTATTAGTTAAATTTCTTTAGAAAATGGCATTTTATATTTAACTACCTATTGGAAGAGTGAAAAAAAAATTAAAAAAATTTTACTCTTAAATGTCCTCTAAAATGTTAAATATTCTCTATTTTAATGCCTCTTGAAGGCTATCTAGGTTTGAAATACCTTAAATATTCTTTAGGTCTAAAACTATGTCTTAAATCCCTTAAATATTATTTAGTTATGAAACACCTTAAATGTTTTAGGTCTTAAACCCCTTAGAGATTATTTAGGTTTTAACCCTTTTGCTGTGTATTTAATTTTTACTTCTTACCTTCGGAAATGCTAATTAGTAAAAAATTCAAAATAAGAAAATTTGCATGATCATGATCAACTAATGTGATTTTCAACTAGTAATGCATTTTAAATATGAAATTTAGCACCACGTTGTCTATAAATCGTATAAAAATATATATTTTATATCGATACAACTTTATATGTCACATATTATTTATGTCACATTTTACCCAAATGCAATGTTATTCTGCTATTAAAACCATCCTTTATTTTACTTTCAAACCACAATAGTGTCAAATCAATCGCTAAATGAGGATTTTATAGGCCTAATACTGGCCTAATATAGGCCTTAGGTAATTAAAAGAAACTTTTGAAAATTAGATGACCCCTCCGACTTAGGCCAGCTCTAATTTTAAAATAATTCTATAAATATCAACTTATGAAAAAAATTAGGTATTGAAATAAAGTTTAAGTCCTGAATCTATAGTAAGGTTTTGAAACCTCCGATAGTTCTTTAGTTTTAACTTTTCTTGAATCTTCTTCTCTTGATTCAATAACGAAAGATTGGTTTTAAGAATCTGTTAACCAAATAATTATCAGCTTACCAATTGTACCATGATCATGTTGAGAATTGACATCTTTCAAGCCCTAGTTGATAATAGTATACAATCATGACAATAGTGACTATGTTGCCCAAACTGCTGGATGTATTTCAAGGTCAGTCCAACCTATATTATCTAGGCCTGTGCAGAATTGACATAATGACTTTGGGAAATAACAATTTCCCATGAGAACAGAATTGGAAACTGGAAACATTGAAAAATAACTTTTTTATATAATAATTACAGAATACAGGTGTGTGAATTTTAATGACTCCATGTACAATAGAACATAAACATGTATTAATATAAACTAATTTAAATATATAGCTGTCTCACCACAGAAAATAAAATACCGCCTCCTCACCAAGTTTTCTACAGTACAAAGAAGACAACTTTCTCCTAGAGGGATTGAGCCACTAGTACCTGCTGGAACAATAAGTGGGATTTATTTCCCGCCGAACTATTGCTGGGAAAGGGTTTTCCTGCCCGACTCTCGGGAATGAATAGATTCTTGTCATTTTCCTAGGGGTTCGGGATCCCATCCACCCCTAATTTTGCAATTAAACACTTTGTAAATTATATTTGATGTCTGGAGTTGTAAAAATATGTGCATTATTATATTTTTTTTGACATAAAACAATTTTTAATTGGATTAAAGCTTTTATTTGGATTCAGAACTCTTGCACACACTTGACTTGACTTTGCTTAAAATAAAAAATGTGGTTTTAGAAAACCCCTATTAACCAATGTTTTAAGAAGTTTAGTAGCATTTATGTAAACTACTAGTGTCATACACTTAGCTGACAAACTTGTATGTTGCAAAAGTTCATTTTCTTTGTGAAAACAATTCTATGGAGTTAAGTTAATTTTATTTACTATAGTTTATTTATTTATTTTAAAGCACGGTTAAGTTATTTTTATCTACTATAATTTATTTATTTATATATTTTAAACCGTAGTCCAAGTTTTCTAATACATATTTGACCCTTTAAATCCATTACTGTTTCCAGCCTGTGGTCACTTTTTAATTCAAGCCATATATGTTCCACTACTGGCTGACTAGGCCTGTTGTAGCTTCATATGCCCTATAATATAACTTAAGACTAGGACAGGCACAACAACCAGTCCCCCGGCTTTTAATTCATCATTGTGAAAGAATAAACCCATATTTCACCAATGATAATTTTTTTGTCATACCGGGAATCTAACCTACTCTTCTTTCACCACTCTTCCTCCTTTAATTCCTTCCATCATTCTACTTTCACTTGAACACTTTTGGTTAACTGTTCTCCCATCTCTTTTTTGGCCTCTCTTGAGGACTTTTTCCTACATACTTGATTTCCAACATTTTCTTCAGCATCCTCTCTCTTTCCATTTTCATTACCTGCCCATACCATCTCAGTCTTGCTTCCTCTACTATTTCATATACTCCCTGTACCGCCATTCTCTTCGAGATAACTTCATTCATAATCTTGGCCCTTCTATTGACAGCTAACATTATCCTCACAAACTCCATTCCCGTGGCCTTCACTTTCCTAGTCTTAAATTCACTGTCCATGTTTCTGCTGCATGTTTGACAATGGGTACAAAGTACACCATACACAACACTTTCTTACACTTCAAGGGGACTTTCCTTCTCCATAGCAAATGTTGAACCAAATAATTAATAGTACTACCTCGAGAGACATTTTAAGGGAATTTAGGGACAATGTATTTGTAATTCATTAATTACAAGTTGCTAGGTTTGGGGTAGAGCAAAGAAATTCATCCATTGTGTAACCTTATTATTTAACAATTTTTTATTGTTTTCTATAGAGCTGGTTCCTCTCGACCTTGAGAAAGAACTGAGAAACTTGTATTTGTCTCAATGTGAGCTTTTGAGGCATTTCTGGTCATGCTTCCCGCCAACAAGTACAAATCTGGAGGAAAAGGCTGTACATATGCACGAGGCACTTCGCCGCTTTCACACTGCTCGTCTCAAAACTTTCGAGGTAATTGTTTCCTATACATATATTGTTGGGACTTATTAGTTAAGAACAATTTATTTATTTGTAACATAACCTAAATTCGCTACTGCTTTGAAAATATATCATGTTGAAGAAGGAACAGGAATAAATAGGATTAACACAAGGTGTACACAGTCTTAACCCTCTTTATTTATTATATTTATATTTCGATCAAAAGCAGTATTTTATGTTTAAAACATTAGTCCTGGTTAATCTATGGAGCCACAAATTTTGCAAAAAACAGCTAGCAAAATCGCACCAGCTTTGGTGGCCACATGGTCTAAAGCACCACTCTTTGAGTACACTAGATTGCCAAAGACA
The DNA here is from genome assembly GCA_902151455.1 of Timema bartmani. Lineage (NCBI taxonomy): Eukaryota > Metazoa > Arthropoda > Insecta > Phasmatodea > Timematidae > Timema > Timema bartmani. Next base: position 481,299 of record CABFWB010000093.1, read on the forward strand.
ACATCAAGGTTAGAATTTAGGTTCAGGTGTACTGAGGTTTTTTTAAATGGTTTTCCACTCTCCTTCAATTCAAATATGGGTGCAATTCCACTAAATATAACCTTCCTAATCCCTAAAACCATCAGATTAATTATTACATAAGTGTATTGCCCAAACGGGTAATAAGACACATTGCTAAAAACACTTAAATGTTTTCATACATCACATGTCATTTTAACTGCTCCTGTTGTAGTGGTCATTGCACCTAGCTACGAGCCTTGGGGGTACCAGGTTTGATTCCCGGCTGGTATTGGGTATTTTTTCCAACTGTTGCCAGGGTTTGATCAATTAAGCTTAAGTTAGGTTTAAGTGTTTCCACTGGTTCCGCACTCCATACTCACTATCACCATCACCTCATCCCATCGAGATATGGAAAGGATATACGATTAGTAAATTCAGACGTCCCTTGGGCAACGGTACATTAGTGCTGGTTAATCTTTCCACTACTGGGTTACGATTGTGGGCAACGGTACATTAGTACTGGCTAATCTTTCCACTACTGGGTTACGATGTTTGTAACCCAGACACACAATTATTTTATTACTTGTTAAGATTATTAATCCCACACATTATTAAAGCTATCTAAGAAAATTAACAAAGTAACAAGTCACAAAATAGTAAATACAATTACTCACTTTCCAATTTGTCCTGATTTAAAATCTTTGTTCAAACAGAAGACTATTTTATCAACCTCAATCCAGCACCGAAATTTTACATAGCAAATCACTCTTTAATTTTGTAATGTTACAAAATATTTAAATTATGGCAATGGAGTATCAAAATGTTTGTAAATAACTGACTGTGTTGGCGTTTTAATTCTCATAACATCGTATCATGCTTAAAATACTTTATTTTATGAATATTAACTAATTGATTAAATTTCACAGTAATAAGTATTTATCAGTTACATATTACGGCACATCTGTTTGGTTTCCTTTATGTGCCTAAAAAACTATAGAGTATCCTTTTTTTTTCTAATACTACATGAATTGTGTTGTAGGATCGAGTGCTGCGGGAGCACTCGCCTCTGAGCAAACACCTTACTAGTCATCTTAATCAACTACTCAATGCCGCATTCCACAAGTTTGCCACATGGCAACAGCGACGTATACAGCAATCGCTCAGGTAGCAGCACGTGGTCATTATTGACCAGAGTTTCCCCTGTCTACTCCGCTGCCTGTAAGCGCACTTTCTTATTGGACATTTGAAAAACTTATAGATAAATGATATACAAACATTTACCAACAGCCCTCATCGTGTAATAATGTTCACCCTAAGATAATTACAATCCGGCCACCACCACTTTGTGTTAGTGTGCGTATGTAAGAGACATTTATATAAAACCAATTTTGTACATTGGAATCAGTTACTAGTGCAAGTACTTTTAAATGTTAATTTTATAACTTTACAATAAATGAAGGGAAGTTTGAAGACAACAGTATAAAATTGGTTTGGTAAATAACTATTTTTTATGAAAGTCTAAAAGTTTATAAGACCCCCTTGAAAATGTTACTCGGTGTTAAAAAAAAAAAGTTGTATGTAGCAAATTTAACAAACACATAGTTCAGATTCAACAATTAGTTGTAGCCTTAAAATATTTGATTATTAAAAGTTCTAAAGTTCCATACATTTACATTATTCCATACATTTACATAATTCATTTAGAATCTCTGAAATTAAGCATTTTGTACCTAAAACATTGATCCAAAGGCAGTTTATATGCATTTGTGTTGGAAAGTGTGTTAATAAGAGATGCCATGATTTCTGTCTTATTTGATTTAGAATCAGATTCTTAAATTTAACCACTATTGTTCAATTCTGTATGCTGATTTCTAACCCACCATCGCAATATTTTTTTTTTAATTGGGTCAAATCCATTGTTTTATGAATTTGAATCTGTATACTCCACCTTCGAATCTTGAATTTGAATCCGAGCTTTGGAAAAATTGATGAGCATAAGAGGAAATATAAACATAATAGAAAAATATAAATAGTAACTAAATTGTAACATTCTTTCCTATTATCCAGTCATTATAATATTCATACATTCAGGAGTGTTATATTACTGGGGCCTGGTTGTTAATTTAATCCTATGATCATGAACCATCTAAAACAGTATTTGGGTGCTAAAACAAATTCCAATGGAAAAATTGAAAGTGTTTCTAAAAGATTTGAGTCTCAAATCGATATTTCCTCGAATCTGAAATATCCTTAAGGATTCGAGGATCCCAACCTGGTTATTTTTCTGAATACCATAATAATGATATATTTGTGAAAAAACAACTAGAGGGTTAATAGTAAAAAATAAATACCAAAACCAAACGGCCATGTTTGATTTTTGCATGATTACTAAAACACTAATGGTCATGTTGAGCGCATTTGCAATAAATTAATTTCCATCAGTTATAATGAAAATGTATCAAACTCTGATTAGTTCTGTTTTGTTTTCATTTACTGGAATTATAAATCTCTTTAAGGACAACACCTTTTCTCTTTCAAGCAAAAATAGGTTTTCCCTAAAGAGATTTATTATTTTATAATATATATTCGTATCCTCTGTCCATTCCCTGTGTTTGTCCTTTATGTTATTTACTGGGATTAGAGAGCTAAGCATGGAGGTATAGAAAATTGAGATAGTAAAATATTTTCTAGAATATCTTGATACCATTAAGCAAGGGTGGATCCAGGGGTGGTTGTCGAGGGGGCGATTGATTTTCATAAAGATCCAAGTATACATTTAACTATTTTAATTTATTATTTTACTAAACATTGAAAAGAGGAGAGAAGAGCAAGGCTTACACACTTATCAGAAAATTGTAGGTCTCAAAGTTCACAACATTAAAACAACAAAACACATAATTATAACTTGGGGTACATCATTCCCCTTCTTTTAATTAGTATCTATGCAGGGGATCCTAGTTCCACCCCCGCAAATAAGAATATAGGTTATCAAGAAATAGAGTTTGACATATTTAGTGTAAATGTTGGTTTCAATGATTGGTTACAAAACTTAAGTAATTTGACTTTATCTTGGAATTTTGAAGCTACAAATTTGGGGAGAAAACTAATCTTAGATTCAGATAAATACCGTAATATGCTTAATATTAGTTATTTAATCAAAATTGATACTTTGTCCCTACTGCCATTGTTGTCGCTTGCCAATCAGGTCATATAATAGCTGTCACTGATTCTCAGGGCTACCAAATTTTGGAAGCAAAAAAAGAGGACACTTTTTTTCCAATTGGTACAGAAATATTATGATTTCATAGGAATATGGAAGTAGGCAAAATGTGAATTAAATGAACTTAGCAAATTTAAAAATAATGCTTAAGACAAACGTTCACATGACATATTGAAAAAAATAATTTATTCACAAGGGTATTTTAACTTGTTCCAATCTCCATTAAAAATTAAGGAATAACATTGATTTAATTATAAAACCGTTCACATGACATCGTATTAAAATTATATTACACCATTAAAATACTCTTTAAAGTTCAGCAGATAACTTGCTAGTGCTTTTTTTCTTTTTCCAGTGGCCACTCCAAAAAACCCCTTTTTTTTTCTGAAGCTTGTCCTTAAATTTGGTAGAATTTAGGCTTTAACATTTTTAAAAAACAGATTTACCTAAAAATGTAATTTCAACTAAACAAATAAGACCAATTTATTATTTAATATTATCTATTCACTGAGCTTATGTTTTGCTTTCTCATGACTCCTCAGAAGGAGAAACTATTGTGATCATCAACAATTTTGAATTTGAGATTTTGATGAATGTTTGCATTTTATGACCCCCTGAACTCGAAAAAGTGTTTTTTACGATCAGGTCTGTCTGTTACTGGGACAAAGCTGAAACCATTTTACCGAGCAGGAAAACATGTTATCAAAGGTTTTCATAAGTTTCCCTAGAGGGGTTTTCAGAGTTGTCTTTCTTTAAAATTAAGAGTAGTTTACTTAAGGGTGAAAAGTGGGGGTGGGGGGTGTAAAAGCAATGTTCTCAAAATCACCTCTAATAATTTTGATTAAAATATTTTTCTAGGCACTGTTTAACATTAAACAAAATGGAGCATCTCATTTTCTTATGTAAATGACTTTTGGGTTCTTTACATATGTGTATATTTCCAATTTTGATCATATCCCCATGCGACTATTTTAAAAAATCTTTATTAGAAGGAATATTTAGAAAAATCAATATTTTAACATTTTTAAGTGCTATAGTTTTAAATAGAGTTTTGAAAAACTGGGAGTTGAAAATTCACAGAACAATTAAGTTACTTTACAGGATCTAATATTTTAAACAAATACTTTCATCTTTATTGGGCTTTTCTTTCTTTGCTTGGTCATTGATTGAGTTACTTTATTGTGAAAAGTGTGAACATTTTTAATTTATTTAGAGTTCAAATACTTAAAAAAGAAAAAAAAAGAAAATTAAAAAAAATGCCATATGTATGATAAACTATTTTGATGTCAACCATATACATTTTGTTGTCTGTCTTTGTGAGTATTCACTAAACATTTTTTAAAACAGACTTTCTAGGGAATTAACCTAGTTTCGGTTCTCAATTTTAGAACTGGCTAACTGAGTTATTGAAGAACCAAACTGACCTATCGCTAGCTTTACACTAAATGTAAATATTGAGATCTAATCTTGATTATAATATTTTATGAATATAGTTTAGAGTATGCAGGTTATGATGACCTACCAAATAGGGCTGTGTCACTGGTTATTTGTGATTAGCTGAAAAGTATCTAGACAAGGAATTTCTTTATTTTCGTCTAAACATTATATTAATCTTTTCCTCAGCAATATAGGAACAATTTTAGGTTAACATGTAGTATCGGGTGATTTTATGTTAGGTTAAAACTAGGCCTGTGCGGGATTCCAAAATTCGGGGAATTGAATGTTCCTGAAACTCAAGAGGGAAAAATTATTTCCAGGATTACTCTGGGAAAAAATCAATATTTAAAAGTTACAATTAAGGAATGTCTATCCATGTCATGTTGGTATATAATATTGACTTATTAAAGTTAAATTAACCTTATCTATCATTAAGTAGACATTTACCCTAAACATCAGTCGCTTTTATTTTATTTTAGTCAAATCACTTCAAGAATAGTATTCAAGCATATATTCTGCTAATTTTAAAGGTGTTGATTCTTGTTGAATGTAGCTGTGAGCTTAATCATCCTCCAATCAAGGGATGAGGTAGAGGTTTTGTGGTATGTTTATATTGTCGCATTCCTTCAGTCACCTTAAAATTCAACATTTTCTTCAGCTTCATCTTCTAAAGAACTTCCCTCAGACTCTATCAACTAAACACTCCACCACTATCTGATTCACTTTTATTAGTATTGTCACTATCATCCAAAATATTATGAAAACAGTACCATTATAATTATTACCCAATCATTTCCAATTAAAGTCAATTTTATTTAATTTAGAGCTACGAGTACATGGAAGTACATGTATTTGTATGTTTTATTCTTGTAGCCAGTTAGTTTAGATAATAACCCCTGGCTGCCTCAACTTTCCACACTTTTAGCTTTACATGTGTGTGCATTTAAGCACAGTAGAGTTGCTTTATTAGCACTCAATACAACTGAGCGCCATTAAATAATATCTACATCACATACAATTGATGTTATTATTTATTCTTGAATAGATATAAGCCAGGAAAACATATAATTTAATGCAAAATAAAGACAAAAGTTGCTTTTAAATAACTGATTATGCATGAAATACACGTTCATAACAAGTATTTCCATCAATATATGTATATTACTTTAAGCTTATTATTTGAAATTGCATCATTTCCTTTAGTATCATGTCAACATAGACAGTGAATATACTAATATTTTTTTAGTATAACAGTGCTCTCTCTTTGTGAGAAGTTTAGTAGCCAATACATAACTAGGCACATGGGCTCAATTGATAAAGTTTTTTGGTAATCTCATGGGTAATACGTTATATGTTTAAATTGGTTAATATTAATATATGTAAATTTTCTATTGTACATGGAGTCATTAAAATTCACCCCCCTGTATTCTGTAACTATTATAAAGTTTGTTTTTAAAATGTTTCCAGTTTCCAATTCTGTTCTCATGGGAAATTGTTATTTCCCAAAGTAATTATGTCAATTCTGCACAGGCCTAGATAAAATAGGTTGAACTGACCTTGAAATACATCCAGCAGTTTGGGCAACATAGTCACTATTCTCAACATGATCATGATACAATTGATAAGCTGATAAGTATTTGGTTAACAGATCCTTAAAACCGAGCTTTCATTATTGAATCAAGAGAAGTAGATTCAAGGAAAGTTTAAAGAACTATTAGAGGTTTCAAAACCTTATTGTGGATTCAGGACTTAAACTTTATTTCAATACCTAATTTTTTTCAGAAGTTTATATTTATAAAATTATTTTAAAACTAACAATGCTTGTTTAAATTCAAAGAAATCCAATGTACAAAAAAAAATTATTCAAAGATTTTTAATCATATTTGCCATGACCAAATGAGACACTTTGACAAACATATCTATGATAAAAGCTAGGTCAAATTAGCAGAAACTATCTTTAAAATTTGGTAGGGCTAGTGATGAGTTATATTTAAATTAATTCCAAAGTTCTCATCTAAACTTGAACAATCAAATCAACTATAATGAACCAAGTAAAAATAGCCCACATAAACAGATGATTTTTAAGTAGTATTAATACTACCTTTGTGATATTTAAAATTAAATAAACCCAATTAAATATTATCAGTGATCAGCCTAATCGGCAGTCAGAAAAATAGTTGATCGGCCCACCAATACCATCAACCTAAATAAAAACATTTAATGTAGCAAATTAATAAGTTTAAAGATTTTATCGAGCCCTGAAAGTTTTGTAGAAAAAAATATTGTCTATTAATTGGCAGTATCTAATGAATGTAGTCAGTTTTTTATAGCATACATGAGTATCTAAGAGATTCTTGATTAATACTTTTTCTGGCGCAGTGAGAGATTGAAGAAAAATATGTATATTTATGAATTTTGCTAAGAGAAAACTATATACTTCAGTTTTTCCATGTGTATTGCATCATACAACTTGTTTGAGCTATTCACATGTTTACATTTTTGAATTAGGGATGATGAAGCCAGAGGAAATATGCTCGCATATTTGCAGATAAAGTTTGGGAAACTACTTTAATAATCATTCTTGATATTTTTGTCAAGATTCAAACCCTAACCTCCTTGTTGGCGGTAATTCGGTCTTTTGCAAGAGAAACACCTCTAGACAATGTGACTTGATGCCAGGATTCTCCATTTAATTCCACATTTTCCAAATATAAACTTATCAAGTGTAAACGACTTTAGAAAGAATACTTGTTCCTCTATATCATCTTTAATTCATGTGTTTGTTTTTGCATTATATTTGTCACTTTTGAAATATCAATTCAATTATGTATTGTTATGTTAAGAGTTAATGTGTGTGAAACACCTTAAATACAGTGAATAGGTTTTTATGTAAATTAGATGGAACAATATTGTAATATTATTACAGATTATATATACAAAAAAAGATCTTTGAAATTTAAATTAGTGATGTCACCATTCCTGTTATTCCAGATTCTGATTGTTAAATTTCAGATTCAATTCTAGTTTTCACCATTTAGAAATCTTTTTACATGCAGCCAATATCACATTAAAAATATATTCTAATTTTATACCATATGGAGGGGGCGGGGGAGTGCGGACAGTAAAAAATATCAAAACAAAAGTCCATGTTTGATATTATCAATAGACAAAGGTTACATTGAATGTATTTATAATTTGTTGACACTAAAAATAATTTCTTTCATGAAAAGTTGCCTTTTTATACATTTTGTTGTATTGATTGTGTTTGGGTTTTTTCAAGAATGGTATCAAAAATCATGTTCTCTTTTATTTTGATACCAGAATCAAGTTTCACATCTATAATATAAATTTTATAAAGTGCTTATTTGTTTATTTTTGTTTCTAAAAGTAAATGACTGTTTGAATACTTGGACACTTTCTCTTATTAATTGTGGTATATGTTTGACGGATCGCTTAAGATTAAAATACAAAATACTTTTATTGTTTTGAAGATTGCGGTCTATGAAGATATTTTGTTGTTTTAAAGGTAAGCTCCAATGTTCCATTTACTGGTTGTGATGATTAAATTTATTAATAGTTTTATTATTGTTATTTATAAATGTGCAGTAAAAAAAACCTAACATTTCTAAAAGTTAATATTTACTTTCTCCAATGTGTGAAATATCTACAGTTTAAAGTTATTTTCTTGAAGAAATTATCTTTGTTATTGTTGTATTGACTTTGATGTAAAATTTATTTCTTCTTTTGATCTGCAAAAGTTTTGAGTTTCTTGTAGAAGAAAACAAATATTGTATTGTGTGTTTATAAACACTTAAACAGATACACTATAAATGATGTCATTCACTATACGACTTAAATTCCTTGGACAGAATAAGAGAGATTGATTAACTAACCTTTAAATAGAAAGCATTCAACTAACTTTGGCTTGAATACATGCCATACATCTATTGTATATTAGGATTCTGTTAGGAAGAAAAGTGAATAAAATATAGGGCCGTGCAATTGGTCATGAATTCTAGTTAGCCAACCTTTATTTCTTGTTTAACTCGACACGAATCTTCAAAAAATTGAGTACTTTGAATCTTTGATTTTAGCTAAAATACATTCCCACAATATTTCCTTTCGTCTGATTAAAAAAAAACTTACACGATATTAAATTTATCACCCCTAATAAAATCCAAATAAATTTTTTTGTGGCCAACCTTGCTAACATTATACTATATTATGATTCCATATGTATTGATACTATCTATGATAAGCAACAATTTCAAATTACATGACTATGTATGAATATATGAAAGTAGTTGGAATATTTTTTTTAATTCTTTGTGTTTTAAAGATAGATTCACTATTCCAGGGTTGCCACTATTTTCTTATTACAAAATTCTGTGTGTTTTCCAGAGGAAATTTTCATTTTTCCAGACACTTAATAAATATTATAAATATAATTAGAGGCATTAAATTTTGTTTTAGAGAAAATTTTAGAAATGAGTGTTAATTTGTCAATGGAGGCATGTTTTATTGTTCAAGGTAAACACATGTTTAAGAATTATTTCGAAAAAGGATGAGAAATGAATGACATACATTTTCTAGAAGGAAAAATTTGTTATATTTGCCCTAAATGGAATGAAAGAAAAAAAGTGAAAATACCAAAAATACAGTTTTGAGTTTAAATGTGGTATCTATTTTATTTGAGAAAAGTGTATTACTTGATTTAAAAAACATTTTAACCAATCTTCATTATTGTATATGTACTGTATAGACTAAGTAGCCCACACAAATCGTGAATAATAATTAATAATGGAATTATCATGTGATTTTCCTCGCGCTTTCAGGTGCATTTCCTCTAATAAACTGCCATCCTCATCCTTACCATATTGTAATAAATATTAAAAAAAAAACAGTCAACTCTCAATTTAGCGGGGTAATGGAGGGCTACTATACCCCGTTATATCAATTTCCACGGTAAATCTGCAAACCCATCGAAAACTACCAAATACATTAAGTACTTGATTAATAAACGATATGACACAATCATACATAAATTTATCATAATAACTATTATTGAAAAATCCATCATCAGTAAAATACCCTTAAAACAACTTTTGACCACAAACACAATTATTAGGCCTAAGGCTCAAGATACCAATTCCGAACCAAGTCGTTAAGGCTCGTTTTAAAATTTTTCCAAGTTTTTGAAAAAAATCTCATCAGTAAACTAGCTTGCAACTATTTTTTTACTGAAAAAAAAATATATGGTGTTATTTTGGAGGTCAATTAGTCTATATTTATTTTAATCAAAATCGTTTGAGCCATTTTCAAAAAATATGGAATTCAAGTCACTTTAATTTTAGGGTTAGGGTCAAAATAAAATAAAAGCCCTGAGGTATGGTCATATCTAGATATAAAGATTTGAGTTTGAAATGATTTTAATATCTTTAACTTATGAGATGCTAAACTAGCATATGATACCAACTTTTTGATATTTTACTTATATCAGTACTTTTCACCCGATATAGAAAGATTTTAATTTACTTATTTTTCTGATCGTTTATTAAATTTATTCATCTTTCCTTATTGCCTTTATTTTTCTATCGCTAAATGAAAGTATCGATATTTTACCAGTATTGCATATCCCTGACAGAAGAAAAAGAACTGTGACCTTGGAGAGAAGGGTGGTAGAAGTGGGCTAGTCCATTTCACAAGGAGTGGAAGAGGTAAAGTAGCTATGCAAGGACACAAACCCAATAGGTTATTTTTACAACCACTCTAATTTTATGACAGACTAGCAGGCTGGAGGCAATATTTTCATCAACTTTTCACTTTACAGTATATTCAATTATTTTTTTATCCTTGCCACGGCAGCAGCCAGGTAAATCCACCTTCGCTAAATCGGGAGTTAAATGTAGTCAAAATGTTAAAATCCATAAAGATTTAAACAGACAGTATTGATATCTTGGCAATTTCTAAATAGTTAAAAAATATCCAAAATGGCAAGTTAGGTAGGATAGTCTTAAAACATCACACTACAAAAACTATCTTTCAACAAGAGTAATCTTTTTTTAAACAACAGACAAACAACACACCAAAATCCAAAGAATGAATTCATTCAACTGCCAGCAGCATGTGCTTGATGAAGTTGGGGGATGGGGTTGGAGTAAACGAGACATTTGTGGTATTGGCGAGGGTGAGTGGAGGAAGCCGAAAAGGCACGGCATTTTCTGAATGAGTCATCTCGGTTGCACTCAGGACTTGTCTCAAGCTGATGAGGTAAGCATAGTCATCATAACTGAGACGTGTTCCAATCAGACTGCTCAGTTCTCCAGTTACAAATTTTAGTCTATATTGTTCCTACTATTTTAAGCTTGCAAGCAATGTATTGCCCAAATTCACCAACAAATTCCAGTAAATTCTAGCTTTTTTTGGGTGAAATTCCATGGGTTTTTTTCCAGACACAAAAAAATTCCTTTTATTTTCCCGGTTTTCTAAGTGCGTGGCAATCCTGTATTCACAGGTTTACAATAATTTTCAATATGAAACTTACAGCACTTTGTTCTTTGTTTGTCACTAGGAAAAATAGATTGTCAGTGACATAGAATGGCTTCTGCTTTACTATATATCCATTACTGTTTCCAACCTGTGGTCTTATATTTTTCCACTACTGGCTGGCTAGGGCTTTGGTAGCTTCATATGCTTTATAATCTAATGTAGGACTAGGAAAAGCACAACATCTAGTCCCAGGCTGTTAATTCATCACTTTGTAAGGGTAAATCCACATTTCACAGATGATAAATTTTTCGGACATGCTGGGAATCAAACCGGGACCTTTAGCTTAGTAAACACACACTATAGACTGAGCTAAGGTGACTTATTACTTTGTTAAATAAAATGCAAAAATATTTGAGAATATTTTGCATTCAAGCTTGTGGATATTTTATGTTGATTTTCTTCACACTTTTACTCTCATTGATAAATAAGTTTCAGATGTATATATTAAATACTTGATTTATTTTCGTATACAAATATGATTTGTTATGATTAATTGGAATTAAAATAGTTTCAAATGTTTGTATCAAATATTTAATAAGAATACTATTCAATATGTGTATTCTCCAAAGTCTTTAACCCATTTACAAATTTATTATTATTATTATTACCCCTCCTGATTCATACTGGATTTTAGTTTTTTGTTAGAAATCTATCACTTAAGTTGACAAAAAAAAAAGTTTGAAAGAAGGATATAAGACATGCACACTTATAATAAAAAAAAAGTAGGCCTCAAAGCTTACAATTAAAATGCATTATAATAAGTGTCACGGTCACATCGGTTCTTTTCTTCAGCAGAAGAGTGCAAACCACTGACTGGACTAAGGTTAGAGATGGATCGTTGCTGCTTGGATTATACAGTTGCCTTTAGTTCAAATTTGTCTTTATTATTTTTTTATGCATGTAAATTATTTGTGGTAGTAGGCCTGCTTGGGAGCAAAGGATTGAGAAAGAGATGGTTAGCTCTGGTTGGATTGGTTATGTATTGGTGATTAAGCTCCCTGCGAAGCATTGCAACTGTTGGGAGAAGGCTTGTGCTATAATGAGTGAAAATATAAATGGTTTGCTACTGGTGTGTCTAGGAATTGATTTAGTGATAAAAGGTCTGAGAGCCCAAGTTTTATTTTTCTAATATAGTTCAAGCACTAAGTTCTCAAGTTTAAAATTGAATAGTTAAGTTTTACTTTTTAAAATAAAATAATTTAAGTTACAGTAAATAATGATTTTTAAACATGTGATGACAGTAACTGAAAATTATTTAGGATTAAATTTTAAAACAATATCCATGAAAAGCAGGTTTGGGGTAGAGAGATAGGTATAAATAACCTCTTCTTTACTCTATTTTGTGCTGATGTTGATACTATCACAGATTGACAAATGTATTCGTACTAGTCAAGAAAGAAGTGTTTTTAGAATGTAAAGATTACACTTTTGTTTCAGCTTTTACTAACTGTTCGTTATGCCAGCCCTAAAAAAAATCCTCTTTTATCTCAGTCTTCTACTTTCCTCCATTAACAACCTGTTTGTTCACTTATCGAGCTCAACACTTAAAAGGCTAAATGTCTGTACACTACTCTATTTGCCAGAGTTCTCCCTTCCCCTAACTGCAAATTTTACAAACTACAGTCATGCTAGTAGAAAGAATTGGAAACATTGAGTCACCAATCAAGGACGCCCACAAGATTTTCCAGGGGTGTGGAGCAAACAGGGGATATAGAATAACCTCCAGTGTAGCGGGGAGTCCACCCCCAGGAAAATTTATTAAATTGAAGCCTCAAAAGACTCTTTAAGAACATCATCTCCTGAAAATTAGATACAACGTAAGGAACATGTTTAAAACTTCTAATATTAATACATTATACAATCTCAGGGGGGAGGGGGTTACCCCCCTTTGCAGGCGCACATGTCACCAATTTCATGCCACTGTGGAGCACAGAGATATCCTTATACAAGAAACTCAAGTTTGACAAGTATCTATTAAAAGCTGGGCAAAAAAATTGGAGCACACATCCCTAGTTAATGAAAATTTATTACTATAGGAATAAATGGGATAAGTTTATAATGCCATTAGCTCTTGAAATAAAAGGCATTTTGAGAATTGGCAGCTCTCTTTAAGAGATATTTAACAATGATTTGTTCATTGAAGCTTAGAATTAAAAGAGAAAGTAAACAAGAATTCCATGAAGCATTGCAGAATTTATTGGAATTGTAAAAAAGTTTTTTGAGTTTGTGTACTCTGTTAAGCAACAAAGGTAGCAAACTTGCTGAATTACACTATGATGTGGCTTAAATATAAAGCACCCACACTAATCGGTCAAGTAAGATGGTTGGTTACCTTTCAGAGTAAATGGATTGTACATATCTTTCTTTAAAACATCGCATTGAATGTATTATTTATGTTTTAACTATATTATGATAATATGTGAGTTTTGAGTTATTTTTTGGGAAAGCTATTAGTTTATGTACTGGGTCAGTAAACTACACAAAATAATTAAAGAGTGTAATTAATGATTATATCTATGTAGTTATTAACAAAACAAATTTATATACAAAACTATTAGAATTAAATAAATACATAAAACTTATCTTAACATTGTTTATTAGTTTAAAGTTACCTACAGCACAACCAACAATAATTAATGAGACAGTTGACTACTATGTTCGCACAATTATTATTCACCCACCAAGCTTCATTAGGTAGAGTATAAACAACGTGTTATATTACAGGTGTCCAGCAACCTAGAAAATCAGGGTATTTCATCAATTTTTACAAATTTATTAAAAAAGTATGCTACTTATATTTACAATAGTCCAAATAACATTTTTCTTCTAGTTAATATACACCATGAATCGGTTTTAACAGTTTTCCCTGTTGAGCATCTCAATTATCAACATCTGATTTTCGTGTTTTTCCACCCCTCGACTGTGCGTTTCTAGCCAAAGATGTGGCATTGTTGTGCGCATGCATGAGAATTTGATTAAGTTATAGGAAGAAGAAACTAATGAATCAAATGTGTCAACAATGTTTAACTATTTGTTAAAGGCGATCTTTTGGTGTCTCAATATAATCTCACTTAGAATGCACAACCAATATCCCATTGCATTAGGCAGAAATCCTTTAAACCCTTCATAGACTGCCACAATCGGTGTGTGTGTGTCAAACTATTATTACATCTAGTTGTGATATTGAAATAAGGTTTGTAATATAATGACTGTAAAAGTCTGGGAGTTTTAAAATATGGTTTAGCTGGACACCCTGTATTAGATATTAACGCTCCCTGACCAATAATATAGTCTTTCAACTTTCCCATTCCCAATTAAAGCCTATTTTTCTAATCGTACATATTGATAAAATAATAGGTGTTCATAAATTATTTACACGATTACAGGCCTATATGTTTTATTTTAGGAGTTGAAACTGTTTGTGGTAATTAACTGAAGTTTACTGAACTGTGGTAGTATATTCAATTGAAACAAAGATAGCTTTATTTGTGTTAAGTACCACAAACCATTTTAAGAGTGCGCCTAAGAAATTTATAAAGACTTTTAATAGGTTGAAGAATTTATGAACATCCTGTATTTTACACAGCATATGTTATTGGATGCTGCACTATTTATTTACCACCAGTTTAAACCAGCAAGAAAGAATGTGTCATACCATTTTATGCTACTTCCAACAACCCTGCTGCAGTATATTACACATTCTCAGAAAAAAAAACACCACTAGCTACAACTTACTAAAATCTGTCTGTGAAATCATATCTATAGGACGGACAGTTCTTAAAACTTCTTTCTATGTCAACTCAGACCATGTGCCCGCAGATGTGGGGTAATATGTTACTTTACTAGAAATAGCATCCTCAGAAAATAATTTTTACAGCTGACAGATAGAAATGTTATCATAGCTACTTTCATGAATTATTGCCTAAAGACTTGGATATTTTTTTAGTGAACCTGTGATGCTGATTCCACAAAAAAGAAACATCCAAACCTAAGTTTGTGTTTCAATAATGTAAAAGCGGTTAATAATTTAAAACCCTGCCCTGGGCATCCACAGCAAGAAAGGTGGCATCTGACAGCTAGGAAAAGTTACTATATACCATTCGCCAAACCATATGATCTGCAAGACTATAATGTTGATTTATTGTTACTTTTGGCAGTCAAAACTTTCACACAAACAATTTGTTTTTAACTATTAACCGTTTTTACCTTATGAAACATGAACTTATGAAAATAGCCATTTGGATGTTTCTTTTTTGTGGAGGTGTCACTAGTTCACTTAAATGCTTTTCAAATGAGAGCTTCAAAAAGTGTCATGATCTTCTGAAATCAAGATGGTGAGCCAGCCGAAATGTTGTACAAACTTTCAAGGTTTTCTTACATTGTTTACTAATTTTTATTTTATTTTGAAACTAATAATAATCTTAAGTTGTAAAAACATTTTTATTTATTATTTCATGTCACAACTGCAAAGTAAAAAACATGATAGTGTTATTAATATATTTTGTTCTTTAAATAAGTTACTAAAACATCAAAACAGTACCGTTAATCCTTAGGGCAGTATTATTAGACTCGTTTTGTATTGATAATACAGTTAGTAAGCAAATGATAACTATTTTCAACAGGGTGGCTACAAAAGATATTTTACAAAATTCCCTGACTTTTCCAGTTTTTCCAGGCAACATTTTTCGATTTTCCCTGATTACTTTTTTCCAGTTTTAATGGTGGATTATGACTTGTTTTATTTATTATTGATCACATATTAAAAAAGTTTGTATCTACTAAACATAAACAGTTTTATCAGTTATTTTAAAAATTAAAATGTTATTTTATTTAGGTATTATTAACTTTTTTTTAGTGTTTAGTTGTGAAATTAATGGGATTTTTAGACATATTTTTTAATTCACTGACTTTTCCTTATTTTTAGTTAAATTCCCTGACATTTTCCTGTTTTCACTGTCATTCAAAAATTCCCTGACTTTTCCAGGTTTTCCCTGTTTTCCCTGTCTGTAGCCACCATGTTCAAATAGGTTGACTCTTAACTTTTGAGTCAACGTTTGCATTAAAGAACCTTCTGCTAGATGTCAGATACCACCTTTCCAACCATGGATGCCATATTTACATAGATCTAAGGTATTCACAGGGCTGGATTTACTACCTTGCCACCTGTAGGCCCACAAATTTCCCTGTTTTCCCTGTCTGTAGCCACCATGTCAGGTCAGTAGACAGACACGCTACCAATTAAACTAAGGTGTCGGATTCCTCTATATGTTCTAATTATTATAAATCAAACAAGAAGGATAAGTTAAAAGAAACAAATCAAATATGACTTTTAAAAGGAGAATAGGAACACTATTGCTAATGGACAAATAGGGGCTGCCTCTTGAATAAAATTGGTCATTATCATTACAGTCCAATCCCTCAAACTTGGAGGGAGAGGAAGTATGAAACGCACAATGCAACTCCCTAAACAAGGAATCCTTTTATTTATTTATTTTGTTTTCTCTTTAAGGAAGTACCAGTTTTTCTTAATGAGTTACAGTAAGTCTTGCTATAGCATTGAGATGTGTTCCTGAAAAACGCAACTTTATAGAAAACAAAGTTATAAAAATTACGTTTTCCCATAAGGATCAATGTAAAGTCTGGAAGTTAGGTTCCCAGCCTCCCCCTCAAATTTCAATTTTCACAGATAGGCTGATATTTTGTCTGCTTCTCTTTGCAAATGGAGTTGTAGATGAATTGAACAAATTTATACACCATTTTGAACAGACAAAAACTACTTTAACGAAACTAGAAATGTCTAAAACATAAACACACACAGAGAAAGGTAAATACTAAGCCCGTGCACAAGAACTCAACAAAAGGTAATGTTTTAACATGAAAGATCTATTCAGTCTTAGTTAAAATGGTGGTAAGGTATTTTACTTTCGCGTAGGTGCTGCTACCTTTATTCTATCGGTACTTTAAAGTAGCAGCCTCGATAGCACAGTAGGTAGTTTATGTTAAAAATCCACGCTCAATAGTTAGGGGAAGGAGGGCTGTGATGTGGTTTACATGACTCATTGTATCGCACAGGTGCGAAACGTAAAGTTTGAAGGTGGTAGGTAGTGAGGGAGGAACGTCTGATGTGACTCGCATGACTCATCACACATCATGTGGACAAGAATCGAGTGGTTAGCTTGTAATTCAAACTTGGCGCGCGGTTTAATCGGTTGAAGCACAATATGTAGCTAGTCATGGCCAGCATTATAAAATAAGGCGTCAAAGAATATTAACAAAATTGTTACCAAAGAGTTCAATTTTCATAAGAAGAACTCTATCTGACAGCTATAAAAGTTACTGGATCTACTTTCATGCATTTATATATCAATTACCTGCTTTGGTGACCGTATGTTCTAATGTGATACTCTCGTATTCAGCATCTTTCCCTTAATGTTCAGTAGTGCTATGTCTGATAACCTGTCCTCACCCAGTGTTGATCTGCCTTGTAATATGTCTTTCTTTATCAGGATACTTGCGATGTGAAGCACTGGAGTCTACGTCCAAGGTTTGTTCAACACCATGAACTGCCACATAACCTCCTAATTTGTCATTATTTCCTGCCACAGGCCTGGGTCCTTATACAAGGTTCGAAAATACGCCCCTAGTGATTGGCAGCTGCATTTTCTGGTCTTACTCCTATAGCAATCGTACATTTTACGCCATCAGTGGGATATAAAGCTAGAGGTATTTTATTGTCACAGTTACCTAAATTAACACAAGTTAATGTTGAAGATATCTGCTCTGGAAGCATTACTTATGTGAATGAAGGAACAACTAAGTCAGTACTACCAGAAGAAGTCGAAGGATGATGCACAATAGTATTGTTGTGTGGGGACGAGCTGAGGATGATACACTTCGATGTGATCAATGAAATATTAAATACAATACAATTGAAAAAATATATTACCATCATGCCATGCCGCCCCCTGAATAGTGCCGCTCTAGGTCTAGGCCTAGTCGGCCTGGTGGGAAATCCGGCCTTGGGTATTCATACATCAAGCTATGTAATCTGCAGCTGTCATCTTTGATAGATATTATCAATACCTATAAAATAACACTAATAATAATAATGGTAGAATGTTATCAACGTTGGTCACAAAAGATATGTTTGTTTCTAAAAAGCTCTTTCTATAAAAATTGAACTGTTGCAGTCTCTTGGGCTAGATGTTGATTGTCTCACAAATTACCAATTGAAGTAATAAATGATGTAATTAAAGTGGATTATTATTTACTATTGAAACAAAGTTAAATAGGGAGAGTCATAATTATTTCATAATTATATCTAATATCCATTTGGATATAGAAAACGAATCTTATCAGCTTCGATGGTTGCATGGTCTATGGCAATGACCAACCCAACATTCACCCTTCGTTACTGTCTCTTATTATTTACATTTGCTGACGTGAATATAAAATAAAATTAAAATATGCAGAAGTATATACCAGAATATTAGACCGGATAAATATTAATTAGGCAAAATAGCAAGGTCCAGTGATCCTGTACACTACAAAAGTTAAGAGATATGTGATAAAAAGGGAGGTAAGAAACTCCTGCTAAACAAAGTTTATTTTAAATAACTAGAAGTCATTAAAGGCTGGAAGCTATATATTAAAAAAATAAAACACAAATCAGAGGATATAAATTAACATGAACCCCAATGAATAGTCTGCAGATACACCCACAGTATAGAACAAACATTAAACATCCTTAAAGATTAGGGTATTAAGAAAAAAGAAGGGAGGAATAAAAGTAGTTTACCTCTTTTCCAATACATGTGGACAACACGTAAACCCCAATCAGAGGTTTATTAGAGCAATATTTCATAGAAATTTACACAATGACATCCAAGAATACTAAAAAAGGAGAGAAATAACAATAATTACTTAACAAGCTCACCCCCCACCCCCAACCACTCCCATTTTTTTTTTCACAACAGTAGCAGTCAAATATTGAGAAAATAATTTTAAAAAAATCCTACTTATTTAAGGAATCTACCCATCTCTCTCCAAAACTGTGATCTTTTCTAAGTTATTAAAAAACATATATTTGAGGTATTTAACATATACTTTCTGAACCAAATGATTATATCAGCACAAATTTTAAACTAACTTAAATCCAGAACAGACACAACATCCAGCCCCTGGCTGTTAGTTCATCACAATGAAAGGGGTAACCCACATTTTACTAATGATAAATTTTTCGACCATACCAAGAATTAAACGGGGGGTCCTTAGCTCAGTAAATAGATACACTACCGACTGAGCTAAGGCGTTGGACTAAATTAGTGTTAAGTAAAAAAAGGGGGTAGGTAAGGCTCCAAGTTAAAACAAAGACCCTACATATTTTTAGCACTGTGTCTTACTACCCATGTGGGTTACATTCTTATGTACAAATTACACTGATGGTTTTAGGGATAAGGAAGGTTATATTTTTAAAAAGTGTACCCGCGTTTGTGTGGAGATTGGAAAATCGTTTTGGATAAGCCACTCTTAGTACAGCCAACAGAGATTCAAACCTCGACCTCCCTGTCATTAGCAGTCTAGTCTTCTGCAAGAGTAGCACCGTAGACCATGTGAGAATTGTAGCAGGTAGCTACATACCCTATTAGATAATACATTAATCTGAATAATACAAAATAAATAGTTGTACTGTAAATAGGTCCTAGGCCAGATTAAGAGAAATAAACAAATTATTTGAAATCTACATTTTAAAATCCAAAAAAGAGCAATAAAAAAATCACAGAGTACTAGAAAATAGTAACAATACTAGAAAAAGTCTCAACCAGAGATGTCTAAAGTTTTCCGACCACCTAAAGGCTACTTAGATGAATTTGGAATGTGTCTAGTGTGCCACCTCTTATTTACATTTTTAATGAGTTTTTTTAAATTCCTTTCAATTTTAATGAGTTTAAAAGAGTACAATAAATTCAAAACTTGTATAGTGAAATGTAATGAATATCTCAAATCAATTTGTAAATATCAAAATAATGCTTAAATTTTAAAGAAGGAAAATTTGATTAGTAATTAATTAGCGTGTGCACTAAGATACTGTCTTTGCCATGACACCATCTTGGTTCTAGTCCTTTTTTCTTTTCTTTTGCTTCACAAATGACACACAAATAAAATTTCTCTGTTTGACAGTAGCCTATATTTTAACCATATTTGGCTACTCATTATTTCTTAACATTTTATTTGTTGACGAATGAAGAGTTGTTTTTGTGTTGGGATAGGCTATTTTTAAATAATTAGTAAAACACATGTCTTAGTGAAATTAGTATTTAAAGTTGACCTTTAAGAGGTGTTCAAATAATGTTAAATAATAATATGCTACATTATTCGGTCACATACATTATTAACTGTCTAATTCTCTAATGCCTACAAACAATTAATCTTAATATTGGTATGTCCAAATTTTTTATGTATGAGTTGTGAATAATAAAGCATTTTGGTAGTGTAATGCTACAAAGAAAATTAGTTTCTAAAATTCGGTATGAAAGTATTATCCCCCAAAAATCGTATCCAATCATTTTAAGGAACTACTCTGCAGTTTAGTGGAATGATGAAAAGTTGTAACGCAATGCCTGAAGAGTGAGATGCAAGGACACAGCCATACTTACAACCTGGTCGCCGGAACGCCAAGCAATGTTATTTATACGGGAGACCCAAAGTTGCTCACGTTTGAGACCAAGTCGCTATCGCTAGACTGTAGTTGTATAGTATGGCCACCCCCACATATAACAATGCATTGCAAGCTGCTGTCCTGGTCGCGGTGACCCAAGTTACAACAATGGTTGTAGACTACGGCTGGGGTCACATTAATGATATAACGACTCTTGTTAAGGGCGGATGTTATTTTTTACTGTGATTACTATATTGGTCGCACAGAAAGCTAGTAGGTGTACATTAAAAAGTCGACAAAAGAAAAATGGATGTGGTGGAAGCAACAGTTATCGGTTCTACTGCTTCAACAACTTTTGACAAACTTTTTTTTTTCAGGCTTAATATTTCTTGTAGGAGATACATCCTAAAAAAAAAAAATCTTATCAAAATCCATTCAAGTAAATAACATGATAATAATCCATACAAATTGCCAATAATTTGTGTAGTAGGCCCTATTGTCACATAACATGCTACATAAAACAATCCCGTGACACTGCTCACCCGTCGGCCGAGACCGCACTTTTCAGCATGTCTCGTCCGTCAAAAGCGTTGTGCGGACGTTTTTCGTGTGACTTGTCACGTTCATATTAATATTACACACTGTGATTATATAATAACGTCCGTTGTTATAACGTTCATGTGAACCCGGCCTAAGACTTGTACTTTTGTAGTATTTTGGCATAATAGTTGTAATGGCAAAACCGCGTCAATCTCAAATAAATGCGGTCTTAAATAATAAGCTGTAACTGAAATACTAGCTTATAATGAGAGTATATAGTAAATAATGCTATGAAGTGATTATTTTAACCCAATCTTCAAATTTCTAAAAGTTGCAGTGGTGCAAGCTTTCAAAGATAAATGTCTTCCGTGTTGAATGAGTATCTTCCTTGTTCCTACTTTGAACATCCTACGGATCTATACGCTTTCGGTGAAACATGGGAGGGGCAGGGGATAAGTGTTAAGTGGCAAGAAGATACAACATGTTACAAGTTGTGAACAATTTGGTCGCTAACAACAAATTGAAGCGGTATTTAAAATGTATACATAATTTTTAAGAGCTATATATTTATGAAAATGGTTATTGTGCTTTCATATAAATGTGTCCTTGATCAACATGTAAAAGAGAATAAAAATCCTTATTGTTTGAAAAATCCCGCCAGTACCTTTGCAAATCGATAGATGGCGCTTTCAGTTGTTGACTGCTAATCAAGATGGCGTCAAGTATTTGAAGGGAAGAAACTTCTAAAAACTACATGTGTATAAATCATAATAATAGCCATATTTCCTTTTTGCATGCAAATTATTTTATTGTTTTTAATTAAAGTGTGTTTCATAAAGTTCAGCATCACCACATCGTGAGTAATCTAGCATTTCTTTACTAGATATAACAACTGTCTTGGAAGAAGTAGCTCAGATGTGTTGAAGCCATATTTACGATTTTATCTTTGGATAAAGCATAATAAACAAAAATTTTACTTTTCATAAGGTATCATAATATTCGCATTAATGTTGTATTGTGTCACTTTACATCAGGAAATCTGGTTTTCTTGAATTCATATATACTCGCTTTAGCTAGGCTAATAGCTGCAGGGCAAAATGCTGTCTTAAGACCGCGTATGGATTAGGCCTTAGCAGATATTAATGCTCTAGTCTAGTCGGCTCTTTTCTAAACTCTTACTAGATAATTTATGCATTGTATCGTTATCTATTATTTGTTTGTATTTATTTTACCAGATGTAATTTTATTTTATCACATTAGTACTTAAATAGTAAGCCTAAGCCTACTATTCTATAAAAACAATATTTTTCCTTAGCATTCAACAACCTTCTTGAAACTAATTTTTCTCTAAATTACATATTTCTTTCTACCATATTATTCTATATGCGGTTAAAGAAATTATTCTACGACCATATATACCATCTTAAAAATGTTGAGTCAGAGTGGACCTATGTCTAAATTTGACCACTTTAGATACCTAGCTTGGGAATGTTGACTCTGTGTAGGCCCTACAGTAGTCTACTTAGATCATTACAGTTTTAGTAGACAGTAAAATTTTACTCCTAATTGGTTTCAAGGATCACAGGTTTTTGATAAAAGTGCAAAAGCATTTGATCTTTTCTTCCAATTTAAAAAAATCTTTTACTTGTTTTAGGTCTATATACAATTTTATAACCTCAATCTTAAAATGTCAAAGCTGAAACTCCATTTCTTGGTTTCAGGTGGAGATGATATTGGACAATAACCATTTATGCGATATATTTCAAGCAACATAACATCTAAAATGTGCGTACCGACATGGAATTTATATTGTGCTATGTTAATCTACTTCACACGCTGCCATAGACTAAGTGATTAACTAAGCAGAGCTTAAATGAATGTTACAAAAGAATTATGGATTGGCAAACATTGTGAAGATGTCCTTTGGAAAGCCAAAAACAGTGATTTAAGTTACATGTTGAGGCTTTCATAGTGAAAATAGCCTGACAATGAACGATAAGTTTTTTAAGTTTAGTGGAACAATAGGCAAATGTTTACAACATAACATAACCTTTTTGCCTGAAGAAATACTGTGTTGAATAATGTTTCAAATAGGGTGCTATACTTGTTTCATCCAGTATAAAGTATTATTTTGATAGAAGAGAGATCATTATCTGCCACTCTATAATATATATTTTTAACAAGTTTTTACATGCTGAGTTTTCTAATTTGTCATAACAACTAAGCTATACATTTTTTCATAAACATCCGAGCATCTTTAAAAAAACTGTTTAAATTTGTGACTTTCAAACACAAGTTATGTGAAATAATTACACAAAGCTAAAGAATTTAATCAATATATTGGTGTTGTGCTAAGGCATCAAGGCCTACGTGTGTAAAGACTGGCAAGCTTGGGTGATGGATCCCGTGGGCCCATGGTCAGCCTACGCTGCCTCTTATAACCGGCTGGCAGGCTCAGCGGGTTTTCAGGCAGCAGGCGGTGCGGGCGGGGCAGGAGAGTTTGTCTCTCCTCATCATCCACTCACCAC
This sequence comes from Timema bartmani, assembly GCA_902151455.1. Classification (NCBI taxonomy): domain Eukaryota; kingdom Metazoa; phylum Arthropoda; class Insecta; order Phasmatodea; family Timematidae; genus Timema; species Timema bartmani. The sequence goes on from CABFWB010000093.1 coordinate 505,231, forward strand.
GGGAAACTCCGGGCTAGGCTCACACCAAGGGGCTGGGGTCCCCTCCACCACATCCCAGCTGCTACTACAAGCTGCCCATTCCAGTGGGCAGCTAGGTCCTGGTACCACCCCATCTCCTTTCAATCCAGGAGGGTTTTTGTCTCCACCCCCAGTGGGATATGATGCAGTGTTTTCACCTTTGTTCCACCATGCCAGTCCCAAGCCTGCACACTATGGCTCCTCCTTGAACCGCCAAGCTCTTGCACAGGCACAAGCACAAGCAGTAGCGGCCGCAAACAAACAAGCCTCAGTAGAGTCAGAACTCTCATCTCTCAGGGAGAACTATAGCTCTGCGCATCACCAAACACTAGCTTCTGGGGGCTCATTCTTTGATCATCAAGCTTCATCATCTTCTCCCTCAGCGACACTTGCTTGGTCTCACCAGAACAATGCCCAATTGCCGAGCCCATTTGGCATTTTGCCGCATGAAACTGTTGTAACATCTTCGCCAGGTCCTGTCACTAAAGCAAGCTCTTATGATACCTTCAATGCCCATTTTGCAGCTGCACACTTAAACTCTCAACTCAATGCAGTTGCTGAATACAAAAATGCTGCCAGCAACTATCTTGAGAAAAAAGCAAGTCGCTCACAGTCACCAGCCAAACCAATTTCGTCCTCTGCCTCAAATGTGTCTGCTGGGAACTCCAGTGGAAATTTTTTTCATCAGTCAGCGACTGGCAGTGTATCATTTGCTCCTGACACGCGCGGGGATTGCTCTTCCCTCTCTGTTGGTGGTAACTTTCCTGGAAATAAGTCGCAACAAATTTCTTCTGCGTCAGATTTTGCCAATGCTAGTACCAAGTCTTTCAGTGGCAGTTCCTCAACTGGTAGCTCAGGACACCATCAACAACAGCAACAGTCTTGTATAGTTTCCACTGCCTCATCAACACCTACATCTAAGGATTACCGAATTCCTCAGCCCCCATCTCGTTCCAGCACAACTTCCATCTTTTTGACTGCTGCACAACCCACTGCACGAGGTGCATCATCACAATCTTCAGAGAAACAGTCTCGAAGTGCTCAGCAACAGCAAAACTTCGTCCCACCAACTAGTAAATCCTCTGCAGCAGCTCACCATAGCATTCAGACAAAAGCACAATCAAAAATATATCCTGAACTTGGAAGTTCTTCTGAAAGGCGTGGTGAGAATACGTCTTTAGAGTCTAGCCAAAGTTCTCCAATAAGTTTTGCCATGATGGATGCTGCCTCTCAACGTCAAGTGAACTACTCGGGAGGAAACGGTAGCTCTGGTAATTCTTCAAAGATGGCATCCAACCCTACACAACGCAGCACTCAACAGCAGCAACAGCAACAACAACAACAACATCAGTTTCAACAGCAGCAGCATGTATTAAATCAACAGTCAAATTATCAGGCTCGGCATTATGAATCAGACTACCACCATGCAACTGGAAATCGAAACAAAACTCCTACAGCAACAGAATCTTCTACATACTCAACTACATCTTCTGGCTCTCAGCCTCAGAATGGACCAACAGATTGTGGAGTTGTGGTGCCAAGAAGACCTAGCCCTTTACAAGCTCACTCACAAGCTAGCCCACTGGGACATGTGCCCAGCCCTGCATATCCTCTCTATAACAGTCCCATGACATCCATGTCATCGCCCTCTCCTCTACAACAACATTCTGATCCTGGGGGACAGTGTCCACCTAATGGAGGAGCAAGTGGTGGACCTTCACGTCATAGTAATCCCGCGCCTCCTTCTCCTTTAGATGTCACGGTTCAGCGACCTTCCTCTCAGGGAAGCCAGCAAGGAGTAGCTTACTCGTCTGTCATCACGCGAGCACTCACAACCACTGATAACAGGCAAGGAGGAGAATTCCCTGGGCAAAAGCAACAAGGAGGTTGTTGGCCAGAAACAGGAGAAAGGGTTCAGGCCCAAGCAACTTCACACCATGTTCGTAAGAGCTATCCAGTAGGATATGGTAGTGCCGGAGGAGCTACAATGGATCTGCCTCAACAAGCGGTACCTCAGCAACAACAGAGGGTAGCGCTGGGAATATCTGAGAGGCAGCAAGCATACTTCGACTCAACCCCTGGTCATCAAGTGACTCTGCAAGACCTTTCAAGCTGCCGAAGTACCTCAGCAACAACAGAGGGTAGCGCTGGGAATATCTGAGAGGCAGCAAGCATACTTTGACTCAACCCCTGGTCATCAAGTGACTCTGCAAGACCTTTCAAGCTGCCGAGGGGACCCAATGAGTATTGTTAAAAATCTGCAGACCTTACAACAGCAGTCCTGCCAACTGCAAGTAGTTGAACCCCAAAAACAGGTGGAAGAGAGTCCTAGACCACCGGTTACAAAAAGCAGTGGTGGTAGCAAACGCAGGAAGAGCTCTGACAAAACTCATACAGCTGCAGCAGGATTAAATACTTCCGAATCTATGTCTGAATACTTTACTAACAGAGTTCCACCACCAGCACACCTCAATACTAACCAGCAGGCGCAACAGAATGGTGGATACTTTGACTTTGAGCGTTGGAACTTGCCCCCTCCACCTCCAAAAATGTTTGGGGCAGGGACGCCACATGGAGGGACACCCATTCATCATGTGACTGCTCAGCATCAGTCCCTGATGGTACCTCATCCTCACCATCACCCACCCCCACCTCTGCCCTATTTCCCAGCCTTTCCCCTGCACCACCCAGCACACCATCCTCCTGATTTCCCTCCACAAGAAGCAGTTTCAGGGGGGCCCATGACATATGATTCATCACAATCACCAGGAAATGGAAGCTATCCCCCACAGGAACCTCCGCAAGAAGACCAACCCAAGGTCATAGTCCCTAATATTGAGGAAGAACTTGGGTTTCTTTCAGAAAATAGCACAGTGACTACAGGTACACCAGCTGTCTCTAGTTTGGAAGTTAAGAAACCTCTAGCACCACCAATAACACCTTCCAACCCTTCAACAGGCTTTATGGCAAGCTATATGAAATTCCTTCAAGGGGAGCGGGACTCGTCGCCCCCGCCACAGAATAGGGGGGGAAGGAAAACCACTTGGGCAAGAACCAAAATATACCAACCTGAGCCTCCTAGACCTCCATCGGATGCTAGTACTACCACCACAGCGACACCGACCACCACTATCACCACCACTACAAACACAAATACAACTTCTTCTACCACAGCGTCAACTACTTCTGCAATAAAGGCCACAACAGAAGTGACACCCAAAAAAACTGAACCACCTCCCGTGAGGACATATGACCCCCAAGATGACCCTCGATACTTCCCTCTGCCCAAAAATGATGCATCCAGGAGAAGTTTTAGTGATTCTGATGATTCTGACTCTGAGCTTCTTAAAGAGAAAGAGAAACAACGGCTTCTAAAGGAGAAAGCAGTCAGGGATAAGGAAGCGGAGGATGCTAGGAAAGCCGCCATCGCACAGAAGAATGCCCTCAAAAAAGCAGAAGCGCTTGCAAGGAAAGCAGAGAGCAGCTCATCCAAAAAGAAGGATGGTCCAACTAAAAGGGATGGCACTGCTAAAAAGGACCAATCCACGAAGAAAACTGATCAGAGTGTGAAGAAAGGCGATGCAGGAAGCAAGAAGTTGGAGGTGACAGGTCCCAAGAAGCTGGACTCTGCCACAGGTATGCCTAGATTAGTTCCTAGTTAAAACCATATCAATCTATAGTTTGTATTATATGTTGTAGTTTATACCAATTTAGCACTAAACATTTACCTATTTAATTGATTTTCATAAATAGCATTTATACACAGGTATAAATGAAATGTGAAGAAGTTTGTACATTATTTTTAATTTAAAATTGGTTGTAGGGCTACCAACTATTAATATTCACCCTTTCTACAACAGGATATTCATTTTTGTGATTTTAATCTTAAACATTTTAAATTAGCACAATTCACATTAAAAATCACAATGATGATCCGGTCTAATGAAAGTGATAATTGGCTCAAGTATTAAAAAAATATATATATAATTCTATTTAAAATAGATTTAATTTCTCAACACATCACAAAATTACATTCTTTTCAAGCAGGTCTTATAGAAAAATAGTTTTATGTTTGTCAAGCTGCAAGGTCAACCATTATTTTTGGAACATCACAATTTTATCGAAAGCCTAATTCACACGTAACCAGTAACAGTTTTTGTTTTTTTAAATATCCAGGATAGATACACACCTATCCTAAGCCTCAACCTGGATAATATGTACACAAACAATTGGAAGCTTACTTTATATTTGGAAAGCAGTTTTTTTACATTACATTTTTACATATTTAGACCAAATGTGCTTACATTGTATAGGCTACATGGATCCTTTCTTGTAGTTCAATACAATAATCAAATTCCAAGCCATTAACTGACCACTTAAAGAAAGGAAACAATCTCAATTTGGCCCTCACGGAGGATTGAACCTGCCATTCCAAGATAGACTAAACTATTGGATTATACTTTTAAAGTTGTATTTTTGATTTTGTACAAACCATTGCCTGGTGATGAAATGCATTCAATCTAAGAGACAAAATGAAGATAGTTTTTTTTCCACTGTCTTGCTACCAGGTTAAGGTTATACATATATCAATTACACTAATGGAGTATTAGGGATTAGGAAGATATAATTTTAAAGAAAAATGCCCAAATTTGCACAAAGGAAGAGTTGGAAACCACCTAGGAAAAATTAGCCTCAACACACCTGACCAATCTCTCTCTGATCGGCAGTTCAGTATATTGTGAGACTTGGACTCTTCTATAACTAAAACTGGTAAAATGAAAATTCAATAATTCCTGCTATAATTTTGTGTTACGTTTTTGATAAATGCAATATTATAAAAATTAAGTTTTCCACAAGAATTAATGCTAAGTCTAGGAGTTAGGTTCCAAGGTCCCCCAAAATACTTACAAATTTGTTAGGTAACCTATATCTCGGAAACCATGCTTTGTAGAGGAAAACTTCAGTGATATTGTTGTACTAATTTTTTATGTACATTTTCTTATACACACTAAGCAGAGGTAGGATCAAAACTGCAGCAGTGTCTACATCAGGGGTTCCCAACCTTTTTCACTTCAGGGCACACTTATTTGAAGACAATATTTTCATGGCACACTTGTATTAAAACTAATATAATACATTCCATTTAATTTAAATAAATATTAAAATGATTAATATCAAGATGTAATTGACAATAAGTGTTTCTTTATCTGTACTTTCATTTACTTTCATAGCAAATTGCCTGTTTATTTTAATTTTTTTATCAACATTTTGACTGATGTCTTAAGACATTTCAACAGCCTATCATATTATTAGACAAAAACCTTTTGAAATTTATCCTTTACATATGTTTATAAGCATGGTTTCAACAATGAGCTGGGCCAATTACATTTTTACCAATAACATGTTATTTAATGTTTTTTACATCAATAGAGCAACTTTGAATCACACCTCAGGTGCACTTTCTGAAACTTAAACAATTTTTTTCCATTTCAGTTGCCTTGTCATTTACAAAACATTCAAAATAATATGATGAAGGTTTTTTGGACTCACTGGGATGTTTGGTAGTTAGATACAACTTCATTTTGCTCGGATACATTGTTTCATTGTCACAATGCCACAATGGATACTGGCCGGTCATACTCTTCATTCCAAATAAAACCGAAAGATAAATAGCTATTTTTAGATCGGCATAACACTATATAATATTAGATTTATCACGAGATGGTGTGTTAAATTAAAACTTAGGAAATTTCTTGGCAAACCTGTTAAGAACCACTGGCCTATACCATGCTGACTGAATTCGAGACTTTGCTTACTGTCCATTTTCATAGTTAGACTAATTGATTGTCTGCTTTTCTTGCAATTGAAGTTGTAAATGAATTACACAGACAAAAACTACTTTATAACAAAACTAAAAATCTATAAATGCACACCAAGAAAGGTAAACTTGAGCCGTGCAATTACAGGAGTGAGGGGATGGGAGGGAACGTGTGATGTGACCTCTGTGACTCATTGCATCTGGTGGGTGACCTATAATTCAAACTTATTGAAAAGCAACTTAGTCAGTCAAGGACAACATTAAATAAAAAATAGGTTCCCCTATAGTTGATTTGTGATTTGAATGGTGCTGACTGACAGCTAGCAGAAGATTTTTATTGCAAACATCGGTTGAAAGTCGCTAATACTTCTTATAACTGGTCACCAAAATAAAAAATGTGTTTTTCATAATGTAGAAAACAAGCCGTTCAAAATACTAGTTTCAAAATAAAAAAATATATTTTGTAAAAACAACCAAAATCATTTGTTTGACTTTCATTTAGGCTGGTTTGTCATTTTAATTTGTGAATAGTACACACCCTTTTAGAAACTTTCATTTGTGAAGCATTTTTAAGGGAACCACAGACATTGCTTCCATAGAAAAAAAGGAACATCCAAATGGTTATTTTCATAAGTTCTTGTTTCAATAATGTAAAAATGGCTAAAAGAAAAACCTAATTAAAAACTGTTATGAAAGTTTTAACTGCCAAAAGTGGCAACTCAACTCTGTATGCCAGATTTTATGGTTTGATCAATGGGTACATGGTAGTTTTTGCTATCTGTCACCACCACTCCATTGGTGAATCAACTTTTCTTTTAACAATGTTGTTATGGGCAACATTATGGTGGGAATTACTGTATTGTTTAAGAAAATACACGAGCATTCAATTAAAGAGAGGGTATAAAATAACATTTTGTGTAGCATTAATATTGAATAATAAGGTTAAGACTTAGATATTATTGTAATTTAATAAATGTAAGTGTGAATTAAATTGGTTAAGTAACCTTTAGAATGTTTTCTAAAATGTTGATGAATATTGAACATTGTCTTAGAGGAGATGCGGATGGTGAATTTTATATTTTATAATCAATAAATTGATGTTAAATATAAATAGTCCATACTGGGCAAGCGGACTAAATGTCAAGAGTTGAGTTAGACATTCAATTTACTTTCTCTCTCACCTTGGGTAGAGAAAGTATTGTGGTCGTCAAAAATATTGAACCTGAGATTTTGATATATGTCAACATTTCATGACCTCCTGAACCTGGAACATTATTTTTGCAATGCTGTCTGTCTCTCTGTTGCTTGGACTAGAATAAGGCTAAAACTTGATAGGCTCTCTAGGGCTTTAATTAAGTTCCTCAGAGGTTTTTTTCAAAAATAATATATCCAACCCTAAAATTAAGGGTGAATATTTACAAACTCTAATATTCTCAAAATTTGCTCAAACTATTTTGTATACAGGCGTTGTTTAACATTACAAACAAAATGACAACTCTTGATTTCTAATTAATATGACTTTGAGAGTACTTTACTTGAACAGAGATTTCCAATTTTGATAATATCTCCTCAATTCTTTGAGATTCACAATAACTTATCATTGCAAAGTTGTAGTAATGTTAAACATAACAATCCTTTATTTGAAATATTTTATTAAACCAATAGTTTCTGAGTTATTGACAAATATAGTTTTTTTTTAAATTTTGTTCTGGGAAGTTGATTACTATGATCTTTAGTGAAGAGAGAGTTTACTTTTTTTCCCTCAACGTTTCTGTGACAATGTATATATTATTTTATTTTACGAGTTTTGAGTAAATAGCCTCAGTCTTAAGAAAAGAACCCAGATAGTCTCTAAGGTGCACCATACCATTCCTTTCTTTCATTGCATACCAAGTTTTTGGTATACGAGGTGTGGCTATTAAATAACCGGACTGAAGTCATAACACTTTTTATTCGTCACCAATTACAGCAGAAGTTTTATCGCCTTTAATGTACTCCCCTTGGCGATCCCTACACCGCTCCATACGACGTTTCTATTGTTGAAAGCAGTGCTGGAAGTCCTCTTCTGTCAGCTGGTTGAGAACCTCCGTCGCTTTTGCTTTAACCGCTTCCACACTTTTAAATCTTGTCCCCTTCAGCACCGATTTGACCTTGGGAAATAGAAAAAAGTCACAGGGGGCAAGGTCGAGCGAGTACGGTGGACATTCCAACATGGTGATGCCGTATTTTGTGAGGAACACTTTCACAGACAAGGCAAAATGGGCTGGTGCATTGTATTGGTCTTCCACAAATTGGATCTTCGTCTTCTCACACGCTCACGTAGGGCCGTCAGAACCTCGATATAGAAATGTTGATTGACCGTCTGACCCTCGGGTACCCAGTGAACGTAGACAATGCCACGAATGTCGAAAAAGACAATCATCATTGCTTTGAATTTGGATTTGCTCATCCTGGCTTTTTTTTTGCCTTGGCGAGCTTGGGCTCTTCCAATGCATGGATTGCCTCTTTGTTTCGGGATCGTAAGTAAAAAACCACGATTCATTACAAGTAATCACCTTGTCTAACAAATCTGGATCAGTGGTGATGTTGTTTAGGATGTCAGTACAAATGTTCTGTCTTGATTCCTTTTGCTCGGGAGTGAGGAGTTTCGGCACCATTTTTGCGCAAACCTTCCGCATGTTAAATGATTCATGCAAAATCTGTTGAACACTTTCTTTGTCGATTCCTGTCATTTCAGCAAGCTCTTAGGTGCTCAGACGACGATCAGCGCGGATTAATTTACACATTTTTTCAATGTTTTCATCCATTTTTGACGTTGAGGGCCATCCTGGGCGCCGATCATCTTCGGTCGTTTCACGCCCTTCTTTAAACCGTTTAAACCACTCAAAAACTTGTGTGCGGGATAAAACATTCATTCCCGTAGACTTCTTTCAACATTGCATAAGCTTTTGTGGCAGTTTTCCCTAGTTTAACAAGAAACTTGAGGTTAACCCGTTGCTCCGTCTGACCACTTGGCATTTTTCCGACGCGCCACTTGTATGTATACTAATTCAATCAACTGCTACAGTCAAACTGAGCTACCTGCTGGCTTGTCTAGCAAGCTCAGGGTGGGGGAAAGACCATCAGACACAGTCATGTTCAAACATGTCGCGGCACGCTCGAAGTTTGCTGGGAGCAGCATCAGTCCGGTTATTTAATAGCCACACCTCGTAAGGTTAAAATAATGACCGCACTTGCTATTTTATTTTTAAGAAACTTTTCTTTCAACTCTCTTAATATTTGTGACTTATGAGTTGGGTTGGTCAAATAAATCTTTAAAAAACTCTGTCAATTTAATTATCAATCTCAGACGTTTCACTTTTAGCCAGGGAATTTGCAGAACTTCTTCATCAATAAGTCTATAGTTCTGTTAATCAATAATGGACTTCAACTTATTTTTTAATGCATTTATTTTATACTTTTTTATTGCTTTTCAAGTGAGGAAAAACACTTAATCATCCACTAAGAAATCTGGGGGCCTCAAATTTTTCTGGAATGTGATATATCTAAACTTATTCTAAATCAGTACCACATATTAAATAACAATCAGGGCCTGGATTCACTAACGGGAGCAAATCTGCTCCGGCGCAAGTATAGAAATGGCGCAACTTTGCGCCCAAGATGCTCCCCAAGATGCGCCTTATTTATTTGCTCCATTTCCGTATTCACTAAACAAGGCGCAAACTGGTGGCAAGATTATGGTGACGTCACCATAAACGTCATCAATTGTGCTGTTTCGACCAATCCTTGTGAAGAATTTCCTTTCAAAGTCAAGGCTACTTTATTTTAAATCTCTAATGAAAATGACAGCAAATACAAGGATTTCTAAATATTTTGCTTGTAGACTAGCAATAAAATTAGAAACGGCCTCTTTGTGGGTGCTTTACAAAACCAATATTAGTATATTATTTAGTATTTATTAATATTATTAGTTTAAAGCTTAAGTTCCATTAAGAAAACATTTATAGAAACTTTAAAATTTATTTTAAAGCTATACTAACCACCATATTTACTGACGCGATGTCTTTGGATTTGGAGGAATACAAACCTCTTTGGAACTAGACAAAGATTACACAGTTCGTGGTTTCGTTTGACGTTTTGTTTTGTAATAATGCAATAAATGCCATTACGTTGTTTGAATGTAAGATTTCAACAATAAAAGGTAAGTAATTGCTTTGTTACCACTATCTAAATTGAAACAAATTTTGTGCTTGACAAACGTCTGTTATTTTAATTTCTTTATTATTAATTGGAGTACAGTTAACTAATTATTGTATTTTAAGCCATAACGATAATATGCCGCTATTTAAATTTATTGAAGTGACAATCATGATTTTAATAGTTGCGCCTACTCTTGCGTGGTGGCAAATAAAAGGCGCAACTTTGGTCTCAAATTGCGCCTGCTTCTTTTAGTGAATAAGGATTTGAGCACATCTTTCAAACTTGCGCCGGCGCAACTATTTGCTCCTGTTAGTGAATCCAGGCCCAGGATTCTTTATTAACTTCAATAACTAAGAGTTCACTGAATAGTTATATAGCAATAGTTATCAGTGGCAGACCCTGAAATTTACTTGTAAAAGGGGGTAGAGAAGGTTGAGGGAGTGAGATACAAAGTATCAAAGCTTTCATTTCTGTTCTTTCTTCCGATTGAGTATTAGTATTTTAGGATCATTTTTAGTGTATTTAGTGTATTTACCCGCCTCGATGGCGTAGTTGGCTATTGCGCCAGTCGTGTTAAGCTAGACCACCGAGAACGGGGAGATCAATGTTTGAATCTTGGTCGGGTGAACTGGGGGTGGTTTTTCCTAAATGGTTTTCCACTCTCCCTCACACAAATGTGGGTTCACTTCCTCTAAATTCAACCTTCCCAATTCCTAATCCATTAGTGTAATTAGTACTTAAGCGTCTAACCCGAACGGGTAGTAAGACGCGGTGCTAAATAATAATAGTAATAATAATAATTTAATGTATTTAACAGTATACATGAATAAAATTTATGTCTGGTCCTAAAATTCAGCCTACATACTTGACACATCCTCAGTGATCTATATTATGGTTCCACTACATATGTTTTAAGTTTTCTCTTAAAATAATATGGTCTAGATGCGAGGGCAAATGCTCTCTAAACTGTTGGCACTTGTTTTAACCGAACTTAGTGCAAGTAGCTTGTACAGAGGATGAAGCAATACTACTCTTATAAATAAGGAAGTGCATGTAAATTCAAGTTCAAATATGGTTAGACTTAAATCAGTGTGTATGTAAGCTTGGAATCTGCCTAAATAACCTCACACCACTACACTTTACAGTTTATATCTCCCAATGCTAGTGTAGTCTCAACTTGAAATTCGGAGCTTTGCTCTTGGATGATATATGATACATTCAAATTTATAAAACGCCTAGGCCTATAGCAACCTATTTAATTTTCAAGTTTCAATAAATATTCTATTAACTTGTTTTTATAGGCCCTAATAACCAGCCTCATGGTATAATGGTCACTGCACCTGGTCCCAATTTCGATTCCCGGCTAGTAACATGGGTAACCTTACAGAAAGGGGAATTACCTCAATGGTCACCATGGTTTGGTTGATTAAGCTTAAGTTAGGTTTAAGAGTTTCAACTGGTTCCACACCCTCATATTCACTCATCACCTTGTTTCATCAGGACATGGAAAGAACCTCCAATGAAAGGATGAACGATTAGTACATTCGGGCATCCCCGACAACGATACTTGTGTACCAGCTTATCTTCCCACCAAATGAGCTATAAGTGATGTAGCCCAGACATGAATATATGTGTGTGTGTGTGTGTATATATATATATATATATATATATACACACACACACAAACAGCAGCTTAGTCTATCTATATATAGAGTATATATATATATAGTCTATCTATATATAGAGTATATATATATATATATATAGTCTATCTATATATAGAGTATATATATCTATATATATATACTCTATCTATATATAGAGTATATATATAGTCTATCTATATATAGAGTATATATATATAGATATATATAGTCTATCTATATATAGAGTATATATATATATATAGTCTATCTATATATAGAGTATATATATATACAGAGAAAGGGGGAGGGGGGCTCTAGTTATAATTACGTTCTTAGCAAGATTTAAAATTCTCTATTTCCTTGAATAGCCTATATATGTTTTTACACAAATTTATTGGTATTTTTAGTTGTTTTTCCACATTACTTGGTAAAATGTATTCATTTTAGTATGTATTTCATCTATATTATCAAACATATCTCAAAACTATCTAAACTCATTCACATTGAACAGCTATTTATTTTTATTTCCTACCTAACAAATGTTCATAGAATTGTTATCATAATAACTTGATTTTAATATATACAAAAACTCGTTTCATTAGCCAAGTGGTCACATTGAACTAGGCTGCCGAAAACGGGGAGATCGTGGCTCGATATTGGTAGGGTGTACTGAGGATGTTTTTTTTTAAGTTTTACCTTCCTCATCCCCAACCCATTAGTGTAATTAGTACATAAGCATATAAACCAAATGGCTAGTAAGACTCTGTGCTATAAAATATATATATATGTCTTAAAATACATTTATACATTCATAGTCCTCTTAGGGAATTTAAGTTCTTTGGATTAAGTATCAATTTTTTTTAATATTAAAAATGCACATTTTTGACAATTTCAGTTCAGGGGTCAACTTTGTTGAACTTTATAATCTTGCTTTCTGAAATATACCATTGACTGATATTTATTGTGAGGCTCCTAACAGAGGATGTGTGTATTTCCAGCTGCGGCACAGGTGGTATCAAAGGTTGGCCTAGCCTTGAACAAGAATTCTGCTGGTAGTAGGAGGCGTGGTGGGGGCAAAGCCCCTAGCAAGAAGAAACAGGAACAAGAGGAAGGTAACATTACTAGATCATATCAATACATTATCATTAGAGAACAAAATTTCCTGTTTTTTAATATTTATTCTCAATATAATTACCCCCATATTTAAAAGTGTGGACTCTTTCTATAATATGCAGTTTGAAATTCAAAGCTTTTTAATCTAATTCATGAAATGAAACAGGTAGGACATTGAAAATGTATGTAATGTGGTAAGGCTACTGTATTTTCACGTACCTATATGTTGAGCTAAAGAGTCCAATTTTTTTTTTTAAATATACAAATTCTTAAAAAATAATTGCATTTGGGATTAGTGATTTTGTTTTATATACATTTTATTTGCAGAAATTTTGCTAGTACTTTGAAATATGTATCCAAGTATTAAAATCACCATCAGCATTTTCTATATCACTAATTATCTTTATCACAAATTAAATCACTTTTTTATACATTTTCATTATTACTTTTGCACAGTTAGTTTGCTATTTTGCTCTCATCTAAAACCTTCCTCTTTTGTGACACCAAATTACAAACAGGATGGTTCAAACAGCAGTTGCATGGGTATTGAAATTTTCACCAAAAAAAATTCACTCTAAGGGAAATGTGTATAAGATAACTAAACACATTCAGAATTTGATTGGTGCTGCCATCTAGACGTTATAAACTATCTCAATGGCTAAACACTAAAACAAGCACGTGTCCTACACGTTGTGTAGCTCTGTAGCTCTGTGACAGTTTTCTACTATTGCATGTGTTACATATTAGGGCACAACGGGTTAAAGGTGTAACACAATCTAAATGTACTTGACTATATTAATTTTGTTCTTTATTTGTGAATATTGGGATTTTTTACACATGACTACAAGGTCCTATATCATGGATAACATGGAACAAACATTCAATATATATGTTTGTTCCATGATTGGTTTTAATGGTCTACCTTCTTTGGCAATTATTTTAGCAACATGATAACTGGCTTTAACTGTAGGACCTTTTAAAATTATTTTATTGGTTTAACAAACTCTTTTGGAGTTCTTGTTGTGATTTCTCATGTGATTCTCTTTAAAGCCTGTTGAACATCTCACTGTGTTCATGAATATAATGTATTTTTAAATAAACTGCTGTACGTAATCATTACAAATAAGACACATACATTTTTCTTTGCATTTCATGAATTAATAATCCTTTATCCATTGTTCATTCAAGGCCCGGCATTGTCTATCTAATTTTCTCCATTCTTTTACACTGACATCTTTAGTAAATATGGATACCAGGTGTAAGTTATGCTATAAAATCAAGAACCCTAACGCACATACGAACAATGAATAAAATATAAAATAAACCATAGCGAAATGTTGTTGTGCCGAACATTGATAGATCACTGATGGCGCTGTCTACTGTGCTCTGCATGTATGCGACACAATGATCAGTATCAGATCTTTCTGCCTCTGTTACAATAATACTGCCAACTTGTTTTCTTTCTCTAGCTATTCATCATTCATATTTAATTCTGATGTCAGACTCTTTGGGTACTCGACTAGGGTCATAGTTTCCACAAAGTGCCTGATGGCATGGACTGCCTAGTATTCAGGGCCGGTTCTTATTGTGCAGCGCACATAAGCGACCAAATCAAAGGGCAGCTTGTAGGAGCAGAGATCTCTCTTGGTGTTCAGTGACAATAATTTATATGCACCAAAGACAGTGTTTTCTCTTTAAAGTTAACCTGTGCAACCAACATAAATACCCCTTCCCACCCCAAATCGGAACTGTTCCTCAGCACCTCCACTCAACAGACACTTTATGAAATACAGTTAGCAAGTGGTGATAAATTGTACACCACAGTATGGCTGTTTTGATTAAGTGTTTCCACTACTCCCGTCGGCCACGTATGATAGTATGTATGTAGGTATTTTATGTACTTCATACAGGAGCACCATCATTTTGGTATTCTTCATTGAGTTTTTATTTTGTTAAAGCGTTTGCTGACTGGATCTTGCCCACAAGGAACCCTGATCTAAGGCATCATTCTTAAAATATACTAATATATATGGTGACAAGGAGGTTTGGGCTCTAATCTTAGTAGGGCTTACTGAGTGGGATTTTTCCTAAATTGTTAACCACTCTCACTTTACTCAAATATGGATATATTTTCTTGAAAGTGTCTCTTCTTCATTATTTAAATATGAGGATAGCTCAGGCATATAGCTACAAAAAAAAGTCTAGTTATTATTTAGACATTAAAAGTTTTTTCCGTTTATTGTACTTAGAGTAATTAAAGGCTGTTCAATGCCTTAGTTCAGTCAGTGGCCTCTCTGCATGCTAAGCTAAGGGTCCTGAGCATGGCCAAAAATGTATCATTGGTAATATGTAGGCTTCCCCTTTCACATTGATGAATAACTGGCTGGGGGCTGGGTGTTGTGACTGTTCTAAATTTAAGTTAGTTTATAAGTTGTATGCTGATATAATCAATCAATTCAGAAAGTTTACGTTAAATACCTCAAATTTAAAAAAATCACCATGGTGTTTTAAACAATTATAACTTTGCATTTTGTCAAGGGCTTACCATTAATTTGTGTTTAATGGTTGTAGTGGATCCTCTTCTACTACCACCCCGAAGGGAGGTGTCTCGACGTAAGGCCAAAGAAAAAACCACTATTAAGCAATTTCTGGACCGCCAGGAGTCCATGGACGAGGATGTTGATGAGCCTGAACTAATGGATTCTGACTCTGACCCTGCTTGGACCCCTGCTGCGAAAGTAAGTCCCATCACTTTCTCATTCCGTACTCATATATGCCTCCTCATTTATGATCCAATCCTGGTGTCTCCCAACTAAAACCACTTTTATACTCGGTTTTAAGGGTTAACAATAAGACAAGGAATTGGTCCATTGAATACTCTTATTCTAAACCATATACAACATTTGAGTATTCAAAAATATATTAAATTTGAGATTTAAAAATATATACATACAAAATGAAATCTCAAATGTTAACTTAGAATTTATTTTAAAGCTATTATGCTTCTTATTGATGGCTTGGATATATATAATCTTAGAATAAACTTATATAACCATTTCTAAAACCATTGAATTACCGACTCAGTAATACTTTTATTATTTTTAAATAAACCATGTTTACTGCCAATCGTTGGAAATGAATGTACCAGTTAACATCAGTCAGTAATTTTCCTAATTGTTTCTTAGAAGCCTAAAGTCCACCATATTGTGTGTCTATACTTAAAATGATATATAGCAAGAAAATATATCAAGATAAAATAGTTATAAAACTATCTAATATATAACAAAACTTACTAACTGATGACTTTATCCGGAGTACCTCATTATATAGGCTGTGTAAAAGGAAAGCATATGGTAGGTTATGCCAGACAAGTTTATTAAATAAAAATTCTTTAATTTTGGAGCTGCTACAACATTCTAAAACTTGATTTATAAAATAGAACATTATTTGAAACATGTCAACTCAACATGTCAATTTTTAAGAGTATAATTCTACACATTCGTTTCTCACTGAGCAGCTCACAAACCACGTATTGTCAACACAACACTTCTGGCTGCCCTGCAAAATAACTTGACTTAATTTGATTAGTCATTTAATAATTAATAAAAACTAATTAACTTAAATATTCTCTTTTCAATGTTTATTTACTATATATTTTAATAAGAATACTCACTTTGATGAACACATAGTCTAAGGCACTACTATTGCAATAAACTAGACTGCCAAAGACGAGGGGTTCTTAATCCTGGTCGGGGGGGTACACTGAGAAGAGTTTTTCCTAAATGATTTTCCACTCTTCCTCCACACAAATGAAGGTACATTTTCTCTAAATTCAACCTTCCTAATCCCTAACACATTAGTATATTTAGTAGTGATGTATAACCCCAATGGTACATGGTGATAAAAAAAACATAAAAAGAATATTGTGTTGTGTATATTTGTGCCAATATTAGCTTGTTGGTTAAATTTTTATGTAGATTTTGATCTAACTCTATTTTTTTTAGCAATGATGTAAACTTATTGATTGTTATAGGCTTTACTAGGATTATTATTATTATTATATCATTATCATCACCATCATTATCATTAAAGATGAGTCCAATTTTTTTTAAAATCCAATTTTCTTAGAATTTACTTGCAGTTTAACCCAACATAATAATATAACGACAACAACCAAATCACAGACCATTAATTTACCACTTAATCGAACAAAAAAATTAAAAATTAAAAATGTTACCATTAAATTATGATTAATACATTTTTTTGTAGCAACTATAAAAGCAATGTCAGCAAAATCAGAATTGATGCAATGATTATCTTAGCACTTTATGCTTATCATGTTTTCTAAGATTCAGGTTTGGATTTGTGTTTTGAAATTTGTGAATGAGATAAAGATTCTACTCTAGAAAAAGTGTATTCCACCCATTTCTAATTTGATGTTTGTTATGGTTAGCATACTTTGTTATTTAGTTTAGAAGTCTTTAAAAATCATTAATTTTGTTTAGGGTTTAATTTAGATATGGGTCAAATCCACTATTTTACAAATTCGAATATCCATTTTACCCTCAAATCTCGATTTAAAATTTGAATATGGGGGAAAATTATGAACATAACAGGGAATAAGATCATATCAAAACTGTATAAAATGAAAATAGTAACTATATGTAAACATTTTTTTGCTTAAAGTATTCATTATAACATTCATAATTCATTTAAGTGTTAAATTAGTGGTCTGGGGGCTGATCGTCAAGTTTTTTCTTAAGTATGTTGGGGTTGAACCACCGATAAGCAGTGTTTGAGCTCTAAAACAAATTTCAATAAATAATTTTAGAACTTTTTTTTTTAATCTTTAATATCCTTGAGAATTCTAGGATCCATTATTGATATGTTAATAAATGGCCTGTTTATTGTGCCATTGTTGTTCAGGACTCATCTGACGAAGATGCCCCGCGCCGTAGGGCATCTCGTCGTAATCGATCCTTGGTGGTGGGGATCACAACTCGTTCCAAAAGGCCACGTCGCATGGAGGATGGGTTTTCGAGCACTGATGACTTGGAGACAATGCCCCTCAATAAGAGGCAGTCCTCAGCTAACCATCGCTCTCGTGGGCGCTCTCAGAGTCTCAAGGCCGTTGGCAACCCTGCGCAACCGGCTACCAAGGAAGGATCTGTCACAATAGATGACACAGATGCAGACATGCTTCCGTTCAAAGTAAGTGTAAAGCAAAAATTGTGTTCAGACACGGTAACTTTGAATTAAACTAAAAATATTTAAATTATTAAAATTTTATTGGAAAAATGTTCAAAATAGTTAAACCTGAATTTAAACTATCAATTGATCTGCATCAGTGGTCGAATGGTCTAAGTCGCCACTCTCTCAATAGACTGGACTGCTGGGGATGGGTAGGTTGAGGCTCAAATCCCGGTTAAGTATACAAACAGCAGATGCTGGATTTTTCCCTAAATAATTCCTCACTCTACCGCCATACAAATGCAGATACTTTTCTCTCAATTCTACCTTCTCATCCCTACCCCTAAAGTATAAATGTAGTAGATAGCCCAAACTGGTAGTAAGGCCCACTGCACAAATAAATATTATAGTAAAATTTGAACTGCAACAACTCTAAGCATAGACAATGATTGCTTTATAAGGTTAGATTATTTTATCAATAGTTTGATAATTTATATTTCACGTTAATTTGTATTAATTTTATCATTTTATATTAGAAATTTTTTTTTAGCACTGCACCTTATTACCCTCTGGGTTATACGCCAATGGGCTAGGAATAAGGTAGCTGTAATGTATAGAAAGTGCACCCACATTTTGAGAGAGTAGTGGGAAACCATTTAGGAAAAACCATTCTCAGTGCATCAGACTAGAATCAAACCCCAATCTCGCAGTCCTCAACAGTCTAGTCTAACACGAGACAGCGCGTAAGACCGTACGGCCACCCAGGCTAAACTAAGTTAATTGTTATCTAAACCCAACAATTAGTAAGTTTACTCCTAGGCTAAACTAGAGCCTTGCTGTTTAATGTGTGTAGGTCTACCTTTATGTGTTTTAGTAATAAATAAAATGATAGAATATTAGGAAAATGATAAAGTACAAATAAAAGTAAAAACACTGACACATATTTACACACACTTCAATATTTTGATCCTATTATAGCATTTTCCTCAGGAAGTAGTGGTAATTAGACTGAACAGCATGTTGTCTTCAGTGATGCCAACTTGATTGGTAAGGATGAAAACTTCTCTGGTGGAGTTGAAGTTCCCTTAATGATTCTCTATTACTCTATGGATGTTAGATGGTGCTGGTGTAGTCTCTGGGTTGAAATTAGCGAATATTCAGGTTAGGTGGTTTTCTAGACTTTGTGATCCATTGATGTGCCATTTCCCATCTTCTTAACTGAGACATATTACATTGTGTCTTGTGGAATGATTTTAACACCTTGACGGTGTAGCAGTCCTCAAAGTTGAGGTTATGATTGGAGGTGTATGCTGAAACTGGTTTTATGTGTTTTGTAAGCAACCTTCAAGAAAGACAACTTCTAAACTAGTGGTCATACTTTGTCAACATGATGATGTAATAATGATTATTATGACATAGACCTTTAATTTAAAGTTATTAAAAAAGTGTTTAGTCACCTTTCTTCTTTAGTTGAAGACATCAAAGCAAATACAATTTAATAGAAGTATAAAAATATGTTAAATAATCTGTAAAATATCCTTCCTAATACTAACTAATTATATTGATATGATATTTAATAAAACACTTTCTTACAAAGAAACTAAACCTAACCTACACTTGAGTAAAACTATCCTGAAATTACAAAACAAAAAAAAATTCTACTCTATAAATTAACAATACGGTAAGAACTTTTAAATAAATGAAAAAAATGGAATAAAATGAAAAAAATCTACTAATTACTTTAAAACTATCTAATAACAAATTTTTAAAGAGTAAATGTCTTGAGAACTCTACGCTTTCTTCAAAATAACAAAACTGGCACCAAAGTAGACAAGGCACTATTAACTCTGGGTAATATATTATGTTGCCAACTTTAGTCAATAGGGTAGTGACTATGAAAGTAACTAGATACCGTTGTAAACACGTCAGAAGCAATACCACGCCATTATCGTTGTACAGACACAATCATTCATTTGATATCTCTACTGATAATTTATCGGAAAGGGTAGATACCAACACTTTTACCTATGTACACTCACAATAGCCCTGCTGGAGTTGTCCTGTGCCCATGCTCATTATTCACTCATATTTTAAAGCAGAGTCTGTGATAGATGTGTGTAAATCACCAGCTACATATGAGTGAGCATTTAGGATTGTGAGCTATCAGATAACGCACATGTATTATAAATTTTAAAATGCCACAATGAGCTTTAAATATGTTTTAGTAGTCATTTTAATGTTCTAAGTAAGTATTGATAAGAACATATCTTGTAAAATGTTGGTATGTCTGCTATTCATACAAATAATCAAGATTTTATCCCATTCATCTCTGACAATTATGTATATTCTTAAGTTTCACATTGTTGCCCTATTATTAAACCAATATCTTTTAATATTTCAAGGAACATGTCAAACCCCTTTCTGATTTATTTTTTTGCCACGTTTTAGTCGGGTGAGTTTGTCGTAATGAAAAGTGATCTGAATGAGGAGTACCCACCCATCTGGAGGATTGATGGGAAGACATTGTTGCAGAAGTATGAGCCCTTTGATCAAAATGGCAAGACACTGTACAGGAATATATCAACAGTGAGTACTTAAATTGAAAAAATAAAGTAAAATTATTTATTAGATGCTTAATAGTGTTACCACTGAACAAAAAAGTAATAAATAGGTTTGTGTCATTATTCATTTTTCTCTTCAAGTCTAACTTTAATTCGAGTTTTAAACATTTTCTGAGTAATAAAGTGCCATATTTATACTAAAAATATTTCAAGTTGAATTTATTTAATAGATCCATGTACAAATAATAAGCACAAAAAATATTCTTTTCATGGTAATGGGGGGGAAAAAATATTGACCTGTAATAGGCCACATTTTTCCAAAAATAGCTTTTTTCAAACCATAGTGTGGCTGTCCTTTATGTTGTTCTTTTTACATGTTCCTATCGAAGTGTCCTATCATTATTTACAATTTTCTTTTCTCTCCCTTTTTTTTTTTTTTTTTTTC
>CABFWB010000094.1:0-14599 GCA_902151455.1 Timema bartmani
TGTATGTATGTATGTATGTATGTATGTATGTATGTATGTATGTATGTATGTATGTATGTATGTATGTATGTATGTAAAATTATAAAGCAAACGGAAAAATCACATGTTCTGGCTGCGCCTTTGGCAAATAACATTTATTCAAATTTGAAAAGATTGCCAACACTAATTAAAAATAAATAATATTCTGATATCGCCTCACTCAGCCTGAGATAGCTATGGAGGAGCTCAGATTGAAAAACATTGATTTATATCATTAATGTTGTTTGTAAATTTTAACACCGATGACTAGTCAGTAAAGTCTTCAGCGTAAATACTTATTTAGTAAATCTTAAGATTAACTAATAAATTACTAAGATACACTGTAAATTTAAAGCTATTATTTATAAGAAATAGACACATTGAAAAAAAAACTAAGGTCAGAATAACTTTATTTTTGCTGTCCAAGTAATTTATATTTTGCTAAGTTAGTAAGTTAGGGATAAATAAGTTGGAATGTAGCGGGGAAATATACTCACACTTGCGTGGAGGGAGAGTGGAGAGCCCTTTAGAAAAGAACATACTCAGTACAGCCTGCTGGGATTCGAGGTCAAACCAGACTAGATGAGACTAACATTTGAACCATGTGATCATCAATGCGGGTAGAACAAGTACTAAAATGTTTCTATATTGTCAATAAGGTCGGATGATTATTGTTTATTGGATCGAGTTTGAGCTCAATCGAACCGAGAACGAATATACATGTTCGATTTTTTCCTCCCGACAATGTGTCAGTAGGCGAGACAGGTTGAATGGACTCGGGGACAAAAGAATACAGTTGCTCCAATCGTTTGCAGCGCCATTTCAATGGGTCGTGGCGTTTCCCGCCAACAGCGGGTAGTGATGGGCAGAATCGGATGAATAGAATCGATTCATTCGATTATTCTGAATAATCGATTNAACAGCGGGTGGCAACTAGACGAGAAGAAACGCCTTAGTCTCACAGAGATGAATTTAAACCGCTGCTTAGCACTTGGCGGGTAGGGGAAAGCTTTGTCGAGAGTGGGAGGTAGAGAGGGGGAGAAGTGAATAAAGGGACCAATAGATGAAGATACAGTGACTAAGTAAGAGAAGGAGAGTGGTGGGACGTCGAGCGTGATGGATGACCGGTCTGTTGGTATCAGTCCGTAAGGCAGGTGCCTTAAGAGCCCATCTCACTTCCCAGATTACACCTAATTTGGGTAGGCCCTACAGCTCAAACCAGACGTCCGAGGAGCCCGTCTCACCTCAGCGGATAGCACCTAGCTCAGGTAGGTCATTCAGCCCAAACCAGACGTCTTAGGAGCTCGTCTCACCTCGCGGATAGAACCTAGTTCAGGTAGGTCATTCAGCCCAAACCAGACGTCTTAGGAGCCCGTCTCACCCCACAAATAGCACTTAACTTAGGTAGGTCATTCAGCTAAAACCAGACGTCTTAAGCGCCAGTCTAAAACCGGGTAGCATCTAACTTAGGTAGGTAATAAATACAGTTCCAACCATATGTATTAAGAGCCCATCTCACCACCGTATAACACCTAATTTATGTAGGTAATACAGTTCGAAACAGACGTTTTAATAAGAGCCTGTCTCACTCCACCGATAACACCTAACTTATATAGGTAGTACATTTCGAACCAGACATCACATCGTGGTGCAGTTTATGTAATAGACTTTAGAAAACTGTTAGATTCAAATTTGTGAAACCATCTAACCATGTTTTTAAAAAATAAAATAAAATTGAGAAATAATCTAAAATAATTAAACTATTAAATTGATCATACTTTTTCCGTTGTCAAAATGAAGAATATGGAAATCCCTACCTCAAAATTTTTCTTGTTCCATAATTATCCTGTATCTAATATTCTGATAATCGGCCCAGAGATGATACATTTTTAGTTGCAGGGGAAATGTTTTTACTCCTTCATGTTTAATTTCACGAGAAATGTTGTTACTGATTCATGTTGAAATGCATGGGAAATGCCACTCCTTCTTGTTGAGTTGCACAGGAAATGTTGTTACTGCTTCATGTGGAGATGCAAGGGAATTGTAGTTACTCCTTCATGTTGAACTGCAATGGAAATGTTGCTACTGATTGATGTTGGGTTGCACGGGTAATGTTGCTACTCCTTCATGTTGAGCTGCAAGGAAAATGTTTTTACTCCTTCATGTTGAGCTGCACGGGAAATGTTGTTACTTCTTCATGTTGAGTTTCACTGGAAAGGTTGTTAGTCCTTCATGTTGAACTGCAAGGGCAATTTTGCTGCTAGTCCTTCATGTTGAGTTTCACTGTAAATGTTGTTACTCCTTCATGTTGAGTTGCACGTGAAATGTTGTTACTCCTTCATGTTGAGTTGCACGCAAAATGTTGTTACTCCTTCGTGTTGAGTTGCACGCAAAATGTTGCTACTCCTTCATGTTGAGTTGCGCGGGAAATACTCGAAGAGACCTGAACTTCTTTGCACCCAGAAAACTGTGAGGGAGCCGTCGAAAGCAAACACTTGCATGGAGATTGAGACGGAGGGTGTGAGTGAGGGGAGAACAGGGGAGGAGAGTAAAAGAGGAGAAAGTGGCAGATGAAGGAAGAAGAGAAGGGTTAGATCTCGGCCAGACTTTTAATTACCGCCGATCTCCGCAGAAGTGAGGTGAATGTAAATAACACTCTCCTCACCACGGTGGGCCTTACTACACCACATATAAACCTCCCCCTTGAACCTTCCACTCTTGACAGAAACAGCCTGATTAGAGGAGAGGTTCATCAACACAACGGACTAGCCCTCATCAAGACTTACTATCCTTACGGGCTATCTTCATTCAACTACATAAGTAAATCAGGGACAAAGAGAATGCAGTTTAGAGAACACGCATCTGCATTTACGTGGGGGAGGAGTGGCAAACCGTCTAGGGAATAACCCTTGTTCAGTCAACCAAGCCTGGATTCGAGCTCCGAACCCCAGTCACCGACCAACCAGAGTAGATGACCATACCCGCTTCAGTGGTCACATGGTCTAAGGCAGGGTGGTCCAGGTTTTTCATAACAAGGACCAAACTTGATAATTAGTTTGCACCGTGAGCTGAAGATATATTTAATAACCTCGTCAACTTAATAATAATCCTAAAAACAAGACTTAATAAACAATTAATTTCAATACTTATATTATATAATTGTATTTCTTGTTGGTAGAACCTTTCAAATTTTAGTTCCAAATTTTCTTTATTAATTTTCCAAAAATGTATTATGAAATAAGCACTCACACACACACTCTTTCACAAAACAACTTAGCGTTATAAATATATATTCATACATATTTTTACTAATCAAATAAATGCATTATAAAATGTGACCATGACCCTTTTAAATAAATATTTATATTTGAATCATTAGCTATTTCACATATGACACCGAGTTTTTCCCATTAAATTTTCTCCAGAATACTATGATGGCCACATTTTCAGTCAGCCCGGGCCGCCAGTTGGATCACACTGGTCTAATACGTCACTCTCGCATTAGGCTGGCCTACGATGACGGAGAGATATCGGGTTTAAAATCCTGCTCGGGTGTTTTTTTCCTATATGGCTTTCCACTTTATCTCCACGCAAATGCAGGTACACTTCCTCAAAATTCAACCTTTCTCATTATTAACAAATTGGCATAATTAGTATATATGTGAATAGCTCTAACGGGTGGTAAGACGTGCTGTTAAAAAATAAGTTAATCCTGAAGTTTAGTCCATGTGTTTACCGATATTGGTCACATAATATCAACATGGACCAAAAATATTGTTGAGTTTACCTTCCAAGGCGTTGAGAGACTACAAAATGAAAAGTTATAATATCATGACTGAAACAAGGGAAGTGACCTTGACCAGAGAGTTACTTCAAGCCATACACATGGGGTGTGTTCCCTACGACTCTTACCTTGGCAAATGCTGTTGCACTTGTTGATCCAATTTATTTTTTCTCCAGTTTTAGTTCGACCAAATAGTGTCAAGTCACTACCAGTTGGTTTTTAGTTCATTAAAGATGGGCTGGAGCTATTCGAACATTAGGATTGACACACCTTCATTAGTGATCAATGTAAATAAAGGTGTAAATCTTGTCTTGTCTGGTTCCATCGGTAACGGGGTGGTTGAAGTTATAATAGCAGCCGAGTGCACCTGTTTTTTTAAAATTTTAAATAGTTTCCAACTCTAACTCCACGCCAAATTTTGTTACACTTCCTTTAAATTCTACGTTCTAAAAATAAGGACAGACCGGCCGGACGGGTAGTAAGACGTGGTGCATATTTTTTTTATGTCGCGTCTTTCTACCCGTTCAGGCTAACCACATTTTTAAAGTAATTGGGATAAAGATGAGAAAGGTAGAATTTAGAGAAGATGCACAACTTGCGTGGAGGGAGAGTAGGAAAAAATTTAGTAAAAAAACACCCTCGGTACACCCAAACGGGATTCAAACCCCAACTTATCCCTCACCAAAAAACCGGACTGGATGAATTTTATATTTAGTCCGCGTGTGCACGTTGTATAGTTAAATAATATAATTATATATATATATATATATATATATATATATAGGTGACCTTAAATATATCGGTAGTGTCTATCAAATAAATTGTCCCAGCTTCGATTCCCATCAAGAACGATTAATTTATCATTGGTAAAATGTGGGTTTCCCCTTCCACAGCGATGCATTGACGGTCGGGGGGCTGGGTGTTGTGTCTCTTCTAGATTTAGGTTAGTTTATAAGTCATGTGTTAATCATATTAAGTCGGTTCAGGAAATGCATGGTTTTTAGCACTGCGTCTTACCACCCATTCACGTTATACACGTATGTACTTATGTGTTATGTGTTATGAGGTTGAATTTAGAGGAGGTGTATTCTCATTTGCGTGGAGGGAGAGTTGAAAACCATTTAGGGAAAACCACCTGCAGTACATACGATCGTGATTTAAATCCTGATCTTTCCATCATCGACAGTCCCAGGCTAATGCGAGAGTGACGCCTTATACCATGCAGCCACCGAAAAGGGTAGAGTGCATGTTAAATATCTCGAACAATAATTTAAAATAAATAAATGGTACAGTGCACCACACAGACTTTATCTTTCTTTTATCATAAAACAAAGACATTCACTAAAAAACTGGTAAGATTTGTGAAACAAAATGATATTCATTATTCCAGATAAATTCCACCAAAGAATAGAAACATTGAGAAAAGAGGAACATCTCTGTCCACCAAAGAGCATAACAATCAATTTCACATTTCAAAGACCTACCTTATATATAATTATTTATTTATAGCTCAGAAACTATTAGTTATAAAAATATATTTCAAATTAAATATTTTTAATTTTAATAATACTAATCTCAACAGTGATGTTATTTCTTATCTTAAATAGTTGCGAAGATATGATCAAAATTGGAAATTTCTCTAAACGTTAAGTATTCTTAAAGACATTATAACGAGAAAATGAGAACTCTCATTTTACCCGCTTCGGTGGCCGCATAGTTTAGGGCAATACTCTTGTAGTAAACTAGACTGTCGATGACTGGGAGATCAAGGTTCGAATCTCGGTCGGGTGTACTGAGGGTAGTTTTTCCAACATGGTTTTCCTCTCTCTCTCTCCCCGCAAATGCGGGTACACTTCCTTGAATAAAACCTTCCATTTCTATTAAACCATTAGCCTAATTAGTACATAAGCGTACAATCCGAACGGGTAGTATGACGTAGGGCTAAAATAACGGCCATTTTGTTTGCAATATTAAACAATTTCTAGCTAAAAAATATAATAAAGATCGTTAAAGAATATTTCTAAAAAAATCGGTTCTTTCTCTTTTTGCCTTTCAGTAAACTACCCTTAATTTTAGGGTTGGATGTATAAATTCAAAAAATGCTTGGGTGAAACCTTATGAAAACCCTATATGCCAAGTTTTATCCCGATCGGTAAAATTATTTCGCCTCCATGCCGAGATTCAAACACACATACGGCATAACACAAACAGTTTCAGAGATAGTTAAAGATCGACATTTATCAAAATTTCGAGTTATATGGTCTTGACAATTACAATACTTCTCTCTCAGAAGGGTATAGAATAATTAAAAACATATATTCACTTGTCCACTTGTATTTCATTATCCTGCAATACACCTCTGCTATAATTTTATTGGCCTTAGCTATAAGCCCACCCGTCGCTTTTACCAAACCCCCTTAAACTCGGACCATCAATTACATTTCCCCACCCGCCACCTCCCTCTGAACGAAAGCTCCTAATTCGAAATCCCAACCTATCTTTCCCCAACTGAATTAAGAGAAAAGAAAACACCACCACATTCCCATTCGTTCCGTCTCTCAATCTCTTGTTGAACATTCAAATAAAAGGTGTTACGCCTTAATATTTGCTTTATTCGTAAAACCTTGTCTATTTAGTTAAGAGGGAAGAATGATAAAGACCACCACCCCCATTTTTTTTTTGTATAAACTTCCTCTTCTTCACACCAATCCTTTATTTCTATTTTTTTTCCCCCTCTCTTCCTAAGCCAAGTGTCAAGTGTTTGTGTACTTGACACCCTTTTGAATCAGATTCACCCTTAACACGCGAGCGTCTCTTTATACGTTTGAAGGGGTGGAGTATAAAAAAAAATCTTGAAAAGAAAGAAAAAAAAGAAGGGAAGAGAACAGCAATGAATCGCGTTAGGATGAGACGAGAGAGAGAGGGAAAAAAATCAAGTCCTCAACAACAAAAAATCTCAAGAGGATTTTTGTGTGTGTAGGTGTGTGAAGATGAGTTTTGTAGGAGTGGATTTTTTTTTTTTGAAAAAGAGTATTACTAAGGAGACTCCCTTTTCTTTTTTACTTGTTTTTATGTGTTAATCTTTCACCGTTTACTAACTGAGGTAATCAAGTCGTGACCCTCAACAGGTAGAGTGAAGCCGATGTTGAAATTTGGTGGCAAAAGGAGCTTGCAAAGCTTTGTTTAATCCAGCTACTCACAAAGGAACGATCTTAAGTTGGGATGAAAAGATAACTAAAGTTAAGGTGAGTACTTTAGAAGTTTTTATGGCAAAACAATTTTTTTTTGCAGAAAATATAAAGAGTATTGCTTCAGTATATACGTTTAGTTTAATTTTTCACACATTGCAATATCAATAATTTTTGAATAGTTATTATGAGAACTTTGGCATTTGATAACAATTCGTTTTTAATGGGAGAGGAAAAGTTATCTTCAAATTCCACGCTGTCTATGATAGATATTCAAGAACGGTTATTATTGATATGTGCAGAAAATTAAACTAAAATGGATCTACAGAAGCAATATTAGTTTAGCTATTGTGTCAAAAACAAATTAGATTTTTGTTAAATAAAACCAAAATTAATAACAGTAGCTCGTGTTCCCTCCAATCCCAATTTCTTATGATAGTAAAAAATTCCGGTAGAAATAAATAAAATATTGCTTCAGTAGATATTGTTCAGATGTTCATATTATATTTATACGCAGAGAAATTGAATATTTGTCATGAGCATCAGTGATTTTGAAAGTGACCTTTTCTCTTAATTTAAAATGTTTCTTACCAAATGCCTCTACGCCCATTAAATATATCCAAGAACTGTTCGAGGTAACTATGTGTAGAAAATTAACTTTTATTTTATAACCGCGTCTCACTACCTGTTCTGGCTGTACAACAAAATCAAATTAATCTAATGGAGAAATCTTAATTTATTTTGGACAAAAATATTTTTTAAATATAAAAACTACAAAAATACCGTCCTCAAGTCGCGTTTCCTTCCATCTAACCTTTAGTAGGGAAGGTTTAAAAAATAATAACCAATTTCTAGTATCCCACTTTTACGGGAGATATTTTCGAGCTTACGGATATTTACACTAAGCAGTGTTTTTCAAAGTGTGTTCCGCGTCGGTCTATCAAGTGGTCCGCAGGATCCTACGAAGTTTCGTGATAAAATTAACTAAAAAATATTGATCAGATATAATACATAAATTTGAAATGCAAAAAGATTAAATATGAAATATCCATTCTATACTATTTTTATTCTCTTGATAAACACAAGTCAAATAGAAAAGAAAAACTTTACCAACCTTAAGTTAAAAATGTTAACAATTATTTTTACAAAAAAAAATGAGGTTTAAAATGTTAAACATTATCAAAAATTATTACGTACTGATCCAATATTTTTTTCAACATTTCATTTAATAAATACATTTTTTTCTTGTATTTATAGTTGCAAAACGGAATTCCCTAAAATAATGTTTGTCCAAATTGACTTTGAAAAAACACCCATCCACCCCAACCCCCTTCTACTAGGGCCCCGGTGGTCCCCCAGTGTGCATATATTCCATTTAGTGGTGCCCCAGTACCAAAACTTTGAAAAACATTGCACTAATAAAATAGTGGGAATAGTAGATAATTAGAAAAAAAACTTTGGCCCACCCAGTCGTGATTCTAACCCCAACCTCCACATCACTAGAAGACCAGATTTAATCCATGCTCCCACCAGTGTGTGGTCATAAGTAATGTATCGATGTGGTTTAATTTAGCATTCAATGAATAATGGTGAATCCTTAGTTCTTCCCTGTTATTACTTTGTGTCTATGACTGGCCAAAGAAGTCTGACTTATCCCCCCCCCCTCCTTCTTGTTCTATGTGTACCACCTGTGTTCTTCCCCTCCGGTTTTTTTACCACCGTCTTCTTCCCATCAAGTCCCGTCTCAAATTTTTTTTATACTCTCCGTGTTTTTTTTTGTACCTAGCTTTAATTAAATCTCTCCCCGCGAGCCTCCACCCTCTACCCCCTTCTATCTTCTCATGCCAACCCTCCCCATCACTGGTACAAGAAGGAAGTGACGTCATACCGCTTCTGCGGTCCCTGATATGAAAATTACCCGGGTGATGCGTCAAGTTCTCAGTTTACGCCGCTACATTCCGTGTGGCGCTGTCGTCTCGTATGGCGGGAGATAAAGTAGACGGCATCTGAGCATCCCTTGAAAAAACGCGTTTCTGGGCATGTGCAAGTTTATAACCAGGAATAAAACTAGATTCTATACTAAAGTTTGTGTTGATTATCATAGCTTGGCCCGAACTAACTACGGCCCAATTTCTATAGGATGAACATTATCTGACGGCTAGAAAAGCTACTTTTTACCCTTAGGCTCATGAGAATAAACACACTACTATTTATGCCTGGAAAGCATTGACCTGTGTTTAAAAAATATAGTTTTCTTGTTTCCTATTCTAGATAGACATATTCGCTTCCATGTTTTTTTTTAAATCTACATCCTGGCAGGAAGATTCTTACTGGTCGTTTTTATGAATAAACCAAATAGCCTGAGTTGTAGGTGATTAAAAAAATACGTTTATTAAAAAAAAACTACTTCAAGATAAGAAAACTAATTTGGTAATGATATAAGACACTTTTAGGAATTATTTAAGAAGTTATTGTTTTTATGTTATATTTTTAAAACTAGTTGAATAATACGTAAATATATTAACATGGAAATCCCGTCTCGACTTTCTGTCACAGGTAGGCGCATGCGCAAATATTAATTTTTCAGAGGATTTGCAGAGCTCATCTAAAGTAGTCAATCTAGGTAACCCATTTTTTCTAGTATTTCAGCTTCTTAAACTTTCTAGTGGCCCTCAATATTATACCAGCCGGACTACTGACATTATTTGTATTCATAAATTGAAAGGATAAATATGCTGAATTGATTTAAAACGTTATTGTGGATCTAACCTAATAAATAAAACACCACGGTACGAATAGAAGAACAGTTGTCATTTTAAAAGTGATTTTAACTAAATAAAAGCATTCGTATTCTCAAATCAGTATATTCCAATTTGACCAGATTCAATTTTTAATGTGAACACATTTTCTTGAAATAAACGTATACATCTATGGAAAATAATTTTTAAATGTAAGCTTAAAAAAATAAAATCAATTTTGTATTGTGTATTACCAAACCTCTTGCATATATTAAATCAAAAATAAGTTTTATATTTGGTAATGTAAAATTGTAAGTCAATTAAAATAGATATCTTTGAAAAGATATTTCGGTTCAATAAGAATGCTGTTTGAGAGCTCCCTTTAGCTTACAGAGTGAGCAAAATGAAGCTCTGGAAATGTCCTCCTACATCCGGCATTCGTCTTGCTTTGTTTTATCATTTCAACACTTTGCAGCAGTGTTGACAACTGTCAGACCAAGTCTTCCAACCTAACAAAGAGATGGCGGACACTGTTAGACGTCTGTCTCTTGGTGGAATTGTATCATTGTCAGGTGATACTCCTGCGTTACGTCAAGGGTTGGCTGTGTACGGTAGAGAGCAAAACTTGACGGAATGATTTATAGGCAGCGTAAGATGAACAGTTGGAGAGGGAATCAAAGATGCTTTTCATCTAACAATTCCTAAATTTATATAGATGTCATGAAGACCTCAAATTAGTTAATAATTTATAAATGATCCTATTAGAGTAGGAATTTAAAACTAATTTAACCTAAGTAAAAAATTAGGGATTTTAATATCGCATTATATATTAACGAAATAATTATTTTGTGAAATAGATCTAATATTGTGGAACAATTAATCCTAATATTTTCCAAGAAATACAACTATTAAATATTTAGATATAATTACACTATTATTAGTAGTATATTGTGTATTTTTCTTGAGTTATGTTAGTATATAAAGTAGTGCATACCGTCGAATATATTATAATTTAACCAAATATAATAGGAATTAAAAGTAACTTATGTATTATATACGTGTGTGTTGGTTTAAATAAAATATCGACCAGAAGTAAAGCAGCTACGCGTGTTGAAACAGTTATAAATATCTGAATACCGGATAGAAGTTTCGCGGAAATTGACCTATTAGCTTATTAATATTTACAATAACTTCTATAATTAAAGTAAGTTTAATCAAATCAAGCATACATATTTTTGTGAAACTTAAATTTTAGGTTAGACACTCAAGTTAAATAGTTCGGGTTTTAATTTATTATTTAGTTTTCCAGTGTATTTGATTATCATATTTTATATAAATGTATAAATACCAAGCATGAAAATAATTAACCATAAAAGAAGTGTCACAAGAAATTGATGCTATTTGATTAATTTAGATTTTGACCTAAGATCCTGTAAATTAGTGATATTTAACTAAAATTACACCCACATTTTTAGGGTGGAGTCAACTTTTATGTTGAAAGCATTAATTAGACTCAATTTTTATGTTTATATTTTGGTATTAATGCATTTTATGTATAAATAATAGCTATAAATGTAATATAATTTATGAATCAATAGACATATTTTCGTATAAGACGCTTGCATAACTTAACGGCATTCAAAGAAACTCATTTTTCGCAATTGAAAACTTGTTAAAGTTAATATAACTTAAGTTAAAATCTTACAATTTATTAGTTAAAAAAAGGGGTTTTGTTTACTATATGAAAGAGTAAAAAGAAGCAATACTTTATGTGAAAATGTATCCAAAGTTAAATAGTTTCTGCTTCGTTTTGAATATGTCCTTGTTCAGATTGTGCTTTCTGTCCAATTTTCCCCTTCATAGAGAAAAAAAAAAAGTCAATGAAACTCCACCAGCGTTTTGTTTTCATTTATCAAAAGCTAAAAGTTATGAACTTATCAGCGTGGGAGTTTATGCCCTCAAAATCCCTTCCCGCATTTGATTAGTTCACTTGAAAAGACATTCACTTATTCGGTGAAGTGAAACGTGAGTTTAGAGGTAGGTTGGTTGGTTTGAGTAAAGTTCATCAAGTGATTTGTATGGGGGAAATATTGGTTGGCTTCATCTCGAAAACCTCTCCCCCCCTTTGCCCCCTCCAGGTCACCGGAACAAGAAAGCTGGTAACGGTCAGTAACACCTGTACAGCTTCCGGTTGAGTTTCTGGAGGGAGACTTGATTCAAGGCCGCACTTTGTATGAGCACGGGAAATGGGGAAGGCTACATTACAGAACGTTACAGGACGGAAACCAAAATAATAACATAGACTTTACAATTAGGGATTTAAGGTTGTATGGAAAGGCGAGTGAGCTAGGCCAGTATTGTTTATAGTTTTTATAGCAAACAAAAAAGTTGTTTGGGAAAAAATTAACAAAATTGGGCTTAAGTAGATGCGTTTAGTTTAATTTTCTATATATTAAGTGAGTGAGCAAATCGAGGTTCGGTTTTAATCTGAGCGTTAATTGGCATTTCGTCTGTCTTTTTTCCCGGATCTTTGTTACGCGATAGTTGTTAAATGCGTTGGCCCATTTTAACGAAAATTGTTGGGGACATTCTTCGAGCCCAGGCCAAATGATGCATGTACTGCACATAGTTTTTCAATCTGGTTATAAGTTTAAATACTGTGGTCACTCAAAAGGTTCTACATTTAAATTGCTCATCTCAAGTGGTGAGTTTACAATTCTAGGCAATTGATTGAGTACCAAGGACGTATATTTTTGTAACTTCTGACATATATGATGAATCTGACGTCTTAAACCACGCGAACAAAGATTATTCTCTCTGAATATAATGTAATATTTAGTACAGTATTAATTTATTTTCTGTCTGACTTGTAGAACGCAAATATAGAAAATTCAACGAACACGTATCTCTTCGATTTTGACAAATAACACTCATGTCCAATTTAGAGTTTCTAACTAAAGCATATTCGAAAAAATTCTATTTTTTCAAACCAACTTTCACCACTTAAGGGGTTGAATATCCAAAAATTCGTTTTTAGTGGGCGTCTACATCATTAAGGGAAAACATCCCTAAAATTTCCAAGTTCCTTGGTTCAGCAGTTTTTCTGTGCGTTAATGAGTCAATGAAGACCCTTAAATTTATTTATATATATATACATTTATATATGTATATATAGAGTAAATATAAGATAGCCATATTTTGATAAATAAAATCATCCACAAATTTATGTAGGTAACGACACTAAATATAAATGTTTAAATGTGTTATCGTAAAACTGACAGATCAAGCTAGTATCTCAACATTTAATTTAATTAGATTTGTGTCATGTGCATATTAATTGGTAATGTGCGTAACAAAACCGAATTAAAACAAATGGGGGAGGGGAATTGTATTTAGATGATTTTTTTTTATCGATGAATATTTGTTATAAGTCTAAGCCAAAATTATTTTAAAGATTTTTTTAAACCACGTTAACAGTCAAGGCAGTCCGCATTCAAATGCACTAATAAATTATGGATAGTAATTTGTTTTTAATTCAAAGAGAACGTATCAGCGTTCGCCTAGAAGGAGAGTAGGAAACCATTGAGTTAAACAAGACAAAAATCTTCAGTGAATCTAGTTGGACCTAAAATCCTGACCTCATAAACACTGGCAAACTGAACCACACGAAATTGACGCCTCAATACTCGTGTCAATCATTGCTGGTAGCTATTTTCATACCCACTTCGATGGACACACAGTGCTAGGCGTCATTCATGCAATATACTATACTGACGATGACGGGGAGATCGGGGTTTGAATCCGGGTTGGGTGTACTGAGGGTAGTTTCCCCTAAATTATTCTCTACTCTACCTCCATGCAAATGCGGTTACACTTCCCCTAAATTCAAACATATATTCCTAGCATATAAACGTAATTATTACATAAGCGTATAACCCGGAAGCGTTGAAAGACGCGGTGAAAAAACAAAACCCCTTTTAAATCTCTAAAAATTATAATTTCTCAACATTTTAACTAACAGCCCCGCGTTGAACATCTTCAAGACAAAGTTTATAAACGTTGGTATCACTGAACACTGAAAGTTTCAAGTGATGCAACCGAAGACCATGGACGAAAATGTGTTTTTTAAGAGACTCAGCATCACTTCCCCCTCCCCCTTATCCCCCTGTTTAAACAAAATAAGCATTCCTTTACTTCGAGTTCACTTTCTTCCCGAGTCCTTTTAACTTAGCTAATTAATAAACAAACATACATTGAACGTTTGGTACACACGGGAAAGTGTGTACATTTAAAGAAAATAGAAGAGAGATGGGTTTATTTAGGAGTACAAGAAAGGAGGTGGGGATGGGAACTTTGTCATTCTATCGTCACATAATAACTAATAATTTATTTGTGCGGGCTGTAAGTGAATGCCCACAGGCTAAACTCAAACACAAAGTTGAATATAGTGGAGAAGGGTAGTTCGGTGGGTAGAAGGGGTGGGAGGGTATATACTGAGAGGAGAGCAAGGCTTCCACTTGGAAGGAAAAAGATTCGCTTCGTTCTTGGTATCAGACTGGAAACTCTCGAATCTCCGTGGCCGGTCGGGGACGCCTGGAAACTTTTCTTTGTTGCATGGAGGGAAACTAATTACTGGCTCACCTTTTGTTTGTTGATTGGGCGCGCGCGCCCCAGCGACGAACAAAACCTTGTTCAAGTTTTACGAGTATGCAAAAGCTAAGGTTAAGGTTTTGTGTTCGGCGGTTCATTTGATAAAACTCGACTGAAGAAATGTGATTGGATTATTTCTGGTGGTTGTTTGAGTATTAATTGGCAAATTGGTGGTCATTCATTTTTATAACCCGCTTCGGTTAGGCACGTGGAATATACAT
>CABFWB010000094.1:14605-52899 GCA_902151455.1 Timema bartmani
AGAGGTTAGGGGGGTGAAGAGGAGGGGGGGGGGGGGGGGGGGGGGGGGGGGGGGGGGGGTAGATTTCCAGGTAGGTTACCATAGTTTTTTTTATAAATATGTCTACCATTTTCTCTTCACCCAAATGCGAGAACATTTTCCCAATGGCTTTTATACATATTTTTACCACTCAATCTTCACCCAAATGGAGAAACCTTTTTCATAATTTCTACCTCTCTCCTCCTGACATCATTAGTGTAATTACGTGCCTATATCCCAGACGATTAATAAGACACGGTGAAATAAAATGACAACAAACTACTTGTTTTTTGGGGGAATATTTTCCATACATAAAAACCCAAAAGTGAATTTATTTTTTAAATTCATTTTTACCATTTTACTGTTCTAAATGACGTCATGCATGATTGTGTGTGTTGAACTCTGGTGCGGATATTGGATAAAGTTTATCCTTGTGTTGCTGTTTATAAAGATGTAATTTGAAACACATATTTATTTCACTATTTTTATGATGCCAACATTAAAAATATAAGCATAATCAATGTTTAAAACTCAGTCCAGAAATCACTGAGAATATGATATGGTAAAATACAATATTTATAGATTATTAGAGCTATTTTTAATCATAATATTAAAATAAAAGCATAATTATTTAGGTACAAAGAATGTTTACTTTAAGAAATGAATGTGAAAAAATTCACGTAACATATTTTATTTTATCTAGATATAATCTAAAAATAGCCACCATGATTAAGTTATTTTTATCTACTGTATATTTTTTTACTCGTAGAATTATAAACTAATTTACTACTACTTAATATTAATTAATATATATTTTTCATTAAAAACAATATATACAAGGTAAATGGTTTTAATTAAAAATATACATGAATAAATATAAAATTGTAAATAATTTGTTTATAATTATTCCTTGAGTCAAAAAATGTACAACAAACATGAATAACTGAATTTTTAAGAAGCATGGCTATTTTAATATATTACAGTACTATATATATATGCTTGACGAAATCACCAAAATATACATCGTATACACTTTTTTATCCAAACCATAATATAAACTATAGTTCATTAAAAAATATTTTAAGGTACTGATTATTATTAGGTATAAAATATACCCACGTACTCGTGTTTAATGCAAGTGGTTTTTAACGCTTTATAAAAGTAATAAGGGTAATTAAACACGTATATTCCAACTTATTAGCTTTGCCCTCCAGAAAAATATCACTTTCAAGAGAGGAAAAGTCCACAGTAATATTTTCCGGAACATATTTAACTATCTCTGTGTAACAAGGTAATACTCCAGGGCTGGAAGTGAGTGTAAAATGGTTAGTTGATATTAAACAAACATTCGGGGACAGCGGCGGCAAAACCAGCAAAAGGGCAAAAGCAAAGTAGGAAGGGACAAGGGGAAGGTTAGGGGTGGAAAGAGGGGGTGGGGAAGCAGTAGATAGCCGAGCAAAGAGGACCGTGGCTATCTGAGCATCAATACAGAAGTTGTTAACATTGTGGGAGTCTAGCCCTTCTTCTCTCCTCCACCCCCGTTGGTTGTTTGCAAAGCGGGCTAAGGGGTGGTAAGATGGGCGGGGGAGGGGGAGAGGGAAGGGACCACTCGGAAAACAAAAGAACGAGAAAGATGAAAGATATCTAGCGACATAGTGGGAGAAGAAAGAAGTAACAAAAAAATTGATCTAGAAAAAAAAAAAAAAATAGAACGTGAAAAGATGAGGTTTTTATTCATCCTGAAGAAAGTGAAAATGATGTAATAAAGTTAAGTGAGTGTTTTTATTTGAAGGAAACGTGAAGTTTATTTGTTGGGAGATTTGTCTGTTTGGGGTTAATTTGGTTTGTAGTTTTTTGCCATGAGGTATTTTGTGATGATTATGATGATTATGAGTCATCAAACTGAAGTTGCACTTCCCATTCTTCCGGAACTGGACATGTATTTAGCCCTTCAGCCGGCTGGTGCTATCTGCACCATCTGGTAGACAGAACGTGCACTAGGGAATTCACAAAGTGCGGTGGTTTACCAGTTACTTTCCACACTCAAATTCTACGAGTGAGCGAGAAAGAGCCTACAAATTTTATCTGAAAGGTATTTTCACATACTTTTCAGGGTTATTTTACGTGCCATAATCGACATGGGTCCCACGGCTTTACTTTTCCTTCGGAGGAAGTTTTGCTATGGATTTTTATCGCTCAAGAAAAATCCGTCAACGTCAGCTGGGTATGAACACCCGAAATACACCTGAAACCCGTTTGTTCAATATAGAGTTTATCTAGAACACCCTTTCGACTAAAAACACTATCCATATTAACTAGTTCGGATTACAATCTGTCCATATACAGTAAAATAACACCATATTACTTGATTAAATAAAAACAAATTAAATCCAAATTTTAAAATTCCTGTTTCTACGTACACATGTTTGTGTACAGGGGCTAATATTCCAGTAGATATCAAAAAATGCTCATAACATACAGACAGACAGGCAAACAAACGAATTCTTAGTTTTATTATTATAATTAGACCATTTATCTAAATAAAGATTTTGATATTTTGGTAATGTTACTGGAGGTAGTTACATATAATAGTTATAGAAAAAATGTTTGCAGTAGAATAACTCATTGCTCATTATATTAAGATTAGATAAGTATTTACACTATCTTATTAACAAAAGTAATACATAATTACATATTACCCATTATTGTATGTTATATTAAAAGTAGCAATTTAAACCTATTTAAATATCTGAATTAAAATATTATGTTATCTATACTTATATT
Source organism: Timema bartmani (assembly GCA_902151455.1). Classification (NCBI taxonomy): domain Eukaryota; kingdom Metazoa; phylum Arthropoda; class Insecta; order Phasmatodea; family Timematidae; genus Timema; species Timema bartmani. Next base: position 17,408 of record CABFWB010000094.1, read on the forward strand.
AAAACAACTAACTTTACTTTCAAGTAAATAATGTATGTTGTGAGATTAAAGAATAAAAATAAAATCGTAAACAAATTAAAATGTTTACTTGATTATAATTCGGCCAATATTAAGCGTATTAGCATTTAAAATTGTTTTATTTTAGTGAACTTGGCTATCTTAATCACAGGATAACCTCAACCGAGACTCAAACAAAATACTTTTATGAGTTAAAAAAAATACTTGGCACTCCCCTATGTTAAGAACAAAATAAACTAGATTTATATTCTATTAATTTATGTAGGGGTATTTTTTGTTACTATTTTTCCCCCATTCTTTTTTTAAAAAGCGTTTACTCAATTAGGTCCTACTTCCTTCTCACTATCAGTATTTGGAAAGTACCCCTTTACCCCCCCACCCAATTCCAAGTTCCACCAACCCAGAAGCCCTCTGATTTTATCCAAGTGAATTATCACTCGTAACACTTTTACAACCTATCAGGGACCAATAAAAGGGACTTTAAGAGCCCTTTGATAAGTGCTTCCATCATCATACCACCACAAAATCCCCCATCCCTCTTCCTCTACAAAACTTTAACGTATCACAAGTCTTCATTGTGAAATCGCTACACAGAATCTTTCTTCTTGCTCATCTTCCCGTTCTCCCGTTTTGTTTCAAATCGCTAAGGGTTGGTAGCCCTGACTAAGAAAGCGTCATGCCAGATAAAAACATTCCCATTCGTCTAACAACAGTATTACATTTTCTTTTCTATAGACCCTTTCCTCTTTTTTTTTCCCATCCCCCTTTCCCTTCACCCTTAACCATCTCCTAACCATTACAACCAGCTTCCGCTTTGTTGCTTTTATTCCATTACAGTTTTTTTATACATGCCTATGTCTTGTAATGGGGGCTTTGTGACTTGAATTTCCGTGTTGAAGAAGAGCCGTGGTTTTATCTGCTTGTAAGTATATTTGTCAGCGAGCTCTTTGTAAAAACATTTATTTTATGACTGGTATAATCAAAATGGTAACTATAATATAAACATTTTATAATGGTTGGGCCTTCCTTCACCTCTGACAAGACGTGTATTAATCACAACTTGTGAATGTGTGGAATGCCAGGCCTCCACCGTGGTTCGGATCCCACGTTAAACTGTAGGTCCTCCATTTCATCTCGCAATCACCCTACCATTACACAGTAGCGTAAGTACGTATAACACGAACGGGTAGTAAGACGCGGTGCTAATAATAATAATACAATGGTTGGAAGTTTATCTATTAGGGAGTTTTACTTTATCGTGGCCCCTTTGAGTGAGAAAGTGTTGTGATCTCAAAAAATCGAATTCGAAATTTTGATGGATGTCGACGTTTCATGACCCCATGAACCCGGTCGTATGTCTGTTACTAGGGCTAGAGCCGGAACTATTTTATAGACCAGGTTAAAACTTGGTACCAATGGTTTACATAAGGTTTCCTCAAGAAGTATTTGGAATTAGATATCTAACCCTAAAATTTAGGGCAGTTTACTGAAACTCAAAAAGAGATAAAATCAAGTTTCTCAAAATCTACTCTAAATATTTTAAATACATTTTGTATCCAACATAACAAACACAACAGTAATCCTCATTTCCCCATGAAAATAACTTTAAAGTTACTTTACATAAGCGGCAACTTCTAATTTTGATTATTTGAATATTTGAGATAAGTAATATGTAGTATTATTAAAACTCAAGATATTTAATTTGAAATATGTTTTTATAAAACCAATAGTTCCGAGCTATAAGCACTTTTTAAAAAAAATCAAGGTACCTTGATATTATTTTGAATGGATTTTTAAGCTCTTTGGTGGACGGAGATGTTTCTCTTTTCTCACTCTTACTATTACAGTGTATATTATTTAATTTATGTTCATTGGTGGAATGTGATGCTCTCTTTTTCCATAATGTTTCAACAACAATGTATATTATTTCGTTTCACAAATCTTACAAGTTTTAGGTAAATATCTTCATTTTTAGATAAAGGAGAGATAAAGAATATTCGGTGCAACGTATAGTTTTTTTTATCACCGCATTCAAGTTGTACACATATATAAGTACTCTAATGGGGTGGGGATAAGGAAGGAAGCATTCTAGAGCTGATATTCCCGAATTTGCGTGGAAAGAAAGTGAGAAATTTTGAGTTAGAAAAAAAAGCTAAAATAGTTATGCGTATAGCCTGAACAGGTAGTAAGACACTGTGCAAAAAATAGTCTTAAAATATTTAACCATCAATCAATTTACTATATAAGTGATTAAATTACTGAATTATTTGTATCAATTGGATTTTTTATTTAAAGCTACACTATTATACTTATTTAAAATATTTAAACCTATGATAAACTTGCTAAAAAAATAAGTGGCTAAAGGTGTGATTTGATTATCCTACCATAAGTGAAATAATAGTTTCCTTTTAGAAATATATATTTTAGTAATTATTAATTTTTACAATTATTCCTCTCTAATAATTGGAATGTGATCCACACAAGTGTTCACATTGACAAAGGTATCAGAATTGTCTGGTTTTTGTGTTACAGGGAGGTTAGAGTTCGTATCCCAGTCATGTTTACCAAGGATATTTATTCCTAAATGTTAATCTACTCAAGTACGGGTACATTTATCTAAATTCTATTTACCTCATCCTTCCCCTATCATTGTAAATATGCGAATATCCCGGAAGGGTAGTAATACATGGTATACGGGGAATAAATAAGTATCTTGGAAATATCCAACCCACTATCCCTAGAAGAATAGCTAAGACCAGCCCTGGAGAGATGGAAGGGGATGGTTGGTATTACTGAGCGACTATCAAACCTATGACCTTTAAAAGAAGGACCAGCCCTGGAGAAAAGGAAGAAGATGGATGGTATTACAGAGCGACTATCAAACCTATGACCTTTAAAAGAAGGACCAGCCCTGGAGAAAAGGAAGAAGATGGATGTTATTACAGAGCGACTATCAAACCTATGACCTTTAAAAGAAGGACCAGCCCTGGAGAAAAGGAAGAAGATGGATGGTATTACAGAGCGACTATCAAACCTATGACCTTTAAAAGAAGGACCAGCCCTGGAGAAAAGGAAGAAGATGGATGTTATTACAGAGCGACTATCAAACCTATGACCTTTAAAAGAAGGACCAGCCCTGGAGAAAAGGAAGAAGATGGATGGTATTACAGAGCGACTATCAAACCTATGACCTTTAAAAGAAGGACCAGCCCTGGAGAAAAGGAAGAAGATGGATGTTATTACAGAGCGACTATCAAACCTATGACCTTTAAAAGAAGGACCAGCCCTGGAGAAAAGGAAGAAGATGGATGGTATTACAGAGCGACTATCAAACCTATGACCTTTAAAAGAAGGACCAGCCCTGGAGAAAAGGAAGAAGATGGATGTTATTACAGAGCGACTATCAAACCTATGACCTTTAAAAGAAGGACCAGCCCTGGAGAAAAGGAAGAAGATGGATGGTATTACAGAGCGACTATCAAACCTATGACCTTTAAAAGAAGGACCAGCCCTGGAGAGATGGAAGGGGATGGTTGGTATTACAGAGCGACTATCAAACCTATGACCTCTAAAATAAGAACCAGCCCTGGAGAGATGGAAGGGGATGGTTGGTATTACTGAGCGACTAACAAACACGCAACCTTCTATAAGAAGGACCAACCCTGGAAAAAAGGAAGGGGATGGTTGGTATTACTGAGCGACAGGCATCAATTAAGAGGCAGCCAGCACCATGGGGCCCCCCCATGGATAACCAATTTCGCACTCGATTGTTTCTCTCTTGGCCGACTCTTCCCCAACGCTCCCCCCCCTCCCTCTTCAGTGGTAGAGACGGAGAGGGGGAGTGATTGGAACACGTCTAGTGAAGGGGACAGAGAATTTAGCGCCGTCTCAATGTACGGAGATTACACAGAAACACTTTATTTTAATGGTAACCATAAAAGTACGACCTTCATTCAACTTTTCTATCTGATCCCTTGTTTTGGCAGGCAATTAGCTATATAAGTGAGGTCATCGAGGCCTTGTAACAAACTTGTAGTGATCTAAGAGTCATCCTTTTCTTTGACCACGTCTTAGTACCCGTTCGGACTATATCAATTACAGTTACATTAATAGGAGAGAGATGTTCTCACATTTTCATTGCGTGGGAAACAATTTAGGAATGTAAAAACCAGTCACAATACACCCACCCAGATTTAGAACTTAGACCTCCTCGTTGACGGCAAACTGGACTAGACGAGCTTGAAATTTAGTCCACGTGACCACAAATGTGGGCTCAAATAGCTCTCACTTTACCTGATTTAGTACTAAGAGAATATTATCTTTCCAACTGCTCTATATCGTGGTATCATCGGTAGCGTGTCTGCCTACTGAGACAAGGGTTTCGGGTTTGATATCCTGTCCCAGTGATAAATTTACGACCAGGGGCTGAGTGTTGTGTAAGTGGTATAATTAAGTTTATTTATAAGTCTCGTGCTGATATAATCAGTCACTTAAGAAAGTACACGTTAATTACATCAAATAATAATAGTAATAATAATAAATGTTTCAAACCCACCGGGATTTGAACTAGTCTCTCATAGACTAGAAATAAAAGCAGTGCTTAAATGCCTATGACTATATACGAGACAACTACTTTTGGTAAAGTCCCTTCAAATAAGACCAGCAGCAAGATATTTTCTCATTTTGACTGGCTATAAGCAAGCCTCTCTCCCCCACTACCTTCCAGCAGCAGTGTCAGAAAGTAACTTGAGTTGAGTTCTCTAACTGGACTTGAGCAATTTAACTTTTTAATATTATCTTGTTTAAGCACCGTATCTTATTTACTACCTGTTTAGGTTTTACGCAGATGTACAGTACTAATTACGCTAGTGAGTTAAGGATGAGGAAGTTTGAATCTAGAGGAAGTGTACCCGCATTTAAACCAACCTCAGTACACCCGACCAGAATTTGAACCCCAATCTCCCTGCCATAAGCAGTCTATTCTAATATGAGATTGACGTCTTAGACCATGCAGCCACTGAAACAGGTAGTTTAATATTCATGTGCCACAAAACATACAAGAAAATTGCACGTTAAACTGTCGGATTTTCGCAGTTATTCAATTACCAATTTAAAACCTAATGTGAAAAATATAGTACGTGTAGATATATGTATTCGTTTTAAAGGTCCAATATTTGAATGAACACATATAACTTTGAAAGTTTCTCCTCAGTGTTTTAAACAAACAAAAATTGATTTTCTAAACATTAAAAAAAGTTTTATTTTTTTACAGTTTCATTCTGTATGGCTTGCACATATTTATATTTTAAAGAGCTATTTTAACAAATAGATTTGTCTCAAAAGAATAACACTCATACGTGTCATTAGTTGATTTAATTTAGTAAAAGTAGTCAATAAACATTGAATTAAATTAAAGTTAAATCAAGAAATTGTTAAATCTGTTTTATAAGATAATGTAAACCAGATTGATAAAGGAATACATCTCGATTAAATCAGGTGATTATTTAAATACGGGCATACCTCGAGTTTAGTCATTTCGTTCTTTCGTCGATTTTCAAATTATGTAGATTTCCTCGCCCTTTCATCGCATTTCACCACATATCGCGCAGTAGTTTTTCCAAGAAATGACCGTTATAATGTGAGTGGCGCTATTGACGTCATTTCCTGGTTTTAAAGTAGGCTAGAACACCAGGTAGCCTGTTACAGAGAACTTCTTAGGGAAAGGAAGAAGACACCAATGAAGCAAATGACCTTGCTCTCCTTTTAAAAGAAGTAACCACCACAACCAACTACAATCACCCCTCCTCCCAGCCCTTTAGATTCCGAGCCATCAACCTCCACCCCAGTCCCTGTTAGATCTCTTTCAAAGTTCCCTTCTCTTAAAAGAATTATATCGAGTTTCTGCAGTTCTAAAGATGATTTTTAAAATCTTTAATTCCCCTAAATCACAAACATTCGAAACTATACATTGTATACTGTATTCATCATCTACAACTTATCCAAGAATAAATTCGAGGTATGAGTTTATTTGCGTATTTAAAAAAAATTAGGTTATTTTCTTACACGAGTGGTAGACAGGCTACATAGCCATCTCCCGTTGAACTTTCTCAACGTCGCCGTGAGATACATTTCTAAGCAACCTTTCTTACACGAGGAGTAGACAAGTTACATAAACATTTCCCCTTGAACTTTTTCAACGCCGCCGTGAGATACATTTTAAAGCACCCTTTCATATACGAGTGATATACAGGTTATATAACCATCCTCTCATGATCTTAATTAATCCAGCTTTAAGGTGGGGATGTAGGGAACGCCAGAAAAGGCCAGTGATTTTGTAGTTTTTATAGCAAAACTTTTTTTTCGGACAAAATAAAAAAAATTACTTCAGTACAAACATGGAGTTTAGTTTTCTTCACAAAGTATTATCAACACTAATTGTTGATTATCTGTCATGAGCATAGCGGTATTTGAGGAGACACTTTTTAAAAGAAGAGAAAAAGTGGTCATTAAATTTCAGGACATCTTCGACAGATATTAAATAAATGTTTAGGTCATCATGTGAATAAAATTAAACTCTATGTTTCTACTGGAGACATATTTTATTTATTTTGACCAAAAATAGTTTTGATATAAAACTACAAAAGACATTGACTTTTTCTCCCGTTCCATACATCCCAGCTCAAAGAGTTTGGCTTAGAATCCAGTTCACTTAAAAGGATTATTAAGGTGCCAAATTGATATTCTTACTAGTTCATGGAATAGCTAGTTTTAGGTCTGTCTACGACAGGTTGATAATAATACTCGAACAAACTAACCTTCAATTGATAAGCACATGAAAGTTTTGGATTTGTTTGTAAAAAAAAAGTATCTTGGTCAGCTATTACGTGAAAATGTTTAAAGTGAGAGTGAACTAAATTAATTTTATTTTTAACAAATAAAAAAAAAAAATCTGGCTCCGGTAAGTTCTGTCTCGTGGTCTATACTATAAGTGTGCCAATTTTCAGATTTCTAAGTCATCTAGGGGCTTCTTGAGGATGCGGAAAGACACACACGCATTGTTAAATTATATTATGTAGATGTGTTATTCTAATAATATATACAAATTAGTTGTTGTCTGTCAGTTACTATTTCACGCAAAAACCACTACACCGATTGTGCTGAAATTTAGCATGGACATAGCTCAGACGTCTGGTTAACATGAAAGCTACTAAAATTTACGTCCGCCATTTTGGGTTAATACGACGGTTACAAAACACTACTTTTTTGTCTTAATCTCAGCTTCTGGTTATAAGATTTCCGTAGGAGCAACTTGTATGTGTGGCTATACAGTTTATAAAAACTTTCCTTTTTTTTACAATTGACCATTCACAAATACCGCGATAATATATCGGACTATACGGATTTTAACTAAGTTAATGGGGTAGGGATGAGTAGGTGGAATTTAGAGGAAATATACTTGAGTGAGCATGGAGGGAGAATATATAAACTTTTCAGGAAAACAGCACCCTCAATAACCCCAGACTTCCCATAGCCGACAAACCAAACTATAAGGGCTTGCTGATTATTCCGCACGATTCAGTTTATTTTTAATAAAAATATATATAATTTAAATATGTATTTTTCTCACAAAAGTTTAAATATCCTACCATTATGTCTAGTCCAACTTTCATAGGAATAATCTTATCCAACAGCTAGAAAAGTTAATATATCTACTTTCATGCATTCATACGTGTATTAATGTAATTTGAAGTTGTCCCTTATCATATATAATTATTATCAATACGTATTAAATAACAATACTAATATTGTTAAATGTTAACAATATTCACCGCAACACAAATGTGAATGTATTATATAAAAGGCTATTCATATGAAAATTAGACCGTAAAACCTACAATGTTCTTTACAAGGAAGTTTTGTAAAAAAAAAATAATCAAATGTTATTTTTGATTTTATTTCAGTTTCTGAGTAAATCCCACAAAGGCGTCTTAAAATTGTCCTCGTTACTTGGTAAGAGGCAAGAGCACGCTGCTAGACTTAATTTCCCAACTAAAGCTTTCCACATCTGCTCTGATGGGGCTCACGGTGTGGAGGGAGAGAGGTAGAGGAGCCCGGCAGGGCAGTAATGAAAAGAAAATGAGGTCCATCGGAAAGGATGTATACGTTATCCATCTTCCCCTACATGAGCCAGGTCCATTCTGGTTCACTTGGTGGGTTGAAATGTGTCGCTAAGTGTTGGAAGACGTGACGGTGGATTGGCGGGGAAAACGTCAAGATCGTTTAGACTGATTTGCTCATGACTAGGAAGGTTGAGTTAGAATTCATCCTTGAGGAACTCTAATTGTTTTATTTTTATTTTTGAAGGGTTTTCCAATATTTCTCTCCACACAAATACAGGTTTATTTCCTATAAATATTTAGTTTCATCATTCTTATCCACTAGTTTAAATATCTAAAACGGGTAGTGAGGTGCGATGACAAGGAAAAAGGTTACGAATTTTAAGCAATGTTACTTTATGTGACTTATTTAAATATATTTAGAACGTCGTGGTCAAATAAAATTTTAATGATAAACGTGTTAGCGGACATTTTACACGGAAATGTTTGTGCGCAAACACTCTACCACCAACTAATCATGGTCCTCCAGTTATCAGGCTGATTCCCGTGTCTAGGCTGTAATTTTACAACTAAACTGTAGTTGGTCAAATATGTAACATCGATACTTAATTTAATAATATAATTATGGTAACATTATATGTAGGTTACATTTAATGATCAGGTGACATATTATTCTAAAATATTGATGGTTGGGTCACACCTTTCTTTATATAGTTTGTGACGAGTTCATTTTTAATAGTCCAGGAAATATTTAGGATTATTGGGTTATTTACGAGTGTTTTAAAAGATATTAGGTCAATTTTCATGTGAACGTACCAAATGCAAATGGGTGACTAATGAAGAAGATATAAAAAGAGTAAATGGAAAGAGGGCCATCCTGAAGGTGATTCTACGAAAAAAAGCCAATTACTCGTAGATGGATTACATTATGAGAAGAAGTGTCTTATTGAGTAATGTCATAGAAGGCAAAGTGCTAGGGGGAAAAAAAAAGGATCACGAAGACCATAATTGCAACTGATGGATGACTTCAAACAATAATATGAGGTTTCAGGATCTAAAAAAGGAAACCACCAATAGGCAATTCGGGAGGACTTGTATTGGACAAGGCAATGGATCTGTCGAAATACAGAACACCTAATAATATGCCAAATGGGATGTTCTAATACAATTTCTTTAGAACTGCTTTGATTGTGCCCTTCTTTGATGGGAAGATACTCTACCCGGGTCATCAACGAGAGAGATATAGTAATTAGGATGACTTTATCATGTAGAAAATATCTTATAGTTACCCATTACAAGACTATTTTGAAATGAAAAAGATTAGTTATATCTATCGTGCTTTCGTCGATTTAAGGTTGCAGGAAACCGAACTTTAATGCTATTTCTGGACATAGCTTAGTCATTAAGTTAATCAGTTAATTGAGAGTGGAATTGGATTTTAAGCTATAGTATAATTTTCATAGGAAGGGATTTTTATAAAACACAAACATTTTTTTGCGCCCAACATTGATAACATTTTATTGTACACCTAATAATTATGGTTATTTAATATTATAATAATATCTATCAAAAGTGACCGTGGTAGATCACATGACTTGACGTATGAATAAGTGAAAGTATATATCTTTCGTTTCAAACGGAAATACTTAGTAGAGTATATTTTTCATAGAAAGATTATGGTAGCCATAAAAGTTCCTAGATCTAATTTGATTAATTAATTATTTTAGCTCATGTGATCTACATATGTCACTTTTGATGGATATTATCAATACCTAAATTGTTATTAGTTTTGGTTGCAAAAAAAAAAAGTGTTTGTATTTTCTAATACGCCCTTCCTACGAAAATTGGACTAAACTGAGGATTTTCGATCAAAGCCAATAAAGAGACAACACAATGCGCTGTATTTTTAGATTTCTGTTTAAGAGCTTCATCAACTTCATCATCATCATCATCATCATCGAGATCAATGTATTCCACCCACTACGGCGTTACTTCAAATAAAAAGGATGGTGAAAGGAGGAGTAAAAGAAAGGTTAGCCTAACTCTGGTTGAGTTGGTAGCTCTGACGAAGGTCTCCCTCACCTGGTAAGGTTGATAATTTGAGCGTCACCTCGCGTTTAACTCTTGGAGTGTGGACGTGTCTCTCTGCAGACGTCACCCCCCCTCCTTTCGTAACCCCACCACCAACCCCCCTCAGACTTGTGTTAATTACCGCCCTGTCACGACCAGGAGACGTCCGCCTCAGACATCCACCGCCTTCCTTGCCTCACTCGGACAGCATTCCAATACTGCCAACTGCTGCAACCCCCCACCATCAGGAGCTGCCAACATACCAAGGTTACATCCCTCCAGCTCCCCTACATGTCAGGGTAGTTCATTTGGAGGCGCTAGAATCAGCTGGTCGCCAATTTTAACAGCGTCAACAGTTAATATGTTGTATAATATAATATTAAAAATATTTTTTTTATAAAAAACTCCATACAAATAATAATAATAATTGTGTGGATAAAAACAATTGTGCGATATGATAATACAAACTTTCTTATAAAGTTTTTTGTTACTAAGATCCCAAATTTTACTTTTTTAATATCTTTTCAGTAAACTATTCTTCTACGAGTTTTTTTTTATTGTTTTGATAATAATTTGAAACATTCTTGTAATATAAATTTCAAACAATATTGTTGTTACAATTTTAAAGGAAATTCAAATTTTCAAAAATTTTGCAGTAGAAAAATAGCAAATAGATTATTTTTTTACTATATAAAATACTCCCTTTAATATATATGTTGAACAAAATCATTAGAGACATATTCGAAAAATTTAAAAATTTATAAAAATACTTTGTTTGTAAACAGCCCCTTATGTTAGGTCTAAAACCAATATCACGATTTGGTCTCGAGGTATGACCATCCAACACATAAATATAAAGTTTAAAGACGTTGCCTAGCTGTGGCGTCACTGCAAGTTAAAATAGGATTTCCTAATTTAATGGATTTGCATATTGTTTTGTGTGTTTTAAAGATAAAATATTTTTACATTGTCACAAAATTATTGTTTTTATCTTGAAGTAGATTTTTGTAAATGTGTTTTTTTATTAAATCTTCTACAACTCAGGTTAATTAGTTTATACATGGAAATAGCCAGTAGGAATCTTTCTGCTAAGATGTACATTTTAAAATTAAGTGGGAGAAAATTGTCTATCTATAATAGGGAACAAGAAAAAGATAATTAAAAAAATTCAAGTTAATGCTTTCCAGGCACAAATAGTAGAGTGAGTGCTAATACTCGTCAGCGGAATAAGGCAAGTGTTAACAAGTGTAAACAAGAGGCCTTAATGGGTGAACTGCTAATTTTCTTCCATCTCTTTCTATTTCATGCATTGGCGTCTAAGTGTGATAGTGCAGTGCTTAAGATGGGGTGGTAGTGAGCGTGAGTTTAGGGCAGTATTTTCGAAGTTTTATAGCATAAATATTTTTTGGCCAAAATAAATCAAATATTTCTTCTATAGAAACATATAGTTTAGTTTTCTGCACATGCTCATCTCAACAATTCTTTAATATCTGTCAAGGGTGTCCTGGAATTTAGTGACAACTTTTTCTCTGCATTTAAAAAGTTTGTCACCAAATGCCGCTATGCTCATGAGAGATATTCAAGAACTCTTGAGATTAGCATGTGCAGAAAGCTAAACTACATGCTTCTATAGAAGAAATATTTGATTTATTTTGNTTATTTGATTTACAAGATAAAAAATACCACACACTTCTGCGATGTTTCATAATCCCGGAAACTGAGCCCGAAATAGGCAATATTTTTGCGCTTTATTCAGCCCTTCCAATCCATCTTTACTCCCTCTTAAGTGCCTCATGTTAAGAAGCAACCCGCCTTCAAATTCACCCAAGTAGGCAACGTCGTTAATGCAGATCCCCCCCTGACTACCGAGAGAGGGCAGTGTGAAATCTTCAAGGAGAAAGAAAGAAAGGCACCAGTGACTCGTGTGGTATGAAGTGTGCCTGGAATGTTCGGGCTTCTCCGCGAGGCTGCGGAAGACAGAATACTCGTGAAGAAAAGGGGGAGGGATGAAGGGTGTTGGAAGGGTGGTGAGACGAGAGAAAAATGCCCCTTTAATGCTCTTAGCCTTCACGCTAGGGGTAGCAGTAACTCTGGAAGGGGCGGAGGGGTCCTTCACCCCCTCCACACCCCGTTTTTGCAAAGTGGCAACGAGAATTTAGTGACGCTGGAGCCTCCACTACCACCACACGTCCAAACGTGGCTGTTTCAAGGAAGGAAAAGACGCGTTTTGTTTTATAAAGTAAAGACATTAGGAAGAGTAGGAAGGAGGGGAGTGAAGGGAGGTTCAGGGGGTCGCCGGGTGTTACACAACCTCGACTTTAACGCTCCCAGTGGCCGAACTAATGAAACATACATCAAGTGTGTGGGGGACTCTTAGTATTTTTAAAAACAAAGTTCCAAGCTCTACAAATGGAGACAGTTGCAGCTACTTAGCTGTGTATAACTTTCTTTTTTCTCGCTCTCTTTACCTATATATATATATATATATATATCTATATATATATATATATATATATATATTCCCCATATACCCATATGTCCATCGACTTATCTATTAATCCATACATCTATCAATCTATATATATATTAAGTCATCCATTTATGTATCTATTTATCAATTCATCAGTCCTTCCATCTATCTTTAAATTCATTAATTAATCCATCCATATATCTATTTATAAATCCATCCATCCAGTTATCAATCCCTCCATCTATTAATATATCCATTCATCCATCTATCAGACAATTTTATCCATCCACCAATATATAAATCCATCCATCTATATATAAATCTATCAATCCATCTATATATCTCTTTATAGTATTTTAAGCGCCTGTAAAAACCATCTTTGGAACATCATTGGTATTAAATACAGCATTTAAATAAGTCGCATATAGTCGAGCTGTAAAACCAATTTTCATGATAAAAACTTTAAAATATTTCGTAAAAGAGTTTATTCATAAGCTCATCATTGGCAAGGGTAGCAATATTTTATCTTTTAGGCGAGTAGATACTGCGTGAATATTTTATTTCCCTACCATTGTATTAATATATATAATTAAATGTGAACTTCTGTGGAGTCTTGGCTTTTTTTTTAAATCACCATTTCTTACTACCTGTTCAGGCTACACGCATTTATGATAATTACCCTAATGGGGTAAGGAAGAAGAAGGTTGAATTTAGAGGTTATCTACTCACATTTTCGTGGAAGGCGAGTGGAAAACGATTTAGAAAAACCCACCCTTATTAGACCCAACTGGAATTATAGTCCAGGTCTCCACAGTCATCAGTAAGACAGTCTAACACGAGAGTGACGCCTTAAACCGTTCGGCCAATGAAACGAGGTTGAAATTATTCCTTATTCCGTTCTTCCAGCAAGTGGTAGAAATATAACCAGGGCTGTGTTCGTATCCATTATTAGTATTATTATTAGCACCGCGTCTTACTACCCGTTCGGGTTGTACGCACATACGCTAATGTGTAATGGTAGGATGATTGTGAGCTGAAATGGAGGACCTACAGTTTAACGTGGAATCCGAACCACGGTGGAGGCCTGGCATTCCACACATTCACAAGTTGTGATTAATACACGTCTTGTCAGAGGTGAAGGAAGGGTTTGGCAATCAGATAAATCTGTGCCGGGACCAAGGATTGAACCCCGAACCCCTAGCACAGAAGTCTGACACCTTACCCCTAGATCACCAGGTCACCCATTGTTCGTATTCAGATTTAATACTAATTTTAATACTACATTGAGAGATAATGTGAACTTACTGAACACGTTCCATTCGTTGGCCGATGTTTGCTCTTTAAAAACTAACTAATGAGTACATAATGATTTGTTTGTAAGTCGATGACATGCACCTTGAGGGGGTGTGCAAGACTCGATTGATCATAAGGGCTACATTGAAAATGGAAAATACTGAGGGGAATACATTTCAAGATATTATATATTGTTATTGTCTTAAAGGAAAATAATTCCAACTTAGTATCTTTTTAGTACAAAAAACACACTGAGCCACCTTTATAAAACAAAGACTAAACTCTATACTCATTTTTTTTTACAAAAAAAATATTGAAATATTTTATTTGCGACAGTGATGTTAGTGTCAAACTTTAAATATTGTGCCCTAGTCTCTTTCATAATTGTTGATAAAAGTGTGCCCGTAAACCAGTGGGTGGTGCTTGGTTCAATACCATATAAGAATATAACCCATGCCATAATAATGCTAATCCAACATTTTATTGGGAGACTTAATCTTTATCAAAGAAAGAGTAAAAATGTAATATAGTTAAGATTTCCCCAAATTTTGTCACATTCTTAGATATTGTATTTTTCCTTTATGTTCATAAAAATAATTATATCGCATTGCATGTTCATTCATAAAAAGGCTCGTGAGACTCAAAATTATAGATAGGGCAGCCAAGTTTTAAATGCCTGACCTAGAACAAGACATCTCTTGCTACGGCGTCTATCTCCAGTGACCATAGCCCATGGGGAACAGATTAAGCCCACATACTGTTTTCTCGAGATTAAACTATAGATCAGTTTTAGAAAATTTATAATTTTTCGAAAATGTTCTTCAAGATTTAATTTCAAATAGGTATGGTAATTAAGAACATATTTTTATTTTTTACAATTATTAATAATTTGTGAATAATATATAAATAACTTATTTTGAAACTGTAATTAAAAAAAAATATTGTTTGAACAACTCTGTTTAAAATATATTTTAAGAGTGTTTCTTTTTGATTAACAAGATGATATGTTGGTATTCCTGAGGTAAAATTATTCAAAGAACAGTTCACTGAAAAACTATTTATTGAATTTTTTTTAAAGATATTGTACACTATTTGAGAAAGTTTTTGCAATTGTAAGGCGACACTTATTTTCAATTTCATAGTGTTTTAGTACCCGCTCGTGATATATTCGTATATATTAACAACGCTAGTGGGGTAGAGTCGACCTCGGTAGTCTTGGGGGGGTAAAGGTCTTGCATCAGGACACAATTTTCGTGTGTTCAAACCCAGCCGAGGTCACCCGATATTTCTTGAGGGATGAAAATTCAAGCACAACTTCCTCCGGAAGCGAAGTAAAGCCGTTGGTTTCATGTCATTTGTGGCACGTATTAGAACGCTGGAAAGTATGTGAAAATACCTTTCCGGCAAAATCGTTAGGTTCTTTCACACTCAATCATAGAAATTTAGTTTGAAAGGCAATGAACGGAGAGCGACCACTCTTCCTGGACTTATCTAGGACATGGTATTTCTACCAGATAGTGCAGGCAGCATTAACCAGCTGAAGGGCTGATTGCATGTCCAGTACCGAACGGATGGTAATCACATCAAACCAAATTTCGGGTTGTTGACTTAAGAAGAAGAATAGGATAAAGAAGAGAAAGGTGGACCATCTTAAGAAAATGTACCTACATTCACACGGAGGTTTGGAAACTATTTAGGGAGAAATACACCTTCCCGGTATTCGAACCTTAACTTACCTATAACCAGCAAATCATGCTAGATGATTTTTGACATTTAGACCACGTGCGGTTATCTATTATATTTACTTTAAGACTTTTGTCCCCCATCTAGCAAGTAATTGATGTGACTGTACCGGTATGATGAGGTTATGTGACGCAAGTATCTGGTAGTTGAAGAAAGAAAGAGAGGAAGATTAGGAGAAGAAGAGAGAGAGAAAGAAAGAGCCTTGGAGACCTTGCTACTACCACATGCAACTTCACCGCGCGCCGCTTCCAGATTAGAAATTCATTTGAATATTTCCGGCCCCACGGTCGCATAAAGTGAGGTGGTGCCGCGGAGTTTTGAGGGGAGAATATGCCTCCTCCCCCCCATTCTACCTCCCAAACCTCTGCAACCTAGACAAGGAGTGAATGGAAAGAAGGAGAATGAGGTAGTTAGCGGTGGAACATTTCGTGGGGCCTCGAGGTCGAGTGACAACCTACACAAAATCAAGTAACACTTTGCATTCCTTGGGGGAGTTGAAGCTAGTCTGGTTTTGTAGGGAAACGCAGTCGTCGTCGTCGTTCGCTGATTCTGTTGGGGTTTTTTAGAAGGGCTCGGAGAAGGTTCAGTAGTACATTTTACAGGGGGTTTTGTCGGGTGATACAACATTTTAAAGTTGCATTCAGCTTTCTTTCGAAATTATATAAACAAATAGCTATAAAATATACGTAAGGATTTTTTTATGTGCTATATGTTTATATATATACATAAGATTCTGATAAAGATAAATTAATTATGTTGTTTTAAGAATATGTATATTCATAATATTCTGACAAAATAAATTACCAATTAATTTTGTTGTTTTAAGATAACACCCCCTAAATTTTGGGATTGATTTCAGAAAACGTATTAGCACATAAAATATATATGTATGTATAATGTTCCATGAATATATTTGTAGGGATTAAATCAAGTTTTAAAAACAACTCTAGAATACAATAATTTTAATATTTTTATACATACTCATAGTGGTTCACCCTAATGAATTTTTTAAAATATGGAGAGTTATTTTCTTTAGTAAAAAAAAGTTTAATCTAATATGTATTCAGTGTTTCTACAGTAAATTCTTATCATGGAAGAATGTTTTAATTTCGAGTACGCCTGGTACCTATACGTTAGTAAGGGTTTATTTATTTCACCACACCTCACAAAAGGACATTTCATAGCGGGGTTTCCACAAATCATAAGGCATATATATTTAATAGTACCACTCGGGTAAATAGGTTATATGGAGAATCGAAGTCTTTATTGCTTATTTTAAATGACACCTCGGCTCGAAAAAGGTTAAATTTGACTAAATATTAATGATATTATTTATATATCATGAAAAGTAACGTGTCGTGCCATGTTGCCAGGATAAACAAAGTTTGCTAAACTTCACCTGTGGTATATTCTTATCATTCAGTAGAACAATAATTGTCAGGTATTAACATTCTCATGTGAGGTATTTATAGCAGAGTCTATGTATGATTGGTCAAATGGGTACAGAGTGGGTATATCATGGTACAGCTTTAACAAGATATTTTTAGCCTGGCAGCATTCTAAGACACGTCATTGTTCATTCTTAATTAACTTATTATAAGCTTAAAACCCGAATGGTTTAGAAAGACGTGGTGCTAAATAAAAAATAAATTGAAAACTTATTATAGTTTAAATATATTATTTATTCCATGTTTAAATCCAAACAGTAATCTACTTTCGACCATAGCTTTTATTTGGCTATGATATGGATCTTTTATTCAATTTATTTTTTCAATCTTAAAATTGAAACCTACTCTAGAGTATTCACATAATTTAATTTAGTTAATTTTGAATTTCTCATATTACAAACACACCCATCATTGACGTATTTTAAATTATTTGAAGAATAACAGTTGTATACGGGAATCGAACCCATTACCCTTGGCTTAGCGCACGAATGTTCTACTAAATTTAATTTTTGTGTTCAGTTTAAATACCCTCTTACCAATCTGGAATTATACATCACGAAGCTAGGGGGATTGAAATTGCTTGTAACGTTATATATTCTTTTACTTCATGAATATTCAGTTTTTTTTTCCTGCGACCAATAGCTTCCATTTTTTTAAATTATCTAAGAGAATATTGAAGTCAAGGAGACTCTTGATGAATTTTTCATACAATTATGGTTGTGTGCAATTTCTTTTTTCTTCCCCTCTTCCCTTCCTTCTTTCTTTTTATTAAGACGACGTCGTACCGTATCGATGTAAGCTGTGATTTTAATATCAGTTTCAAGGAACATTGCCATAATTCAATTATGTAAACTCGCCTACTTTGCTTTTTATCAAGAAAGACATTTTCTGCTCTCATCTTGGATTATAAAAAACTCAAAGATCTGGCTACACTGCTTATAAAGTATAAGAAGTATTGAAAAGATAAGGTTATTCTGAAATTTTAGGTGGGGAGTACTTAACGAATGGATTGAATAAATCAGAGCACAACTTACAAACTAACTTAACTTTAAATTAGACACACAACAACCACACCTCCAGAAGTTAATTTATTGATGTAAAAACTAATGATGAATTTTTTTTGACCAACTTGGGAATAAAATCTGGGACAGCTTTGCTCAGTTGTCAACTAAAAATAAATGAATCCTAATAAGACCAAATAGAAAGAATGGCTTAATTTTATTTTCAAATTGTATTGGCTAGTACATCACAATCAAAGTAACGACATAAAAGCGACTATGCGAGCAGTGAACGGTCGTATACCCACATCAGTAGTCATGCAGACAAGTTTTCAAAGACCAAATTTCCTTAACTCTTATTGTTTGTACAGTCCTATTTTCATAAGAAGGTTCTTATCTGAAAGCTTGAGAAGTTACTAAATCTACTTTCACGTATTCATACGTCAAGTCATGTGATCTTCAGCTGACACTTTTAATAAATATTATCAATAACTATAAAATAACACTAATAGTATATTAAAATGCTATCAATGCTAACGGGGAAAAAAGTTTGTATTTTATAGAAGTCCCTTTTAATAAAATTTCAACTTTATTATATTTTCTCAACCAAAACAAAGTCATGCATATGAAACAAACTATTACAATTTTGCTTTTTTAAAATGACTTAATTTAAATTCAACGATATGTATGTAGTTTTTAGTAATTCTATTTTATATCCTGTTCTAGTTTCTATCACTGAAAATCCGTAACGTGAACTGTAATCACAAATCTCGATGAAGACCGGAAATAATCAAAGAAGAGGAGCAATAGCTTACTTAAAAAAAAAAAATCAGGCTCTAAAAGTTCTTTCTGAAAGCCACAACTTTCTGTGNACAGAGTAAAAAGGACAAAAAAGTTGTGGATTAAGATAAAAAATAATAAAAAATAAAAGATTTGTGAGAAAAAGTTTTTTTTATCTTGAAATATTTAAGAAAAAGACGTTCATGCGTGCGTTTGTTAATTTTTTTTTCTGTGCCTGGGGTGTCAGTTGGGGGAAGCTGGTTATGACGGGACCGCATTAAGACTTTCCAAGTCACTTCTTCGAGGCAAGCCGGAGTGACTTGGAGATATATCCCAAATTACTGGAAGGAGGGAAGGGAGGGGCTCTTTCAACCCTTAAAGGTTTATTGAACCGGAATTATGAGCAGAGAGAAAAAGCAAGATAGATTTCGGTGGTGCCTAGCCTGACGTGATTTACGTCAATTATTTACTTATTGTTGATCCAATTCTTGCTAAGAATACAAAGTGATATATCAAACACACTTTCCTTTTTCTTCTGCTTAGTATTCAGATTTGTTATGAAACATTCAGGGCCATCCATTAGGCGAACTTAGGCGTTCTTTTAGGGCACAAAGTTTTAGGAGTGCACTCCAGCCAAATGTAGTTTTTTACTGTTTAAAATATAATAATTTAGATTAAATAAGCTAATAGCTATTTATAAATAAAGAAATAGCATTTAAATATTTTATCTAATATAAAGAATATATTTCTAAAAAATACTGACTAACAACATAATAGCTTTAATGGTTTAATGACATTCAGGGTAGTTTTGTCAGAGAATACTTTGATATTTAATAAAAAAAATCTGAAAATATTAAGATAAAGGGTATAGTGGGAGGGTTCACCAATTATGTGTTATTTATCTCTTTTCTATTATTTTTGTTCTGTATTTTGACACCCTATTATTACTTTGCTTCCCGCAAGAGGCGTGGTTTATTTATATTATAAATAATACAACTGAGGCAAGAATTTTAAGTCTCGTCTAGGACACATGGAACCCTTGCGCCAGCCTGGACAAATTTCATAGCTCTGGGTTTATATAGGGCTGGTTTTTGCGATTACGTATCCAGAGGGGGCAAAGAGCGTTGAAAAATATGTTTAAATTAAAATCTGGTTTGAATCGTGTGACGTTCATACACTTAATTAAAACGTAAATAGAAAACTTTAATCCGATTTTTAAGGTCCCAGGTTCAATTTCAATGTGCAGTATTATTTTAAAATATATATTTTACTACAGTACAAGTTTACGTTCTCAGATAAGGAAAATGTCTGTGCATTTAGCCTAAAATTAGCCCTCTTAATCCATTTATTTTAGGTTTTATATATTAAATAATTGATAGCTAATACCAGAATTATGGCCTGCTAAATAATTAATATATTGGACCAGTTTGGATATATATTTATATATATTTATACAATCAATACGATAAGGTAGTTCTGGCACCTTTTTAACTTTCAGATAAGGTTCCAACGTTGAATATTGGACCTAACTAAACAAATGAAGTTATTTGGTTGTTATGATCGAAAAAAGAAAATTTCAAAGTTATTTTATGATTCTTCGTAATGTTTATAAGCGTCAGAACCCCATTATCTTAAAAGAAATATTTCAACGTGAGGATTTTCTATCTTCGTGAAGACGGCGCCCTTAATTAAGTCTCCAACGAATAAATGGACGAGCTTTGAACGAAAGCTTCTCTTGATACTGGTCGGGTCGAGTGCCGGAGAAAAGGATTAATGGCAGGCAGTCTATGTAGATATGTTGTAGGTTAAAGTGGTGAGGTCGACGACTAAAATTATCTTCCCCTCTTCCCCTCCAAACCCCGAAAACCTTTGGAACCTTACCCCATCCTCCACTAAACCCCCTCACACAGACAGTAGCAGGCAAGACAAGGCGAGCCAGCCACACTCGCTGATGAAGTAGTAAACCCATCGATCATCCAATTAGCCCACCGATCAATCATCCACTGTCATTTACGCCCCCCCCTCTACTTCCTTCCTCTCCGGACCGAGATCCTCTCTATATATATCGCACCCTCTCCCTCCCATTCTCTTGAGATTCTGAAATCTTTCCCCTGATGATTATGCTATGAACTCTCTTGGCAGCGTCGGGTGGGGGTTTCTTTGAAAAGAGTCAATTGAGGATGGGAAATTAACTAACCTCTCTTACGATATGTCTTGAAGATGGTCACATTATGTTGGATAAGAAGGAGGGACGGTATTAGTTTCAATGGTCAGTGAACATATGTTAATAATGCCCCTCATCAGTGGCGTGTCCACGAATGTATCTATGTGAGGACCCCGCTTAGCTGGCAGCATGGTCTAAGGTGTCACTCTTGCAATAGACTGGACTACACGACGGGGAGATCAGGGTTCAAATCCCGGTCGGGTGTACTGAGGGTGGTTTTCTATGAATGGTTTTCTATTCTCCTTCCACACAAATGCATTTCTCCTAAAATTCAACCTTCCTCACCCCCAACATATTAGCATACTAATTAGTACATAGGCGTATAAAACGAACGGTTAGTAAGACGACGTGCTATATATATATACGGGAGGGTGAAAGGGGGCACTAAGCTAGGATTAAACCTCTCGCTGTGAGCTGTAGTCAGAGCTAAAGGGGATAAGGCCTATTAGGGCTGGTGGGTCTCTATTATTGTTTTTAAACTACTCAACACCATAAAACCCCACATCGGTGGTTGCATGATGTAGCGCGTCACTCATTTTAAAACTGTATTGTGGGTGACGGGGAGATCAGAGGTAGAATCCTGGTCGGGTGTATTGGGTGTGGTTTGGTTTTCCACTCTCCCTCAAAGAAAATGTGGATATATTTCTTCTTTGATTCTACCTACCTCATCCTTATTCTATTAAAATAATTAGTACAAATTGCCTTAAGTTTACAACCCTAACGCGATGACAAAATAAATAAATGAGTCACTAGTAAACTATCCTCAAATTTATTGTTTTAAAAAACTATATTTATTTATTATTCATGTCAAACACTTCCCAGCTACCATTTTAAACAAAATCGTGAAAGCCATTTTGAAAGAATTTTGATTTTTTTAAAAATCAGTTAGTTTGAGGGCTAAAATCGAAATAAAAAAAGATATGGCGGTATGACATAAATATCAATTTTGAACAACGGTTTTGGCTGTAGCCTCAGGGTCAGACAGACAGACAGACAGACAGACAGACATGGAGGCAGATAAAACATCAAGATTCATCATTGCCTTGATGTCGAAAATGTTCACGATTAAAGTACTTTCGCTATATGAGAAAGTAAAAACACATGGTTGTTTATTTAAGAACACCAAATAATAAATATCATCACCGAAGGAGTTTTAATGAAACCGAGAGTTAATCTGTCTTTGAAAATTAAAGGATTGTAATCAGAACGTAGCTCAATAATGTTTACAAATAATGCGCGATTAAATAAAGAACGGCCACTTATTGAATTGCTGAGTTAAGTCACCTATCCCCATCATAAACCAGAGGAGTCGTCGTTAATCCGCCGTTAAAAAAAAGACAACAGCGCTTCGAGCTTCCCGTGTAAGGGAATCCGGGGCTGATGTTCCACCAGCTTTATGTGACGTCACTGTGAATATAGATGAAGTTAATGAGCTCATGTAATTAGGGGGAGTAACACGTGTATCATTCTGTCACCGAACAACGCGAGAGAAGAGAGACAGTGTGTATGTGTGTGTGTGTGTGTGTTCGCGCGCACTTGTTCGAGCTATCAACTACAAGCTGAATGAATGAACGAATTCATGAATAAAGAAGGATGAAACCATTTGCTTCTCAGCTGATGTTCATCTCTACAATGCCATTCGTTTGGGGTGCAGTTTTAATCATAGGCATGAAGAGAATAATAAAGAATACGTGTTACTTATTATATAAAGGAATAAACATTCATAACAAATATCTGCATTATTAATGACTACTATCCAATTTTGGCAATTTACTTGCTTACCTGCTCGGGTGGTCAAATTGTCCGAGGCGTCACTCTCGTAATAGGTTGGGACTACCGATCACGGGAAGCTCTGGGTTCAAACCCCGGTCGAACATACTGAGGGTGTTTATTATAAATGGTTTTACACTCTTACTTCCATTAAATGTGGGTTCACTTCCTCTAAATTGGACCTTCTTCATTTCTAACACACTATTGCAATTAATACATATGCGTGTAACCCAAACGGCTTGTAAAACGCAGTGCTAACAAAAGTGAAATATTGGAACTGATTGATTATATCAACACAGGACTTAAAACTAACTGATTTTTATAACAGACACAACAACCAATCCCCCGTTTATTATTTCGTCACTGTAAAAGGGAAAGCTCAAATTTCACTAACAATATATTTTTAGCCACGCTGGGAATAGAACCCAATACCCTTAATTCAGTAAACATAAAGGGGTTGGACTAAATAATGTGAACATCAAATAAATAATGGAGTAAATAACAAAGCTATTATATTTGATAATTATTGCGATAGCCAAATATAAATATTATATTATTTAAATTGAAAAAAGGAATAGATAAAATTAAATTTGAATAAAGTGTTGGTACACCATTTTCCTTAAATACAGATTCATTCCTTCTTGACATTGATTCATACAACTTTTGGATAAACCCCAGCGGATCATTATTATAATTCAAACAAAACTCTTTTTTTTTTTAAATTTGAGTCTCTAATCCTCGAATGTCCTTAAGGATTTGAGGGTCCCATCCTTAGTATATATTCCAAGAAGGATTAAATATTTATTAAAGGCGAATAGTGGACAGCCAACCTATTAAAAATAAATGTAATATATTTCCCTCATGTTCACATTATTTTGGCCAACTACTGTATGCGCTACCGATTAAGCTAAGGTGTAGGATATAAAAATTAAATTCTGTAGTAATAATAAATAATTTTTAATTTTGGTTAAGAGAAATTTTTGACTGGCAAAAATGTGTTAAGAAAATATAAAGATTTAAATATTTGAAGGTGAATTGTACTAAAGGTAGTTTTCCCTCGGTGGTTTCACACCTTTCCTTCACGCATATATGAGTACATATCCTCAAAATCTACCTTAACACGTTTACCCCACCTACAAATATATCCCATACGGTGTCTTTCTTTCCAGGACTTTTTCTACCACTTCCCGATAACCTAAAGAGATGAAATTTGGTATGGACACTGTGGAGCATGCCATATTTATGATAAAACAAAACTGAAAAAATCTAAGATGGCGGATTCAAGATTACAGACGCAACGTACAAATTGAACTCTAGGGAGCTGACATTTAGTATGGACTATATGGGCCAAGTCATCTTTATGAGAAAAACTCAATATTTGAAAAATCTAAGAGAGTCGATCCAAGATGGCGGACGTAACGTAAAAATTGAGTAATAAAAAGCTGAAATTTAGTATGGACGCTATGGAGCAAGTCGTTTTCATGAGAAAAATTTGAAACTTTCAAAATCCAAAATGGTGATCCAAGATGGTGGACGTAAAGTAAAAATTGAATCCTAGAGAGCTGAAATTTTGTATGGAGAAAAAATTTTAAGCTTGAAAAATCCAAGATGGTGGATCCACGATAGTGAACGCAACGTATCTCGATATCCTGGCAGAACCATGGAGACAAATCACACGTCCTCCTGTTTTGAGTATGAAAAAATTTTTAGAGGGAACAAACTTAATAGGAAATACAAAACTCCGCCTGTCGGAGACAGGCTTTACCCACAGTATTTTTATCACCTCGTCTTACTACATTTTCAGGCTATAAGCATATACATTAATTAAACTAATGAGCTATGGATAAGGAAGGTTGAATCCAGAGGATATGTACCCACATTTGCGTGTATGGAGAGTGGAAAAACCACATAGGAAAACCACCTTCAGTACACCCAATCGGAATTAAAACCCATTATATTTCTGTCATCAGAAGTGTAGTATATTGCAATAGTTACACCCTAGACCATGCAGCCACCAAAGCTGGTTAGCCCATAGTTAAGAGTATAAAAATTTCATATAGCCAAGCACATTGTTAAAAATAGCCACAGTACTATAATGAAAGCAACCAAAGAGAAACGCGATGCGGAAGGCCAACACTCCACAACACTTGTTCGAAAAGCAATACATCTTCAACCTGAAGAAACGTAATCTAGATTTGATTCTCTGACTTTTAATTCGTTCCGTCAATCTCGACAGCGAGTTAGTAATATATGGTTGTAGCTCTCTCTATCTACCGGGGCAAAGATTTGCGAAGGAAAAGTTGAAGCAAGCACTCCGTGGGAAGGTTGAGTTATTGGGGGTTTCGGGGTTGCGTTTGTGTGCGTTGTAGATTGTGTTGTTCTGACAACCGGCAGATGAATGGCTGGCCGGGGTAAGTTGTTCGATTCTTTTTCGGCATGGAAGAAGTGTGGGGAAGGGGGAGTTTTCTTTGATTTGTTCGCGTGTCGCGTAAATCAGCCGTTGTGCGACATCGATTGGAGAAGGAAGAAAGAGAGAAGGTGTGATATAAGGGGTGGAACAGGTAGAAGGAGAGGGAGGAAAACTTGTACAATACAATGGAGCGACAAGGGATTTTATCATAGTTTGATAATCAAAAAGGTCGGGAGAGGGTGAGAATGGCGGGAAGCGGGGTGGGGGGAGGGCAAGGGGGTAAGTGGTTTCTGATATTTATCGACTGAGAGCTATACGTGTTAATATAACTGATTGGTTCC
Organism: Timema bartmani; assembly: GCA_902151455.1. Lineage (NCBI taxonomy): Eukaryota > Metazoa > Arthropoda > Insecta > Phasmatodea > Timematidae > Timema > Timema bartmani. Next base: position 43,090 of record CABFWB010000094.1, read on the forward strand.
AAAATTTGTCTTCAACAAGCTATAATGCATTGAGTGGGAGAATCGTAAGGTAACAAAGAGTAATCGCAGGAACATTTGACTTTAAGAATCACCTAAAAGGGTTGCATACGTCCAGTAATCCCTCATTATTTAATAAGTGGTTTGTTATTTCAAAATATAGATCATGAGACAATGAAAGTGAAGGGTTTCAACATTGTTTCCTATATGAAAAAAAAAAACACTTTTCAATGTTAAGTTTTATAACTAAAATGTAATTCATAAATATTATAATTAGCTCGTTAGTAAACAAAAAAATATTTTTGTCAGTTTTAAAAGAAAACATTTAAATGGTTATAAATATTCAGAAATAACATTATCTACAAGAAATACAGCAGTGTAAGGATATTTCCCCTTAAATAGATGGCACCCTTTATTTTTAATGGGAATAAAATCCAATGCATTCGGGCGTGACTGAACTCCAGCATCCTGGTTCAGTCTCATTATTTCACGTAGATTACCTCTTATTGGATGGATTGGACTTTCTTGACGAACACGTGACTGATATATTTTTTTAATATCTTCAAGATTTTTAAAGCTCTATTTTTTGTTTGCAACTACTTCTTACTAGCTGTTTGGACTAAACGCATATTTACACTAATGGAATAGGAATGAGGAAGGTTGAATTTAGAGGAAATGTAGCCTTATTCACGTGAAGGGAGAGAGAGGAAACGATTTAATAAAAAAAACCACCCTCAGTACATCAGCCTGGGATTACAACTGGATATCTCCAGATTATTGCGGGATCACGTGACCACCGATGCGGGTCATTAACCCCTGGTATATACTATGGTAAGCTCTAGGCTCAACACTGGCTATCAGCTATACTATTCAAGGTCACAAGAGGAAGGAGAATGTTAAGAAAATGCAATGTAATTCTACATGGAGTGATGATGGGCGATAATATTGTTTTAATAAACTTGTAACGAACCCGGGCCAGGATTTAACCCAGGCTCTCAGGATTAGAGTCGGCCAATGATTGTTTATATTCAAATGGGGCTCAAACTAGATCATAATTCCCACCCCAATAGTCAATAGATCATAAATAAAAGTGTGGATGGTCCTTCACTCAATAACAGATTAATGCTCTCTTGACCGAACGTAGTGAGGCCCTGTTTTAACTTGACTGGAACTTCGTATGTATGTTTGCTCCGAAATAGCTGCAAAATGCGTGGACCAATTTTAACAAAATTTGGCAGGAACATTCTTTGAACCTAATTCAAATAACGTATGTATATCACATTATATTTCTGTCTGGCTATCCGTTTTAATGTGGCGGACACTCAAAAGGTTTAGAATGTAGTAGCTCATCTTATGTGATTTTAATTTAAAATTCTATGCATTCAGTAGAGTACATGGGGCGTAATTTTTAATTTTTGAAATATATTGAGACTGACGTCATAAACAAGAGCGGTTATTGTATATATGAATCTAATGTACTAATGAATATAGTATCAATTTTATGTCAACTTGATTACCAAGGGAAAATATCAAATTCAAATCAAATAATAAATTATGAGAGATATTTTAACTTGAAATCCAAAGTGAAATCTTAAAACCGTAGTAACGATAAAAACATGGAGGGAGCGAGGTCTACTATTCACAGAACTACTAGTAAGACTATAATCACGATATTGACATGGAGGGAGTGAGGTCTAATAATTACAGAACTACTGGTAAGACTGTAGTAACGATAATAACTTGGAGAAATTAAGGTCTACTGTTCACAGAACTACAAGTAAGACTGTAGTAACGATAATAACATGGAGGAAGCAAGGTCTACTGTTCACAGAACTACAAGTAAGACTGTAGTAACGATAATAACATGGAGGAAGCAAGGTCTACTGTTCACAGAACTACAAGTAAGACTGTAGTAACGATAATAACTTGGAGAAAGTAAGGTCTACTGTTCACAGAACTACAAGTAAGATTTTAGTAACGATAACAAACATGGAGGAAGCAAGGTCTACTGTTCACAGAACTACAAGTAATACTGTAGTAACGATAAAAAACATGGAGGAAGCAAGGTCTACTGTTCACAGAACTACAAGTAATACTGTAGTAACGATAATAAAAGACTGTAGTAACGATAATAACATGGAGGAAGCAAGGTCTACTGTTCACAGAACTACAAGTAAGACTGTAGTAACGATAAGAACATGGAGGAAGCAAGGTCTACTGTTCACAGAACTACTGGTAAGATTGTAGTAACGATAACAAACATGGAGGGAGTGAGGTTTAATTTTCGCAGAACTACTAGAGACTATAGTCACGATAATGACATGGAGGGAGTGAGGTCTACTGTTCACATAACTACTAGTAAGACTGTAGTAACGATAATAACACGGAGGGAGCTAGGTCTACTGTTCACATAACTACTAGTAAGACTGCAGTAACGATAAGAACATGGAGGAAGCAATTTCTACTGTTCACGTATCTATTAGACTTAAGGAACTTGATAGTTCATGGCTGCCAGTACGTAAGATTGCCATTCCATCCTATCATGGGTAACCCAACACCTCCTTCAAATACATATTCACATTTTTCTCCAATCGGTGTTTTGGCCTACCAAACCTAAACAATCCTTTAAATAAAACTAATGAAAATTGGTGAAATATAGTTCGCTTTAGGTTTAAACATATGTGGACGTAGGTCCTTCTCGTCCTGTATCGTATCGGATATTGTCTGATGCGAACAAGCCATTGCTTGTAGTAGGAGGTTGAAAGATGAATAGACGGTAGTAAATACGACATTTTCTGATGGAGGTGATTACCTCACGAAGCTAGCGCGACAGGTATTTGTTCAAGGTCTATCTTTGACGGTATTTCAATTAGTTCTTCGAATGCTATTCATACCAAGTGCGCAGCAGTTACACTAATTATAGATTTATTGATAGCATTGGCACTGGAAATACAATCATAGACAATCTTCATAATATTTCTGTGAACTTTAATTATTACTATTTTCATGCAAAGAGTATTTTTTATTCCCGTCCAGACTATTCGCATACTTACACTAATGGGGTTTGGAATAGGATGGTATAATTCAGAGAAAATATACCCAAATTTGCGTAGCGGGCGAGAATAAAAACATTGAATTAAATACACGGACGGGATTTTAACCCGCTACTAGAATTAAAACCAGTATCGATGGTAACGTGGACTCGATGTTAGTCTCATACAGTCTTGTTTGCCTGTCAAAGAGAGAAGGGGTACTAAGTTTAAAAAAAATGGCTATCCTCCATCATGTCATGAAAATACAAGTACACTTTATTAAAATCATGCCTTAATTTTCCCTACACCATTAACGTAATTAATATGCGAATAGTCCGGTCAGTTATTGTTAAAATTTAAAAAAAATACCTTTTATAAAATACAAACGTATGCTTTTTTGCGGTCAACATTGATATAATTTAAATACATTATTATTTTATAGATATTGATCATTTATATCTAAATTCATAACCGCAAATAAGATTATTCGACGTATGAATACGTGGAAGTAGATCTAGTAGCTTCCTTAGTTGTTATACAAGGCCCTCTATATGAAATGTGTATTGTAGTAAGTATTATTATTATTATTATTATTATTATTATTATTACTACCGCGTCTTACTACCCGTTCGGGTTGTACGCATATTGTAGTAAGACATCGTAGCGGGGAAAATAATTGTAATTAAAATCTTTATTCCAAGAGTTTTAATGTACATAATAATAGTGTATACTGGGTTAGTGTGTTAACGTGAGACCAGCAAGTAGAGGAATTCTGCCCCTGTTCCTTCATTACATCTATATTTTGTTAAGAACCCACTAAGCGGACGTTTTCCCTCCCGAGGTAAAGCCGCCAGATTAAGGGCGAAAGTAAGAGGTACATCAAACAAAATATGGCTCTAGGTATCTCACTTCAGTTCACCGCTTCCTTCTTGGAGATAATGAGATCACGTCTATCCCTCTGAGTATCTCAGGAAGTTCCCCTCCCTTCACCCCCTTTACTATCTCTCTCACGTCTTTATATCCACCTGCCTTCCCTCGGTGTTCGCATCAATGTGAGGTGGTCAAATAGACCCGGCTGGGGAACGTTTCATAATCCTTTGGATGGGCGTGTAGGAAACGCGAGAAAAGGTCAGTGTTTTTGAAATTTTTATATAAAACATTTTCTTGGACAGAATAAACAAAATATTATATTATTATTATTATTATTACTACCGCGTCTTACTACCCGTTCGGGTTGTACGCATATTGTAGTAAGACATCGTAGCGGGGAAAATAATTGTAATTAAAATCTTTATTCCAAGAGTTTTAATGTACATAATAATAGTGTATACTGGGTTAGTGTGTTAACGTGAGACCAGCAAGTAGAGGAATTCTGCCCCTGTTCCTTCATTACATCTATATTTTGTTAAGAACCCACTAAGCGGACGTTTTCCCTCCCGAGGTAAAGCCGCCAGATTAAGGGCGAAAGTAAGAGGTACATCAAACAAAATATGGCTCTAGGTATCTCACTTCAGTTCACCGCTTCCTTCTTGGAGATAATGAGATCACGTCTATCCCTCTGAGTATCTCAGGAAGTTCCCCTCCCTTCACCCCCTTTACTATCTCTCTCACGTCTTTATATCCACCTGCCTTCCCTCGGTGTTCGCATCAATGTGAGGTGGTCAAATAGACCCGGCTGGGGAACGTTTCATAATCCTTTGGATGGGCGTGTAGGAAACGCGAGAAAAGGTCAGTGTTTTTGAAATTTTTATATAAAACATTTTCTTGGACAGAATAAACAAAATATTGCTTCAGTACAAACATATAGTTTAATTTTATACACATGAAATATCAACAATTCTTGAATATCAGTCAAGGGTGTCATGGAATTTAATGACAACTTTTTCTCTTAATTTAAAATGTTTATTCTCCCCTCTAAAAAAAAAAATCAACATCAAATATATAAAAGTTACAATGTTTTTATATTTAATATCGCAACTATACGAACTTCTTAAGTTATCCAAATTATATTGTTAATTTTAAATATTGTATTAGATAATAAAATTAATAAAACATAATTATTATTCATAGTATTACTAGTGGTTACAATATTACTTTTATAAATTCTATTTTTTAATGTCAGTACTGACATTTAAAAAAAATCCAACATAATTTGAAATTTTGAAAATGTTTAAGTATCCGTACCTGGAGATTTCATTTAAAACCTCATTTCAAGAAAATCATAACCATTGCGACCGTTTGGGATTGAACCCCATTGTTCCGGATCAGTCAGAGCTATACCCTAGCCCAATACATATTAAATTACTCTAATTATTGTTTTTCTTTACTTATCACGTGATAGACCTTAGTTTTTGCTTAACTGAATACGTTCCAGGATTTCTATTGAAAAATTATTTACTCGTGTTAAGATATAAAATTATAAAACCAAAAAGTTAATATGATCCAAGAATTTTTTAAGCTATAAAAATTGGCAGATCCAAAAAAATTATACTCAGTAAAATTGTACTTATCTTAAAAAATATTTAATTGTTCAAAGGATTTAAAGTTATTAGATACATTATATTATATTTTATTTTAAAAATAAAAAAATCTTGGGGTGAGACAAATTTGCGAACATATAGTATAAATTCAAAACCAATAATTATTTAGCTGCTGACTCAAATGAACGATAGGTTAGGGAAGCCAAATGGAAATAAAGAAAACTGGGTTGGACTTGAGATGGGTCCGGCTAAAATAACTTCAAATTTGTTATTAGGATTTTTTCATCGCCATAAATATTTCTTGTTTTTTGAAAATTTGTCTCAAATTAATATTTAATCCAGTTGAATGTAAAAATATAGCTGGTCTGCTGAAGCGTACTCTTACGGAGGCTGCCTAGGTAGCTGATATATTGCCAATAAAATGTAGTGCTTAGGTTAAATATCGACAAAGCCTTTAACAGTACACGAGTTTGATGTTTACTGGGATGAAAGCAAAATTATTTTCTATGACCCTATGCATTTTTATTCATACATAAACTTGTAAACATAGTTAAAAGTTAAAATTTTCCACTTAGAAAAGTCCACAAAAACATGTATTTCTGTTTATTTTTAAAACATAAATGCCCGGAAAACGAAGTATAAGGTGTATCTTTGTGATTGGAATGATGCCATTTAATAGGGGGATCACAACACAAATTGTATGGTTATTTGTATTTTCCTCCTCACTGTTTGTTCTCCTACAGGAAAGCTATGAATTACTGCTCAACTATTATAGATCCTTAATATTATGCTCTGAATCTTTGCCCTGCTTCACTGGAGATACGTTATAGGACTCTCCCCTTACCCCCCACCTTTTCTTCTTAACACGTCGTTGATGCACTCAGAAAACTGTCCCAGACAAGCAATCCCTCTCAAATTATCTAGTCGAAACTCTTCCATTTTCCCGCGGATTGGTTTGTTGTTTTATTTTTGTTATTTCTTTCTTTCCGCCCACCGCACGTTATATAGCTTAGGGAGTCCCCATGCCAGTTAACAGTGTCTCCCCCTCCAGAGACTCCCGAGGGGGTCCATTCCCCCGACATACTTCAGTCCCACTCTGTTCTGTTTCTCGCTACCGGTGAGAAGGTTTTTAACCCTCGACAGAAAAAAAAACTCCACTCGGCCAACCCCAATGAACAGATTCATATGATTATTTCAAAATAAATTATGATTTGTACTGTTTGAAATTAGAGCACTAAATTCATTTTTTAAAGGATGTTTTGTTTTATTTTGATCGTTGATTCTTACCAATAATTTCCTGACTGTAGATGGTTCTAGTCTAGAATATATTTTTATCTTATTTTGCTCTATAATAGTAAATTACTTAACACACTTTGGCAGTCGAATGGTTTAAGGCGTCATTCTCGCAATAAATTGGGACTGCGGATGACAGGAAGATCGGGGTTCGAATCCCAATCGAGTGGGCTGATAGTGGCTTTTCCTAAATTGTTTTTCACTCTTCCTTCATACAAACGCGGGTACACTTCCTCTTAATTCAAACTTACTCATCCCTAACATATTAACCTAATTAGTATTTAGGCGTACAACCCGAAAGGGTAGTAAGACGCGAGGATCAACATATATAGTCTTATTAATTGCATCAATGATCAAATAGTATATGACGTAATTCTATAAGTAGACTGGGTTGAAGATTAGGAAAAGTTGGGGTTCAAATACCAATAGGATTTATTGAGTGTTTTTTTCTAAAAGGTTAACCACATACCCTCCATACAAATGTAAGTTCCCTCTAAATTCAAACTTATTCATATCTACAAAATTCGTGTGAGAGTATAGCCTGAATGGGTAGTAAGCGGTACACACAAGACACACCTAACTTATTTGGTTACCAAGCAAGTCCACTCACTGCAGTAAACTAAAATTAAAGTATGTACTCACTCTTTCTACAATCTGACCTGATGTTGGCTTATTTTTTTGATTTCATAATTTAGAGAAAGTAATATAATCGTGAATATTTTCCACCTCAATACCAAATTTCCAATGACTAAAAAAAGTGGGTCTTAAAATTGTGTCACTCTTCCTGTCTGTCTATCTGTGTGTCTCTCTCTAGCCAGTGATTAAGTGAAACTGTTGTGTTATATGTCTATACCTTGAGGACAAATGATTGTGTTTTGTTAGTCCTAAGTGTAATTTACTGACGACTGATTTTCGAAAATTTAAAAGAGGAAAAAAATATATTTTAACGACTTGGTTTAAGGTGTATGTAAAGGACGTAATAAAAGTCAGTATTTTTGCTGTTTTTATAACTTTTTTTTTTTGCCAAAATAAATAAAGTATTTCTCCAGTAGAAACATAGAGTTTAATATTCTTCACATGTTGATATCAACAGCTGTTGTTTAATACCTGTCACGAGCATAGCGGCATTAGATGACAAACTTCATTAATGAAGAGAAAAGTTGTCATTAAATTCCAGGACACCCTTGACAGATAAGAAATATTGATGTCACCATTACTTTATGCTTATACTGGAGATATATTTGATTTATTTTGATTAAAAATGTGTTAATATAAAAACTGCAAAAACACTGACCTTTATTCGCTTCTCTTAAACTCTTACCTTAAAATGGGTATATTGGTTTTTTTTAAACAAAAAAATAAGAATGCCTTTCCGATTTTTAATATAATTTTATATATTTTAAGTTGTATATTAATAGTACTACAACAATGCAATGATAAGTTATTTAGTCTCTCAAATAGTGGTTAGGTGTAGATATGAAATTTCATGGCGAAATTAAAATTGCTATTTTCTTTGTATTACTGAACAGTTTCTGGAAAAAAAAATCGTTAGAGCCTATTTTGATAATATCGATTTTTTCTCTTTTTGCCATTCAGTAAACTACCCTTAATTTTAGGGCTGGATATCTAATTCAAAAAACTTCTTGGGGGAACTTTATGTAAACCCCAGATACCAAGTTTTATCCCAATTGGTAAAGTGGTTTCGGCTCTAGTCCAAGATAGTTAGTTGATTTTGGATAGTCTTATTTAATAAAAATTGGCCATTTAAATTTAACGTGTTTAATATTATAATAAAAATAAATTTTTTCTGGTTGAAATTATTTAAGGTTAGTTAACTTATAATTTATCTTTACTTTCTTGCAGCACTTAAAAGAGAGGAAGTATTGTGATCGTCAAAAAGATCGATTTGGAGATTTTGATGGGTGTCGACATTTCCTGGCCCCCTGAACCCGAAAAAATGGAATTTACAATACCGGCTGTCTGTTACTGGGACTAGAGCTGAAACAATTTTACCGATCGGGCTAAAACTTGGTATATAGAGTTTTTATAAAGTTCCTCAGAGTTTTTTTTTGTTATTTCTCTGATCTGAAATTTAAGGGTAGTTTATTTAAGGGCAAAATTAAATTTTCTCAAAATACGTTCTAATGATTTTGATTAAAATTCGCATCTTGGCACGGTTTTATATTACAAACCAAATGGCTTACCTCAGTTTACCATTAAAATTACTTTGAGAGTAAGTTATATAATCAAACATTTCCAATTTTGATCATATCTCCAAAACTCTTTGCAATACGAAATAACTTATCAATGAAAAGTTGTAGAACTCCTCAAAATAAACGGCTTTTATCAGTTTATAAAATCAATATTTTCCAAGTTATAGGTAAAATATTTTTTTTAAATATAACTTTGGGAAATGGGGTCTTGAAAATACACAGAACAAGTCACGTTTCTGTAACAGTGTATATTATGTCATGCATGTTCTTTTGTGAAATGCGATGATATTTTTTGCCCATTATGTTTCTATAACCATGTATATTACTTTGTTTAGAATATTTTACAAGTAATAAGTATAATTTAGAGAGAGCCTGTGCAGTACACCGTACTATTTATTTTTATTTTGTTCCTAATTACAATATACTCTAAGATAACATATGAATGTTTGTGTTTATTTGTCAGTGCACGTGGTTGATACTCCCACCTTGTTGTTGAGTTATTGTACTTGCGGTATCGCTAGTCCTCTTGTCAACAAGTGAGTTCTCCTTGTAGCCACTTATTTGTCTAGTAGACTGTGTCTTTGTTTCATACCATTTCTACCGCGGTTTGTTTTTTACGTCCCGGCCAGGAGCCACCACAACCACACTACCTTCAACTATCTTACCTAAGACAACCACACGCAGACAAAAACCATTCTTCGAGAAGGGGCTAGATACTTAGGATTGAGTAACAAGCGTCAACGTCCTCAAACTGAACAGACAGGCCAAGGGCGGATACAGGTTTTTGTGTAAAAG